>QCXZ01000086.1:9721810-10102798 GCA_025024175.1 Rhyzopertha dominica | reverse complement strand
TGGGTTCCAGATTCCCTCAAAAGATCTCAAAATCAGTTCCCTGGTAACCGTCGTCGCGTAAACTTTAAATCGAACATTTCAGTTGTAAGTTTTATTAAGTTTTTGTCGCGTATTAAAGTATCAAAGTGGGCTAAGATTTTCGTTACGACGATACGGATTTACCCTTTCTTGGATAATTCACTTCGAGGGACTCGCTTTTGGGTATCGTTAAACTTTTCATTTCGGTAATTATTGTTTGTATTTGTTTTCCAAAATTCAAGTAAATTTAACTTTGTTTGGTCAGTTCCAGTAACCTAATTAACAACGATTTAAAAGAAATACTGGATAATTGCTATATGTTCCTACGACAGTTTTCACATTTGTTCTTATATGTATCAATCGTAATTCTTTAGTCATCTTGTTTGTTTGATAATTTTCTTTCATCGAGTTTATCAATAAATTAAGTAAAGTCAGAAAATCGGTGTTTAATTTATTAAAATAGCTAAGTAAACTCCGTGCTTCGAAGGTATCTCTCGTCCCGAAGAGAAGATCAACGTGGGGAGTTAGCCCCTACTTAAATTTCTACAACTCCGGTGTAGTGGTGGCAGCGAACGCTATCCAAAGACAGAGGTCAGAGGGTAACATTTATTTTCATTCTATACTCTTTTAAAACTTCGGACCACTTAATGTAAGTTGTTTTGTAAGTCTCATTCGTTGGATGCAAATAATGCCAAATTGTCTGCAAAGGCACACTCGGTTATTGTTACAGGGTTGTAACTGGTGATAGCCCAACCGTAACTTTTGTCATTTACACATTTTATCATACCATCCATTGTTATTATGAATAGCAATGGACTAAAATTGCCCCTCGTCTCAGACCATCATTCGTTTTTAATTCCCTAGATTGTAAATTTTTATGTCTTACATAGCTTCTAGTACTCTGGAAAAGGCTTTTTATTGCAGCTATCAGACCGCACTGAACTTTTCTGTTTTGAAGGGATGTCCAGACTTTTCTTTCTATACTGTATCAGACACTTTTTCAAGATCGATGAATGCTATATATAGTTCTGTATTCTGCTGCAATGATTTATGTATTAACTGCTTAAGTGTAAAAATGTGGTCCTTTATGTAAATCCGCTTTGAGATTCTGTCATATTCCCTTCAACATGGTTTTTAAGCTTTCCTTATAACACTCTTTCATAAATTTTTTGCTGTTGCACTTAGTAAAGTAATTCCTTTATAGTTTTCACAATTTAACTTATCTTCCTTTTTGTGTAGTGGTACAATCCTTCGGTACTTTGTGATCTTTCCACGCTTTCCTACATATATCTCATTAACAGCACTCCATTTTGTCCTAACCCTTAACTGCGGACGTAGGGTTTCTAATGTAAACGCGGACGTGCCGTTTGGTAGACGGCAAAATATATTAGGGCAAAAAACCTAAAATTTTCTAAATAAATTTTGTAACCATATTTTTTTGTTAATCTTTGGGTTATTGTACACTCAAAGACTTAATTGAAGAAACGCCTAGCTTTGGCACACGAATTGGGTAACGGTAGATGGCGGTAACCAATTCGTTACAGAGCCGATAAACGGCATTGCGCCTTCCTCCGCTAGGAAGCGCCGGAGTAGTTTCCCTAAATATAGAAAAACGAACAATCCGAGCTACAGTCTAGATGATTTATTAGGGTAATATTTGCATACTTAAATGTGCATTATGGACCCGTCCGCAACCACAGGTAAAGTTTTAACAAAGCAGTTTCTTTGAACGGCCCGGTAACGAATTATATGTGAACGCAAAACTCATTGCAAACTGAGGAAAGTGATGGCTAATATTTATCTTGAAAATCAAAACCCACATATTTTAATATTTAAACAATGCAGGAACAAAATATAATTTTGTGTAATCTTTTTGCTACAGCTATTCCTGTTATTATGTTGGTGGACCTTTAAGGATAAGTTTCTAATAATGAAATACTTTACCTTCTTTAGTGTCAGATTTATATTTTTGATTAGCATAATTTTGGCATAAGCTTGTTTTGGTGTCACTTTAGCATGAATATTTTGTTAGTTATTAGTTAGATATATATATAGTCTTTATACTTTTTCTTAGAGAAGGCAATGTTTTTCACTAAATTTGGAGAATCACACTGCCTTTCAACGCAAAAACTTTGGCAGCGTCAGCAGCATGATTAGTTTGAAAATAGAAAAATGTTGCTAGTCTTTATAGAGAATTTTACGTCCTACATTTTTAGTCCATAATGCCCATTTAAATATGAAAATATTACCCTAATAAGTCAACTAGACCGTAGCCCTGATTGTTCGTTTTTCTTATATTTAGGGAAGCTACTCTACCGCTTCTTAGCGGAAGAAGGTGCAATGCGGTTTATTGACTCTGTAACGAATTGGTTACCGCCATCTACCGTTACCCAACTCGTGTGCCAAAGCTAGGCGTTTCTTCAATTAAGTCTTTGAGTGTACTATTGCTAAATTAGATGATAACAAAAAAATATATAAAATGGTTGATAACAGGACTAACAGGACTAGTTGTTTTGAAGTGTGCTTTAAATTGCAGTATGTTCAATACATGTGAGTAAACAAAGCACTGGTATAGTTTTAATACTTTTATTATATGGTACATGTTTAAAAAGGTTGTACAGTTACAAAAAACCGTTCACCATTGGATTTACTATAGTTGACGTTTCACTTTCATCATCACTGCTTGCTGATTGTTCAAAGTTATTGTCGTGATCAGATTTGTAAAATTTTCATTTCTACTTCATCAAACCAATTTAAAACTGTTTCGGAAAACTGAAGGTCCGGCCATTTGCCGCAGCAATTTCTAGGCTAATTTTATAACGTAATCGCGGACATGCCGTGTGTGAGACTACTCGTTAACTAAATCTCTAGAATGCCCCCGTATTTTAAGACGAGATTGGAAATCTAAGAGATAAATGTAGTGATATGGAAGTTAAAATGGATGAGGCCCTACAATATTCCAGGAAAAACAATTTGTGATTCTTTGGAGTGAAGGAGGAAAGGAATGAGTGTACAGTTTCTAAATTGCTGCACAATTAAACGAGTTCCTCCCTAATATTAATATGTGTAACAAAGATGTCGATAATTGCCACAGAGTTGGTAAAGAAAATGGAGTGCATTTTCGGCCCATACTTCTAAAGCTTGTGAGCTATTCAAATAAAAAATAATATTAACAAACAAGCGAAAGTTCATAAAGCAAGCTATTTAAATCAACGAAGATCTTACTGGAACTCGATACCAGTTACTGAAAATGGCACAAACAAAATTCTTCAAGAAGGATGTGTGGACATCTAGCAGAAGGGTGTGCATCAGGGTCAACGGAAAGATTTCTGTGGTCAGCACAAATGGATGAACTTAATAATTTGGTGGTCGAAAAATGATGCTTAGTTGTTTTCTTTTTTTCATCTATATGTATTTGGAGTAATACTTTTTTCCTCGCCATTGATTGATTGATTTATAGGTATTAGTGTAATAACGACTACTGTCAAATTCCACTTTATCTGTTTCATTTCACACATGTGTTTCTAATATTTCAGTATATTTTAGTTTAGGGTTTACTTTCTTAATCTTCACCATGTTTGTTAATAAAACTGATTTGTATTGGTGTATGAATGACTATTTGTCATATTCTACTTTATTGTTTTTTTTTAACATACATGGACATTTGTATAGGTTTCAAATATTTTCTTTTAGTTAAACTAAGTATATCTACCATTAAAATAATACTTGTTTTTCTTTCTTTTGTACTTTCGACATGGAGCATTGTATTGGTTGCTACTGCTTTAGCTGTTGAACTCTTATTTATTTTCTGCTTGTTTTTTACTACTTCTATTTCTGAAGCATTTAATAAAAGTTGCAAACATAAATGTTAGATCGCTGCTGAACTGCTTTCTAGATTTTTCAAAATCTCATAGATAGATGTGATGTTGACGTGGTTGCTGCAACGGAAACTTGGCTATCCAGTATAATTCCTTCGGATGTTGTCAATCTAGATGGTTATAGATTTTGTATTAAAATCATTTTTGGACAAAGATACAGGGCACTTACAACATTTAAGATCTGAAATCTCAGGATTCTTGGGAAAACTATAAGCAGCTGAGATATTTTGCACTGGCTTCAATCCGCCGCGAAAAAAAAATATATCTGGCTCATTTACATGAACAAACTGATGAAAGTAAATTTTGAAATCCCTACATTGTTTTAAAATACACAATAGTAGTAGAAAGCGCGAAATTCCTATAAATTTACAGAATCAAGATCTTATAAACAATTATTTCATTAGTGTTTTCGAAAAAATAATGAATGTTAGGATGCGATAAATTATTATAGCCAAAACTGCTTTGACTTCACCTTAAAATTTGTCTTTGACCTTGATAACAGAAAAGGACTTAATACTGGCTATGAAAAGTCTCAAGGCTAATGCTGCAGGATGAGACCATATCTCTTTAAAGCTGTTTAAAATGTGTTTTCCTGCAATTAAAAAATATATAGTGCACATCATCAATAGCTGCATTGAACAAAGCTACTTTCCTAAAACGTGGAAAACCTCTTTAGTTATCCCAATTGTGAAAGTAAACTATCCAAAATCTATCTATTAGTCTTTTACCCGTAATGTTAAAGGTAATGGAAAATGTATTACACAAAAAGATATACACGAATGTAGAGAATAATAACATTTTACCATCGTATCAATCTGGTTTTCGCAGATGGTTTAGCTCAACCACAGCTCTTTTAAATATGACTGCTAATATATTCAATGCTCTTGACAAAGGACTAGCTACCTTAATGGTTTCGCTGAACTACTCTAAAGCATTCTATAAAATAGATCATGAAGTTGTGTGCTCAAAATTGAAATTTTATGGTTTTGACTATGCCAGTGTTGCCTTGTTTAAATCTTATTTGACTGATAGAAAGCAATATGTTTTTATTAATGGGATATGCTCAACATTTGGTGAAGTTATATCAGGTGTTCCACAGGGTTCCATACTCAGACCCCTGTTATTTATAATATACGTGTCAGGTGAAATAAAAGTAATAAGATGCCACTGCTAAAATACTAAAAAATAACAACTACCCCACTAAATTAATAAGTAACTTAATAAAACAACAAACAGAAAAACTATACAATAGTATTCAATACGAAAAACAAGAAAAAAACACAAACATAACTAACTTAACCTTACCATATATACCACCACTCACTCAAAAAATAAAAAACCTACTAAAACCACATAACTTCCAAATTACATATAAACCAATTAACACAATTAKACAATTCTACACACTGTTAAAAACAAAAACACCAAAAGAAACAAGAACACACACAATATACAGTATAAAATGTAAAGAATGTAACAAACAATATATAGGKAGACAGGACAATACTTAAAAAGCAGACTACAACAACATAGAAATAATAACAACTACACAGCTTTAAAAAAACATCAAGAACAAACTGACCACACTTTTGACTGATAATACCAAAATTATTACTACGGAACAACATAAACATAATAGACAATTTTTAGAAATGATACATATTCAAAAAAACCTAAACACATGCGTAGACGGCAGGACTGACATACAAGGACTAAGTAATACCTACTACACCGTCAGTTAAACACACCCTCCCATCATCACATTTACCATCCACAATGATAGCAAAGGAGCAAACTTGAAGGTACATTTTATATTAATATCAAAATTGTTAATGTCATATTGATTTTCATAATAATTTGTTAATCTACAAAACAAAAATATTCGACAAAGACCTAAATTATAGGTCGAAACGTTATATTATTAGAAAAGAAGTGTCTTTAATTTATATTAAAAAAAGGAGCCAGAACCTACAAATAAATACAATAAGAAAAATTAACACAAAAGGACTCCACAAAATAAACATCAACATCTATATATTTACAATGTTTGTGCGTCGTCAAAAAAGAAATCAAAAGTTATAATTGAGATATTCATCAATTGTATATGGACACATTTCAATTAATAAATTGGTTATTTCAGATTTAAATTTTCCTACAGGTAGTGTTTTTAGTTCCTTAGGTAACGAGTTGTAAACTTTCACTGCTTGTATTTTAAAATTTTTATGTGTTGATTTGAGTCTGTGTTGAGGTACAACTAAGTTTCCATTGTATCTTGTTTTGTAGTTGTGAAGATCTGAGTGTGCTCGAAATTGATTTTCATTCTGCCTAACGTGCAGAAGACATTCCTTAATGTAGAGTGCCTGGAGAGTCATTATCTTCATTTTCTTAAAAACTGGTCTACATGAATCTCTCAGTTTAATCTTTCCTATAACTCTGATAGCCATTTTCTCTAGTTTAAATATCAGCTGCCATTGCGAGGAATTACCCCACAGTAGTATGCAATAGCTCAGTTGGCTTTGAAATAACCCCATGTAGGCAGTTCTACTGGTTTCTAGCGATGTTGTTTGTGAAATCCTTCTCAGCAGGTAGGTTATGCTAGCGAGTTTTGAATGGAGGTGCTGTATATGTTCAGTAAACTTGAGCTCTTTGTCAATCCATAGTAGATAAAAGATGCTTCTTATCGAGGAAGGCTGTAAGCCTGCTACAGAGTGCTATTTCAATTGGTTTAGATAATGTTGGTATTATTGTTATTGGTCTGTAGTTGCTCATATCTGTGTCATCTCCTTTGTTGTGTATTGGGATGACTCGTGAGAACTTAAGTATTTCTGGGAATTGCCGTAGTTGGAAACATTTATGTATGATAAGCGTAAGTGGCTCAAGAAGCCCTTTTCTTAGCAATTTTAGTAGTTTATTATTAATACCTAAAATATCCTTAGATGTGCTATCTAACATATTTTGTATAATCGTGCTAACTTCATTTTCGTCAACTGGTGTTAGATATATGCTGTCTGGGGTATTAAATTAAGATTATTTGGGGGTAATGTCTTTTCTAGGTTTGCTGCTATGTTTGTGAAATAATGATTGAAAACATCTGGTTGTATTGGAGCTTCTGTCCTTGTCGTTTGTGTTTTTTTCTTTTTTAATTAAATTCCAAACAGTTTTCTGTAAATAAATAACAATGGTGTGCGCTGTGTTGTCTACACCAGAAACAATCCGAGGACCGCTGTTCTAGACGCACTAGCGATCCCAGACGTTTCGTTGGGGCGGCATTCATCGGCTTGCCGGTGGATGTCGCTCCCTGAAACTGTTTGGCTTTGCCTACTGACAGTTTTCTGTAAGTTATTTGTGTTTAATATTTGTTTTTCATGGTGTTTGCGATTTCCTTGATCAATTTTTGTCGTGTAAATATATCGCATTGATTTTATTTCTTTTGAGAGGTTTATTTTTGCAGATTTTTCAAATTCTATCATAAAAGTTAAGGTGTTCCTTATCTGCTTGAGCTTTTCTGTATACCATTTTTTGCCTCGATTCTGTGAGTGTATGGTTTTTGTTTTTTGTGGTATATGTTTATTTAATATTATTAGGAACTGTTATTCACATCTTTGCTATCTTCCATTAGCACTTGCCATTCTACTTCTAACAATTCAAATAGACAATTTTGCACATTTTTTTGGAATAATGGTCGGTATTGTATAATCTCGGTTTTGCTAGATTTGTTTTTTGGAGCTATTTCTACATCTACAAAAATTCCCCTGTGATCTGAGTAAATAAAGTCTACTATTTGCACTATATGTTATGCAGTTATCGAGACAGGTTTCAGAAGCTGATGTTATTCGTGTTGGTTCTTTTACTAGTGTCCTCAAACCATAAGAATTTACTGTTGAGATAAATTCAATAGTTTGTGCATTTTTAGTGTTTATATCAAAGTCAAAATCTCCATAGACAAAAAATAGTGTATGTCGTTTCATTAATACATACAGTAATTTCTGAAATGTTTCCATGAATATTTTAAATAGTGAAAGMGTTGATGGGGAACGATAAACACAGACTATTGTTATGTTCATAGTTTTTAATTCACATGCTYCAATTTTGCAGTGTAAGTGTTGGGATAGTTGCATGATTTTTTTTAAGTTTGTGGAACAAATATTATCTTTAGTKTAAATGGCTATCCCACCATMACCCGATTCCTGCCTGGTGTACTCACTAGACAGCTGGTATCCTTGTAAATTACAATATTGTGATGTTAATTTTGTTAACCATGTTTCACATAGACATAATACGTCAACTCTATTGTGAAGCAGTTCAATTTCTAGTTCTTCATTTTTGTTTTGCACACTTCTTATGTTTTGTTAAACCTCTTTTTGTTTTTTGGTGATGACACCGATGAATATTGTCACTACATGAGCTTAATTGTTTAATTTGAGTTTCTGCTTTCTCAGAATTACTTTTATTGTTTACACATTGATTGTTTATATTTAAAATGGAGTATCTGGTTGACTTGAATGTCATATTGTGCAAATTATTTAGTGTATGGCAAAATCCTCCTTTGATGAACCCAGGAATTTTTCACCCCTTCTGAAGTTAAATCTATCAAACACAACACCTTTAGGCCAAGTGTCCGCGTCATATATAACTAGTTTGTGGTCCATAGCGACTCCAACAAGATAACAGTTGTTATCTCTATTGACACGATAAGTGTCAACCTTTCTCACATATATTTCTTCCATTGCAGTTCTAATTTTTTTGCTTAAATAGGTTTTGATGATATTTTCATTTGCAGTATCCTTAACTTACTTTAGGAATATCCAAATTTTTTTTTGTCTTGATGACTGGTCACTGCCACCAAACTCCTCGTTTTCTTGCTTGTCACTTGTTCCTACATTTCCAGATTTCTGTTTTCTTGATTCCCTGTTAACTTTCATGAAACCTTTTTCTTTATCTTCTGTCTCGTTTGTGATACCATCATGTTCTGATTTTTGGCCCTCATTTTTAGACGATCCTGTTCAGTTAATAACTTTATCCGTAATTATTTGCTGTTTTTCTTTAATGTGAGAGTAAAGTTCTTGGATTTTATTTTCAGAGGTTGATGTACTTGGTTTTTTCAGTGTGTTGATGTTTCTTGCAGATTTCACTGTTTTTGTGGTGTCACTTTTTGTATTAACATCTTTGGAGTGAATGGAATTTTCCTTGATATTGTGGTAGTTTATATTTGCATGTTGTTCAATTAGTGTAATTTTTTCTTGAAGGACCCTTATTATATACTCTTTCTCAGTTATGATCGTATTTTTACCTTTAATTAGCTTTTTTAGTAATTTATTTTCTTCTCTGAAGAATATTTCTTCAGTAGCAACTTTATTTGTTCCATCATCTTCGGGAATTTCATATATGGGTGGTTTTATTATGAGTTCTGAATCAAAACACAATTTCACTCTGTTTGCACAACTCAAGTGGTATTTATATTGTGTCACATTTTGCACACTGCACAGCTTTTTTGGTAACGTTTTTATCGCAATATTTACAATTTCTTTTCATTAACATGTGCTCACCATTGGCAGCCATTTTATACAGGCAATATTATTATTATTTTTATTATATTCGATAATCTGACCTAACTGTCTTAAAGAACCATTCAAAATAAACAAAAATGATAATCTTTGTCTAAAGTCTACCGCTCAAGAGACAGTGAAAACAAAGATTTACACTACCGTGAAAGTAGCACAAATAATGTAGGCATTGTAATAGGGCATCATGAAACAAAAGCTTTTATTTTGTTTCTAATGGATTTTCATTAACTTAGACCTTAATGTTTTAATAATTTTTTTAACACAGTGAACATGACATTATGGACTAGAAGTTTAAGTTGACTTAGTTTGAGTTTTTGTACTAGGCTCCATGTAAATAAAAAACAAACTGTGAATAAAAAAATATATAATATTTTTAAACAGTTTCTACATAATAACTCGGTTTTTGATTTTGTGAATAACTGTGTCATAATTTCTTCATTTTACAAACAGGGCTGCAAGAATCGTCAGAACACTAAACGACAAGCAACTATCGGAGAAAGTAAGAGACTTTATCTTCAATAACTATGGTGACGAGCCAATCATAACCAGACTATTACTGGCGAACCCTTCCTTGCCCGAAGACAACAAGAAAGGCAGACTGCTTAACAAACTGATCACACTGACGATCCCGTATCACTTAGAAGACGACGAAATATTTTATTTGGTTTGCCGTTACTCCAGGAACTGTATGTTGCGCCTGCAAGACAATCCAGACACAGTACGTTTGTTTTGCATCTTTCCATCTACAGTCAACTCTGTTTTGAGGATAGCGTTGCAGCATGATGACAATTTGGGATGTTGCGTCGTAAAATTGTTATATGTCATTGTCAAATTGCAGGTAAGCGAAGCAAAGCATACATATCTCTATTTTAGCGTTTCAACAGTTCAACAGTTCTGTGTTGCATCTTATTGTAAACTGCAACCACCAGACATCGAAATCTGTAAATTGAGATATGTTAGAAATTATGACTTTTCTTAATAGGTTTATGAAATTCAAAGAAAAAAGGATACTTAATGTTACCGGCGTAAATACTGGAGCCAAAAGATAGCTGCCTAAATTTCCGAATATACCCGCACATACCATAAAAGTACAAAATATAGATAGTTGCAGGTTATACTCTACGGCCATACTCAGGAAAATATTAATTACGGTTGCATTCTAACGTGTTCACAGATAAACAAATAACAAAAATATGTGAATTTCAACAATTATATATATCCCAAATTCCATAATTCCCAGTTAATGAACTTCCGATCTTTGAAATAGATTTACTTACTAAATATTCAACAAAAATTTGTGAATATAAACAGTTATCTAGTTATCTAGTTAATAGAGTTGGTGCAACGTAAGTTTTTTAGCAGAAAAATTTCCTTGTTAAATAGCTATCGATTTCCGAAAACAGATTTGCTTGCACTTACATGCAGTACCTAGTTATTAACAATATTTATAAACAATTATTTATAACTCACTTAATAGAGCTGGTACCATGTAAGTTCATTAACAGAAAAAAATCTTTGTTCAATAGCTACCGATTTCCGAAATTAGATTTACTTGCGCTACATCCAGGACCTATTTACTAACAATATTTATAAACAATTATTTGTAACTCGGTTAATAGAGTTTGTGCCGTGCCAGTTCTTTAGCAGAAAAATTACTTACTTACTTACCTAGTTATTAACAATATTTATAAACAATTATTTATAACTCAGGTAATACCGTTGGTGCCACGTCAGTACTTTAGCAGAAATATTTCCTTGTTAAATAGCCATCGATTTCAGAAAACAGATTTACTTGCACTACATCGAGGGCCTACTTATTAACAATATTTATAAACAATTATTTGTAACTCGGTTAATAGAATTGATGCCACGCCAGTTCTTAAGCAGAAAAATTTCCTTGATAAATAGCTATCGATTTCCGAAAACAGATTTACTTGCACTACATCGAGGGCCTACTGATTAACAATATTTTTAAACAATTATTTGTAACTCGGTTAATAGAATTGATGCCACGCCAGTTCGTAAGCAGAAAAATTTCCTTGATAAATAGCTATCGATTTCCGAAAACAGATTTACTTGCACTACATCGAGGGCCTACTTATTAACAATATTTTTAAACAATTATTTGTAACTCGGTTAATAGAATTGATGCCACGCCAGTTCTTAAGCAGAAAAATTTCCTTGATAAATAGCTATCGATTTCCGAAAACAGATTTACTTGCACTACATCGAGGGCCTACTTATTAACAATATTTTTAAACAATTATTTGTAACTCGGTTAATAGAATTGATGCCACGCCAGTTCGTAAGCAGAAAAATTTCCTTGATAAATAGCTATCGATTTCCGAAAACAGATTTACTTGCACTACATCGAGGGCCTAGTTATTAACAATATTTTTAAACAATTATTTGTAACTCGGTTAATAGAATTGATGCCACGCCAGTTCTTAAGCAGAAAAATTTCCTTGATAAATAGCTATCGATTTCCGAAAACAGATTTACTTGCACTACATCGAGGGCCTAGTTATTAACAATATTTTTAAACAATTATTTGTAACTCGGTTAATAGAATTGATGCCACGCCAGTTCTTAAGCAGAAAAATTTCCTTGATAAATAGCTATCGATTTCCGAAAACAGATTTACTTGCACTACATCGAGGGCCTAGTTATTAACAATATTTTTAAACAATTATTTGTAACTCGGTTAATAGAATTGATGCCACGCCAGTTCTTAAGCAGAAAAATTTCCTTGATAAATAGCTATCGATTTCCGAAAACAGATTTACTTGCACTACATCGAGGGCCTAGTTATTAACAATATTTTTTAAACAATTATTTGTAACTCGGTTAATAGAATTGATGCCACGCCAGTTCTTAAGCAGAAAAATTTCCTTGATAAATAGCTATCGATTTCCGAAAACAGATTTACTTGCACTACATCGAGGGCCTAGTTATTAACAATATTTTTAAACAATTATTTGTAACTCGGTTAATAGAATTGATGCCACGCCAGTTCTTAAGCAGAAAAATTTCCTTGATAAATAGCTATCGATTTCCGAAAACAGATTTACTTGCACTACATCGAGGGCCTAGTTATTAACAATATTTTTAAACAATTATTTGTAACTCGGTTAATAGAATTGATGCCACGCCAGTTCTTAAGCAGAAAAATTTCCTTGATAAATAGCTATCGATTTCCGAAAACAGATTTACTTGCACTACATCGAGGGCCTAGTTATTAACAATATTTTTAAACAGTTATTTGTAACTCGGTTAATAGAATTGATGCCACGCCAGTTCTTAAGCAGAAAAATTTCCTTGATAAATAGCTATCGATTTCCGAAAACAGATTTACTTGCACTACATCGAGGGCCTAGTTATTAACAATATTTTTAAACAATTATTTGTAACTCGGTTAATAGAATTGATGCCACGCCAGTTCTTAAGCAGAAAAATTTCTTTGATAAATAGCTATCGATTTCCGAAAACAGATTTACTTGCACTACATCGAGGGCCTAGTTATTAACAATATTTTTAAACAATTATTTGTAACTCGGTTAATAGAATTGATGCCACGCCAGTTCTTAAGCAGAAAAATTTCCTTGATAAATAGCTATCGATTTCCGAAAACAGATTTACTTGCACTACATCGAGGGCCTAGTTATTAACAATATTTTTAAACAATTATTTGTAACTCGGTTAATAGAATTGATGCCACGCCAGTTCTTAAGCAGAAAAATTTCCTTGATAAATAGCTATCGATTTCCGAAAACAGATTTACTTGCACTACATCGAGGGCCTACTTATTAACAATATTTATAAACAATTATTTGTAACTCAGTTAATAGAATTGATGCCACGCCAGTTCTTAAGCAGAAAAATTTCCTTGATAAATAGCTATCGATTTCCGAAAACAGATTTACTTGCACTACATCGAGAGCCTAGTTATTAACAATATTTATAAACAATTATTTATATCTCGCTTAATAGAGGTGTTGCCACATTAGTTCTTTCGCAGAAAAATGTCCTTTTTAAATAGCTATCGATTTCAGAAAACAGATTTACTTGCACTACATGGAGGGCTTAGTTATTAACAATATTTATAAACAATTATTTATATCTCGCTTAATAGAGGTGTTGCCACATTAGTTCTTTAGCAGAAAAATTTCCTTTTTAAATAGCTATCGATTTCAGAAAACAGATTTATTTGCACTACATCGAGGGCCTAGTTATTAACAATATTTATGAACAATTATTTATATCTCGCTTAATAGAGGTGTTGCCACATTAGTTCTTTCGCAGAAAAATTTCCTTTTTAAATAGCTATCGATTTCAGAAAACAGATTTAATTGCACTACATCGAGGGCCTAGTTATTAACAATATTTATAAACAATTATTTATATCTCGCTTAATAGAGGTGCTGCCACATTAGGTCTTTAGCAGAAAAATTTCCTTGTTAAATAGCTATCGATTTCAGAAAACAGATTAACTTGCACTACATTGAGAACCTAGTTATTAACAATATTTATAAACAATTATTTATATCTCGGGTAATAGAGGTGTTGCCACATTAGTTCTTTAGCAGAAAAATTTCCTAGTTAAATAGCTATCGATTTCAGAAAACAGATTTACTTGCACTACATGGAGGGCTTAGTTATTAACAATATTTATAAACAATTATTTATATCTCGCTTAATAGAGGTGTTGCCACATTAGTTCTTTAGCAGAAAAATTTCCTTTTTAAATAGCTATCGATTTCAGAAAACAGATTTATTTGCACTACATCGAGGGCCTAGTTATTAACAATATTTATGAACAATTATTTATATCTCGCTTAATAGAGGTGTTGCCACATTAGTTCTTTAGCAGAAAAATTTCCTTTTTAAATAGCTATCGATTTCAGAAAACAGATTTACTTGCACTACATCGAGGGCCTAGTTATTAACAATATTTATAAACAATTATTTATATCTCGCTTAATAAAGGTGCTGCCACATTAGTTCTTTAGCAGAAAAATTTCCTTGTTAAATAGCTATCGATTTCAGAAAACAGATTTACTTGCACTACATCGAGAACCTAGTTATTAACAATATTTATAAACAATTATTTAATCTCGCTTAATAGAGGTGTTGCCACATTAGTTCTTTAGCAGAAAAATTTCCTTTTTAAATAGCTATCGATTTCAGAAAACAGATTTACTTGCACTACATCGAGGGCCTAGTTATTAACAATATTTATAAACAATTATTTATATCTCGCTTAATAGAGGTGTTGCCACATTAGTTCTTTCGCAGAAAAATTTCCTTTTTAAATAGCTATCGATTTCAGAAAACAGATTTAATTGCACTACATCGAGGGCCTAGTTATTAACAATATTTATAAACAATTATTTATATCTCGCTTAATAGAGGTGCTGCCACATTAGTTCTTTAGCAGAAAAATTTCCTTGTTAAATAGCTATCGATTTCAGAAAACATTAACTTGCACTACATTGAGAACCTAGTTATTAACAATATTTATAAACAATTATTTATATCTCGGGTAATAGAGGTGTTGCCACATTAGTTCTTTAGCAGAAAAATTTCCTTTTTAAATAGCTATCGATTTCAGAAAACAGATTTACTTGCACTACATCGAGGGCCTAGTTATTAACAATATTTATAAACAATTATTTATATCTCGGTTAATACAGTTGGTGCCACGTCAGTACTTTAGCAGAAAAATTTCCTTTTTAAATAGCTATCGATTTCAGAACACAGGTTTACTTGCACTACATCAAGGGCCTAGTTATTAACAATATTTATGAACAATTATTTATATCTCGCTTAATAGAGGTGTTGCCACATTAGTTCTTTAGCAGAAAAATTTCCTTTTTAAATAGCTATCGATTTCAGAAAACAGATTTACTTGCACTACATCGAGGGCCTAGTTATTAACAATATTTATAAACAATTATTTATATCTCGCTTAATAGAGGTGCTGCCACATTAGTTCTTTAGCAGAAAAATTTCCTTGTTAAATAGCTATCGATTTCAGAAAACAGATTTACTTGCACTACATTGAGAACCTAGTTATTAACAATATTTATAAACAATTATTTATATCTCGGGTAATAGAGGTGTTGCCACATTAGTTCTTTAGCAGAAAAATTTCCTTTTTAAATAGCTATCGATTTCAGAAAACAGATTTACTTGCACTACATCGAGGGCCTAGTTATTAACAATATTTATAAACAATTATGTATATCTCGCTTAATAGAGGTGTTGCCACATTAGTTCTTTAGCAGAAAAATTTCCTTGTTAAATAGCTATCGATTTCAGAAAACAGATTAACTTGCACTACATTGAGAACCTAGTTATTAACAATATTTATAAACAATTATTTATATCTCGGGTAATAGAGGTGTTGCCACATTAGTTCTTTAGCAGAAAAATTTCCTAGTTAAATAGCTATCGATTTCTGAAAACAGATTTACTTGCACTACATCGAGGGCCTAGTTATTAACAATATTTATAAACAATTATTTATATCTCGCTTAATAGAGGTGTTGCCACATTAGTTCTTTAGCAGAAAAATTTCCTTTTTAAATAGCTATCGATTTCCGAAAATAGATTTACTTGCACTACATTGTGGACCTAGTTATTAACAATATTTATAAACAATTATTTATATCTCGGTTAATAGAGTTGATGCCACGCCAGTTCTTAAGCAGAAAAATTCCTAGTTAAATAGCTATCGATTTCTGAAAACACATTTACTTGCACTATAAGACTTATTAGTCAGTTTTGATGTTGTGTCGTTGTTCACCAAAGTACTCGTACAAGATAAGATAGAATCCTTACATAACGTCTTCCCAGCTGACATAACAGCATTGTTTAAACACTGTCTCGCTAACGGATACTTCCAATGGGATGGGCACTTTTATGAAAAGTTAAACGGCGTAGCAATGGGCAGTCCGCTCAGTCCAGTAGTTGCCAATTATTTTATGGAAAAGTTTGAAAAACACGCTCTAGACAATGCCCCCTTAAAACCAACTGTCTGGTATCGTTACGTCGATGACACCTTTGTGGTTTGGCCCCACGGTGAGCAATCCCTAGATGAGTTTCTAAGGTATCTCAATATCATCCATCCTAACATAAACTTCACTATAGAACTTGAATCGGAAGGCAAATCTTTTTTGGACGTCCTCGTGACGTGAAGAAGTGATGGACGTTTGGGTTTTTGCGTTTATCGAAAGCCAACACACACAGATCGATACTTGCACCAGGATTCCAACCACCTTCCGAAACAAGAATTGGGGATAATCAAGACTAACTGAGCGTGCAAGAAAAATATGCGAACCTGATAATCTTGACAAAGAATTAAAACACCTGGAGAGTGCTTTTCGGGCCAACGGCTATTCTGCTAAAGAGATACACCGTATGATGCATCCACGACGACGCTACACTTCAGTGGAAGAGAATATATACACGGGTAATGCTTTTTTGCCATACATTAAGAGAGTATCGGACAAAATAGGTCACATGTTAGAAAGAAATAGAGTACGGACAATTTATCGACCAATCAGGGGCTTTTTATGCTCCGTCAAGTATCCCCGCGACCCGCTATCATCGGCAGGTGTTTATCAAATACCGTGTAGCTATGGTCAGGTGTATATTGGGACCATCAAGAGAAGTGTTCGCACTTGCATCTCCGAACACAAACGATGCTGTAGGCTACATTACATTGAAAAATCTGTCATGGCGGAGTACGCTTTATTGCCGGAGCACGACATTCTGTTCGAAGATACGAAGGTCATCTCAAAAACGGAACAGTTTTATCCGCGAATGTTTAGGGAAGCCATCGAAATATATATACGGCATGAGAACTTCAACAAGAAGGAAGAAGCTCTGAAAGTAAATCGCTCTTAGCATACAGTTTTACGCAATATCCAGTCTGTGGTTCGCGTGTCCGCAGCAGGAGCGGATGTGATTGGTCAGCCGGCAGCCGGCGACTCCCATCCCGCACCTATAAATAGTCGGACAGGATCAGCTACCATTCAGTTGACACGGTAACGCTGCACCATTCACGGTCAGTTGTAAATGGCGCCTCTGAAGATGCTGCCCACAGACTCAGTTATATAGAGTTGATGCCACCCCAGTTCTTTAGCAGAAAAATTTCCTTGTTAAATAGCTATCGATTTCCTCGATGTATTGCAAGTAAATCTGTATTCTGAAATCGATAGCTATTTAACAAGGAAATTTTTCTTCTAAAGAACTTATGTGGCACCAACTCTATTAACCTAGTTATGAATAATCAACTGATCAAACGAACTTACCTGAAGTGAAGTTCGATCATGATTATATGAGCCGTCCAGTCCAAGGATGTTTATTTATTTAACTATGTATTGTCTTATGATGGAATCAGCGAGTGACCTTATGGAAGTATCAATGGCGCAGTCCGGAACATTAGAAGCCCTTAGAGCTTGCCTGATAACTTGCAAGCTACCAGGGTAAGATGCTGCGCCAGAGGGTGGTGGTCCTTGCTGTAAGGTGAAGTTACTAAATCAGTTCTTGGATAAAAGAACAGAGGTTTGCAAATTGAAAGCTTTATAAAAAGTGGAAACCATATTTGAGAAGGCCTATAAGGTACTACTAAAATCCCTTCTGCTCTGTCCCTTATGATTTTCTGCAATACTCTTAGGATTAGTGCAAACGGGGGAAAGGCATAAAAGTTCATGCTCTGCCAGGATACTGTAAAGGCATCCGAAGTATAAGCACCTGGGTCCCGAAGCTAGGATATATAAATTTGGCATTTAAAATTGTCTTTTGAAGCGAAAAGGTCTACCTTTGGTTTTCCAAATTTTTTTACTATTCTGGAAAATGCAAAATTTGCCAAAGACCATTCTGTTTCTGGTTTCAAGGCTCGGGATTCTTCGTCTGCCTGCCAGTTATCCTTTGTATTAGGCCGCAGATAACCATAGATTCCGGCCTTTGCACCACTGTCATACCTTTTTTGTTAGAGTATTTAAATGTTGATGCTGAACACTGCCCATGTGATTAATGCAAGCTGTGGCAGTAGTGTTGTCACATCTAATAAGGATATTAGCGTTTCGGGTATTTTTTGCAAAACACCTAAGCCCCATAAATATTGCTTCAAGCTCGAGCATGTTAATATGAGAATGCCTGTCATTTTCAGTCCACCACCCATGGGTTCGCTCCCCAGCGAAGTAAGCTCCCCAACCAGTCAAAGAAGCATCCTTAAATATTTCCAACTGGAAAGAATCTTGTTTTATCTCGTTAAAACCGTGGTGAACCACCAAGAAAACTCTGATAGTCTAGGAACAGCCATTATGGCATCAAAACAACCATTGTTCTGATTAAGGGCGAGAAATTTTTCCCTCTCCATAGCCTTTGTATATAGCCAGCCATATTTTATTGCAGGACACGCTGATGTCAGAACCCCGATCATTGGAGCAAAACTCCTAATTTTACAGGTCCTCTTTCTTAAGAAATGACTAACCAACTTCTTTATCCGATCTCTCTTGTCTAAAGGAAGTTCTATGCGTAATGAATGAGAGCATATAACAAAGCCCAAGAATTTACATTTCCTGGATGGTTCTAGCGAACTTTTTAATCTGTTAATAATAAAGCCAAGAGATTCCAGAAAATGTACCGTAAATATTGTGTTAGTATCACAAATTACCAAAGTTTCCCCAAATATTAAAAAGTCGTCTAGATAATTTCGTATAATTTTCGTAAACATATAGGGGGCTGATGCTAGACCAAAAGGAAGGCAAGTGAACTCGAAAAGCTGTCCATCAAATATGAACCTCAAATATTTTCTATGATGTTGGGCAACAGAAACTAAAAAATAAGCATCTTTTAAATCGATTGTTGACAAAAACCAGTCCTTTTGAATCAGTCTTAAAACTGTATGTATATTCTCCATTTTGAAGTGAGGCACATCGATAAAAGTATTCAGTTGTGATAAATCTTTCCCCCACATGATTTGTCAGTAAGAAATACCCTAGACAAAAATTGGCCTAAAACTTGTTCACATTTAATTATTACTCCACAATTTTGTAATTTGGAAATTTCCTTTGTGGTTAGATCTACTTCCGAAGGGTAACTGATAACCCCGAATCCAATTTAATATTATTTTGTTAGAAGTAATTGATTTCCACTTTGCATAAAATAAACTAAGTCTGCCAGCGTATGGCTGCTTGCTTACTTCAATTATTTCCTCCTCCTGAATATCTCTCGGTCTCTCTGGTATTCCCTGGGAACACACCCTCTTGCAGGTTCCGTCTCCCTGGGACGACGGACCGGGCGTTGCCTGTTTAAATCCTTTCTTCCGCGCACAACTGCCTGCCCCCTTCCCCTTTTTGGCACTCTATAAAAAGGTTTTCTGATATTCACACTAGCAGAAGGGGGTTTTAAATCCTTACTTGCAGTCTGTAGGGATTTGGCTGTTTTTACTTTCTCATAGTTAAATAAATAAACATCCTTGGACTAGACGGTGAAATATAATCACCATAGAATCAAAATCCAGCACAATATTGGAGAGAAATAGCGAAAGACACCAATATGCAACGAGGCAGGCAAGCCACATCCAGACGCCTAAGGCCAGGACCAACAGAATGGAAATGAACACAACGACCTCAAGAGGAATAAAGGACTACAACAGCCTACCAGATCAGCTGAAAAAACTGAAACATCCAACCATCTTCAAACATAAATTAAAAAAAAAAATATTAGAAGTACAAGAGACAGCAGTTAAACAAACTCAGCTTATAAAAAACAGTATACTTTGCACCTAATTTTCATTCACTCACTATCACACGTCCTTAGAGTGAGTGTATGTAACACTCTTATAAGACTGTTAAATTGTAAATAAATAATAACTAGCTTCTCGATGTAGTTCAAGTAAATCTGTTTTCGGAAATCGATAGCTATTTAACAAGGAATTTTTTTGCTGATGAAATTACGTGGCACCAACTCTATTAACTGAATTTTAAATAATTGTTTATAAATATTGTTAATAACTAGGTCCTCGATATAGTGCAAGTAAATGTTTTTTCAGAAATCGATAGCTATTTAACAAGGAAATTTTTCTGCTAATGAATTGACGTGGCACCAACTCTATTAACCCAGTTATAAATAATTGTTTATAAATATTGTTAATAACTAGGTCCTCGATGTAGTGCAAGTAAATCTATTTTCAGAAATCGATAGCTATTTAACAAGGAAATTTTTCTGCTAAAGACTTGACGTGGCACCAACTCTATTAACCGAGTTATAAATAATTGTTTACAAATATTGTTAATGACTATGTCCTCGATGTAGTGCAAGTAAATCTGTTTTTGGAAATCGATAGCTATTTAACAAGGAAATTTTTTGCTGATGAAATTACGTGGCACCAACTCTATTAAACGAGTTATAAATAATTGTTTATAAATATTGTTAATAACTAGGTCCACAACGTAGTGCAAGTGAATGTGTTTTCGGAAATCAATAGCTATTTAACAAGGAAATTTTCCTGCTAAAGAACTGACGTGGCACCAGCTCTATTAACAGAGTTATAAATAATTGTTTATAAATATTGTTAATAACTAGGTTCTCAATGTAGTGCAAGTAAATCTGTTTTCGGAAATCAATAGCTGTTGTAAGTAAGCAAGCCCGCAAATCCTTGGATTACCGATGCTATAAAAATGATGATGAAGGAACGTGACGCTGCTTTTAAATATTTCAAAATCTCTAATAGTGAGAATGCGTGGAAAACATACAAAGAGCTTAGAAATTTTACGCTAGCGGCAATACGAAGAGAGAAAAAAAACTACATTAATTATTTGCATTCTCAGAAAAACCCTAAATTACTCTGGCGTGAGCTGAGGAAGCTAAATATTGCATCCAACAACAAAACAAATATACCAGCACATCTTTGTGATCCGGGTATTATAAATGCCCATTTCTCCTCTGTTTTCAAAATTTGTGACTGCTCTACAGCGCAGCAATTTTATTCCTTACGTAACTTTAATGATACGTTGAATTTCTCCTTTAGCTTAGCTACAACAGCGGACATTTTAAATGTTATCAAAGGTTTAAAATCTAATGCTGCTGGGTCTGACGGCTTAACAACTTATATTATCAAACTTTTCTTGCCTGAAATACTTCCATACATTACGCACGTCATAAATTGTTGTTTAGAAATTGGTTATTTTCCTCAACGCTGGAAAGAAGCTAAAGTGTACCCAATACCGAAAACTAGTTCCCCTGCCTCTATTAGTGACCTTCGACCGATTAGTCTTTTACCAATCTTATCAAAGGTGCTCGAATCAATTGTATTTAGGCAAATTAGTAGCTATGTGTTAGAAAATAAAATTATCCCGGAGCATCAATCTGGTTTTCGCAAATTTCACAGCGCAAGCACTTCTCGCCTAAATATTACTGATAACATTATAAGAGCATTAGACAAGAAATTGTCAACTGTCCTCGTGTCACTCGATCTTTCCAAGGCATTTGATTCAATCAATCACGATCTTATGTGCGCTCAACTGATCTACTATGGGTTTGACCAACTAGCGTAGCATTTTTCCAGTCTTATTTGACTGGCAGGACCCAGCGCGTGTCAGTAAATGACAAAATATCAACTGCATGCAATGTTGTATCTGAGGTACCCCAGGGCTCGTTGCTTGGACCTATATTATTTCTAATATATACTGCCGATCTGTTTTCGTCCGTAAAATTCTGTCACATACAAGGTTATGCAGACGATCTACAGATCTTACATTGCTTTGGGCCTGCTGATGCAGATGTTGCTTGTAGGGAGACCAACGCTGACCTTCAGTGTGTTGCTATGTATTGCAGTGAACGTGGCTTGAAGCTAAACGCTGACAAATCTGTTGTTATGTTGTTTTCGTCGGACTCTACTCGTTCAGAACTCATGCAACAACTGAATATTGCAATAAACGGGCATGCGTTGGTTTTCCAGCAAAGTATTCGATGCCTTGGTATAGTTCTAGACCATAAGTTGCGTTTTCGAGAACATGTAAATATTCTTATACGTAGGTTCTATGCACGGTTGAAGTTACTTTATGCTAATAAACATGTTTTAAATAAAAATCTTAAAATAGATCTGTGTGAGGGTTTGGCACTGTCAGTGTTTTCCTACAGTAACGTTCTGTATTACTCTTGTATAGACCATGCCTCCAGGAGCAGAATACAAAAAGCTCAGAATTCATGTTGTAGATTAGTTAATAACCTCCGTAAATACGATCATGTCACATGTCATTTGAAGGAGATCGGTTGGTTAAATATGAATGCTAGAATGAAATATAATCTGCTTGCTTTAGTGTACAGGATCATAAATACTGGTGCACCTGCGTACTTACGTCGGAAGTTGGTTTTTCGAGATGAAATCCACAACAGAGTAATTCGAGAGAATGACCGGTTAACGGTGCCAAATCACAGCACGGCATTATTTTGTAGAAGCTTTACTTTTCAGTGCGTACAATTATATAATTCCTGTAAAAGCATATTCTCTTGCAATTCTCTGATGTCTTTTAAACGTTCCCTTAAGAAGCATTTTCTGGATCAACAATAGTTGTTTGATTTGAGTGTTTCCTGTTTCTTAGACTTATTTATATCATTACTTGTATTGTTTTATATATTCTGTACTGTGGTACCAATAGGTTAAATGTAAGAATAGCCTTAGGCTAAATTTCGCCTAATATGTACCATTTCTAATAAAGACGATTATTATTATTATTATTATTATTATTATTATTATTATTATTATTTAACAAGGAAATTTTTCTGCTAAAGACTTGACGTGGCACCAACTCTATTAACGGAGTTACAAAAAATTGTTTATAAATATTGTTAATAACTAGGTCCAGAACGTAGTGCAAGTAAATGTATTTTCTGAAATCGATAGATATTTAACAAGGAAATTTTTCTGCTAAAGAACTGACGTGGCACCAACTCTATTAACCGAGTTATAAATAATTGTTTATAAATATTGTTAATAACTAGGTCCTCGATGTAGTGCAAGTAAATCTATTTTCAGAAATCGATAGCTATTTAACAAGGAAATTTTTCTGCTAAAGAACTGACGTGGCACCAACTCTATTAACCGAGTTATAAATAATTGTTTATAAATAGTGTTAATAACTAGGTCCTCGATGTAGTGCAAGTAAATCTATTTTCAGAAATCGATAGCTATTTAACAAGGAAATTTTTCTGCTAAAGAACTGACGTGGCACCAACTCTATTAACGGAGTTACAAATAATTGTTTATAAATATTGTTAATAACTAGGCCCTCGATGTAGTGCAAGTAAATCTGTTTTCGGAAATCTATAGCTATTTAAGAAGGAAATTTTTCTGCTAAAGAACTTACGTGGCACCAACTGTATTAACTGGGATATAGATAATTGTTTATATTCACAAATTTTTATTGAATATTCAGTAAATAAATCTGTTTTCAAAGATCGGATGTTCATTAACGGGGAATTATCCTGCTGAGGGACTAACATGGCAAGAACTCCGTTCCCTGTTGTTTATTTATGAACATATTAGAATGCAACAGTAATTTATATTTTCCTGAGTATGGCCATAGGGTATAACCGGCAACTATCTATATTCAGTTTTTCTATGGTATGTTTGGGTATATTCGGAAATTTAGGCTGCTGTTTTCACGCCGGTCTTAATGTTTTTGTCTTTCTACTCACGTTTTGATGATTTGCAACCAAAATATTACATAAATAATGTAAATTGGGACATTTGCATAAAGTAGAATATAGTAATGTTACTTCTACAAGATTGATCTTCACCAAGTACACCAATTCCACTTTATTAGAAACAAATTGGCAAGGGGCTTTCAGCTCCTACAAGCCATAATCAGTGCCATAAAAAGAGTAATACAAAAGAATTTGCATAAAAGTGACATTGTCAAATTGGAAATAAGCAATCTTGACTTTAAGAGTCCAAAACCGCGGAGCAAAATTTGCGGGATCGGTGTACAACGGAATAGCGGTAGGCGTATACGACAGACTTCGTGTGTCTCGGTCACACAATTCGTCTCTGTTTCATAAACTAATTGTTGCGAACACCAGTTATAGTGAACGGCACACGCACGCAGGAGGCTGCTTTCGTTATTTAAAATTACAAAAGCATTGCAAGGCCAGCATTGTACAGGGTGATTAATTAAGAATGGGCAATCTCTGAACTGGAGATACTACACACCAAAATATGGTGATTGAGCTTAACAAAGTTGGAATTTTAATTTGAAATTTGATAATTGATAATTTTGCGATTTTAAGCAGTACCGTCTGTAAAATTGGCAACTCTATGTTTTTTGGCAAGAGAATTACGAATTTAATGTTAAATTTAGCACTATGTATACAGGGCGTTAGTTACAACCTGTTACTTAAGTAAATTACAACATATCTTTTTTGTCTAACGAGTTATGGCTAAAATGACTAGAAAATCTAAAAGGCAGTTCCATTTTCAATAAAAAAGACACTAAGTTTTTGAGTTATTTGCATTTTAAACATTCAATGTAAAGACTCCTAAGCCACTGTATCCCAGGTCTTGTCAAAGCGTACCTGATATAAGCGATTTTAATCTAAAAAATCAGGAAAACGCAAATTGTTGCAAAACTGTTAGTAATAGAGAGTAACAACCTGATATCAAATTAAAGATAATTTAATTTTGCATCCGATGGTGTAAAAAAAGTTGCATGTTCCATTTAAAAGAATTGACTTATCGCAGTTTGAAATATTTCATATGGCAATTGATGTTATACTTTCAATTTAAAAGTAATAAACCTGCTTGAAGACGCAAATGATAGGCCATTTTCTTAACTTAGGTGGCGCGCAAACCTCAGTCTTCTAGGTGTCTCATGTTGGAAGATATTTAAAATGACGGGGAGCGCTGCAAACGACGATTTTTTGCTTTAGCGCTTATTTTCTCGAAAACTGTACATTTTAGAGGTATGGTATGTTATACAGAATAACCTTAGAATTCAAAAAGGAATGCAAAAATGTAAAGAGTGTTCTATTTAAAATAAGGAAGTTTCCGGTATAACCGGAAGTGATCGGTTTTCAAAAATATTTTTACAATATGCAGCATATAAAACTGGATCACTTTTATATAAAAAAGTTTTTCATATTTCAATAGTTGTAGTCATAACATTTAAAAAAATCTATAATTTTGACATTTTCGAAATATTTCCACAAAATTAAGAAAAATAACATTAAAATAAATTTTAATTTTCTAATCGAAAAGCACTCGCAATTTTTTTGTTAAGTTAATCATTTTCGAGTTTCTGATTTAAAAAATTTATGGATTTTTGCTAATATCACGAGAACCGTTTGTTGTAGAAAAAAATGTGTAGAGAGAAAAAGTGCGCAAAAAAATATTAAACATTCGTGAAAAGAGTAACTGAATTTGATATTATGATTACCTCATTTTGTAAGTTTACAGAAGCAGATGGGTTTGTTGCGTTTCCATTGGTGTTTGTTACATGCATCTAAACGTTGCATAGTCATAATTATTTAGTCATGTTATCTATACAGGGTGTTCATTAATGATATGCTAATATTATAGGGTTTAAAAATTTTAAAAAAAGGATCCCTTTTTATCACTAAAACCATTGTCTGGATGTAATATTCAGACAACGCTAAAACTTTGATATCGCAGCAAATATTTCTATGAATTTTATGAAATTATTATTAGTTAACTAATTAATCATTCAAATTAAATTACAGTAGTATATAATTCAAGTAATTATTTAACAACAATTAAATATTACCTATTATTTATTTCACAGGTAAGAACATTAATCATTTAAATGGCTGTAATTTTTATTTTTCAAATAAAATGAAAACAAGTGTAGAGAAAATTTTGTAAATTAATAGGAATTTGAAAAATTTTTTTTCTTTTAAGAAAAATTGTAAAGTACTATTTTTTAAAGCATAGGGTGCATGTCCCTTACGAGTATTATGGTAGGTAGACATGAAAAAGAAATGGTTTAGGTATTTCAAAAAATGCACGGAAAGCATATGTCAAAACTCATAGAAAGATCTAGTGCGGTATCAAAATTAGAGCAAAAAATTTACACATCCTGCAGCTTAAAAGTTTCCATATGAACTTTATCTTTACATTATTTCCGCGTTTTAAATTTCCAACGTTGGCATATTTCTTCCAGTTATGCCGTCAGGTAGTCGTCCTTCTAATAATTTTGCCTTCCCTTTTACGCATTTTAAAAACCTGGAAATTTAAACTCCGCACGACAACGTAGACGTACTTATTTACGAAATACAAACATATGTTGTATGTACATGTGCCATATGTCGCCTGTATTTAATACGAGCCGTGCTACCACGACAATGGGAGGATCATCTGGCAAAGTTCATGTAGCAACCGGTTGGTGGCACCACGGGTCACACGCATTTATTACAATTGCAGATCCTTCGCTGTGCCATTATTTAACAATAACTGAGTAAGAAAAACTCATTCTTTTTTTTTAGCTGTGTTTGAAAATGGTCAAATGGCATTTAGCTCGGGCCAAATTTTTATATCTATTTCTGTTTACTAGCAAAAAATTTTGAAAGTTTACTATTTCTTTAACACTTTACCAGGATGTATTTTTGTCGTATTTATTGATAAAGAAAAACTGCTCGAGTAGAATTCAGTTTAGACCTTTCTTATTCTGACTGTGTTTAGAAATCTAATCTGTGATTGTATCTTGAGTTATAATGGCACCGGGAAACTTCTACATGCGTTATAAATTTTAATGGTCTGAGGACTCTTAAACAAAAAGTAGCCTTCATGCCAAATGAATGAATTCAATGATAAAATAAAGAATTTAGAATATGACAATTTAGATTACAAGAATCATTCAAAATTTGTTATGTAAGTGTAAAGAATTTAAGTTATTTAAAGAGGCGGTGTGTTTAAATGACAATAAATGATTTGCTAATGAAAAATGTATAGTAACTATCAGTTTTTAAAATATTTCTCATATTGTTTTAAATGTTTGTTGCCTCTAATTGAAAATGATCTTCCCGTTTGACCAATATAAACAGAATTACAATCATTA
The DNA here is from genome assembly GCA_025024175.1 of Rhyzopertha dominica. NCBI lineage: Eukaryota > Metazoa > Arthropoda > Insecta > Coleoptera > Bostrichidae > Rhyzopertha > Rhyzopertha dominica. The sequence continues at coordinate 10,075,252 of QCXZ01000086.1, read as the reverse complement.
CAAGAAAAACTCCTGAATGATTCAAAACTTGAATTTTGTCTTTATTGCGAACAAAACACTGCCTACCGTAGAAAATCCAACACTTATTCCATGAGAGGAAAACAATTTAGATAAACTAAGTGAGATTGGGCCAACAAACCTAAGAGGATACCAAATTTTGGCTTCTTTAACATGAATGGTGTTACAAGAAAACTTAAATTTTATTAATATTTAAAGGATAATTTTTGTGATACATGATTTGGAAAGTTATTATTGAAAGCAATTTGAAGAATTACACCCAGTTCCTTTTCAAAAGTGTTTAAAGAAAGAGGTAACTTAAAAAGCCTGTTAAAATAAGAATGAAATACGGACATTTTGTGTGTATAAGAGTGTAAAGAAAAGTAATTAATAATGATGTCGGTGTATAATAATAATAATAATAATCGTCTTTATTGATTATAACTAACTAACTTAGAAATAAATTATAATGCATAATTAGATTATTTAATATAAATGTATAACGATAACATAAAAGAAAGAAGAGAAAAAAAGAAAGAAAGAAAAGCAAAGCAAAGTAAAAGTTTCCGTCTGAAAGAGGCGAAGTTTAGCCAAATGGCTACTCTTACACTTAACCTCCCTGACGGAAGAAAAGGAAGAGAAGAAGAGGAAAGAAACCCGTACAAGAAGGAAAACAAGGGGAAAAATTTAAGTGGATGAGACATAATTTGTAATTTGTTCCTGCCGCAAACGCTGGTGCCCAAAAGAATCTCCTGTACATATTATATAAAGTAACCGCCTGGTACGTAAAACTACGGCAAAATAAGGCTGTTGCATGGTGTGGCAAGGTAAGCGTCCTGGGTTCACGAATATTACGAGAATGTATGTCCGTACAAAATAAGAGTTTCTCAGTTAAATATCTTGGAATACTGGTATGCAACAGACGAAACAAAAATGAAAGCATTTGAAATATGTAAATGTTAATTTTTAACCATCCTAATTCAATTATTTTTTGTGAGACATGATCATAGCGATGAATGCCATACACATAACGGCAACAAGTATTTTGAACAAGTTGTAATCTATTTTTAGTTCTTTGATCTAAGCATGGGTAGTATAATACTAAGCAATAATTGAAGATGGACATAACAAGAGACTCGCAAAGTTCTTTACGTAATTTAAAGTCTAAAAAGTGGCGGCTTGAATACAACAATCTCATGCGACAGAAGGTAGATTGTAATAGTTTGTTTATGTGCCCTTTAAATCTTAAATGGCTGTCAATGACAACACCTAGACATTTTGTTGATTCCCGAACTTGCAGAAATACTCCCCCAATGCTCAGAGATAAGCTCTCACTTAACCACTGACGTTTAGATTTATGACAGAAACAAATAACTGTAGATTTATTTGGATTAATTACTAAATTATGTTGTAAAGATTTAGAATATACTAATTGAAGACTATTATTTATACATGGCGTGGCAACGTTGCATTATGCTGTTAAAACGTGCTTTAAACTGTCTGCTCAAGTTAGCGCATTAAAACACGAATTTACAGTGATTTTATAAAAGAATCGTGCAAATATTAAAGAACAACGTGCCGAGAATATAGAAAGTGGAAATTAAAGCTTTAAAGGCGTGAATTAGCTATTCAAAGCCATCGCGATTGGTTGGTCACACGGCCAAGTGGCCCGGCAGCGGACAGTTAGGCGTTGCCAGACGTACAGATAATAAGGCGGTAAACGTAAAAACTGCGAATGGCATCAAAGCGATCGAGTGGAACTTGATAGTAGCACTGAAGAAAATACAGTTTTTGGAAGAAGCAAAAAGCTAATTAGATCCCCGGAAAGGCCGGACTGGAAGATCGTCGAAGAACAAAGTGCCCCGGTGCGAGAAAACACTATGGAAGAAATGAAGAAAATGATAAAAGACCTAATGGATGTTGTAAAGAGAAATACGGAGGAAAACAGAGAAATAAGAGAAGAAATTAGGCAGCAACAACAAAAGATGGGAGAAAGAAAAAGAAATCTTAGAAAAACGAATCGATACTTTAGAAAATAGAATAGAAACTCTGGAGAAACAAAAACGCCAACGCAATATTATTATAAAGGGTGCAGAAATGTCGGTAAAACACAATTTAGAGACAGTAACAAAGCTTACAGAAGAGAACATGATGATTCAAGTCCAGGTCAACGAAGTTATTGACATTAGCAAAAATAAGAGCGGAAATTTGCTTTTGGTGGAAATGAAAACTTGGGATGATAAGCAAACGGTTATGACCAACAAATATCGCCTAAAAATACAAAAATATACATTGAGAATGACTGCACAATTGAAGAGAGAAACATTGATTATGAATTGAGAAAGATTGCTCGAAATGAAAGAGGAAAAGGTCACCAGGTAAAATTAGGGTACAAAAAAATCATAATCAAGGGACAATGCTACACATGGGACAAGCGAGAAAAGAGAGTGGTTAAAGAGGAAACGGCGAAAAAAACTAAGAAAGGAAAGCAAAGCAAAGGAGGACCGCGCTATGAATAAGGACTTGATTAAAGGTTATGAAGAGATTAACGTATTCAGAGAAGGGTATGAAGGTAAAAGGAATGGTAGACTAACAGTGAAGGAGAAAGCAGAATCACGAAAATATGTGAGAATCGGTACTTGGAATATAAAAACACTATATGGAAAAGAAAAAGAACTTGTAGAAGAGTTTGATAAGTTAAACTTGCAATTTTTAGCATTAACGGAAACAAGAAAGAAAGGGAAAGGAGAGATAGTTGTGGAAGACTGTATGCTCTTATATTCAAGAGTACCTGAGAATCAGAGAGCTCATGCAGGGGTGGGTTGTTTAATTAAAGGAAAAAGCAGCCAAATAATTCAGAACTGGATAGGAATAAATGAAAGAATTATGAGTGTAACAGTTAAAATAGGTAACCATATTTTAATGGATCTTTTGATATTATATGGGCCATGCGAAAATGATACCCAAGAAGTAAAAATTACGTTTTGGGACACAGTTCAGCAATTATGTGATACACTCAAAAATCCTCTTCTGATAATGGGTGATATAAATGCAAGGGTTGGTAATAACCCAGCAAATACAGGAGGAACTATAGGAAAACATGGAGAGCCAACAAAAAACAATAACGGCAAAGTGCTGACAGAATTCTGCATGACCAATGGCCTAATTATACTGAATACTTTTTATCAGCATTACGATAGACATAAGTATACCAGGGAGGAAAGGAGCAGGAATGAAAGATCTCTTATAGATTATATAATAACAGCAAAGGAGCATAGAAAAATTTTTCAAGACGTTAAAGTTAGCAGAGGTGCGGAAATATCGTCCGACCCCTATGTGGTTATTGCAAAATTAAGCTTAAAGGAAAATGAACTAGCCAAGAGTACGAAATGTATAAAGAAAACAATACAGGTACACAGACTTGGAGAAGCAGATGTACAAACGAAATATCAACGGTTGATTGCTGGAAAAATAGCAGTAAATAGAGATAAACTGTATGATGATGATCTGGAAACACAATGGACAGTCTTCAAAGATATCATTTACAAAGCAGCTGAGGAAGCGTGTGGGGCACATATGATAGGGGGTGCTAAAGCAAGAACGGGATGGTGGACAGAAGAAGTGAAAGAAAAAGTGAAAGCAAAAAAAGAAAGCATGGAAGAAATATCAAGAATATAACACTGTAGAAGCATATGAAGAATACAAAAGGGCTAGAAAAACAGCTAAAGTAGTAGTAAGAGATGCAAAAGGACAAGAAGGAAAAGAACAAGACAGAAGCTAGAACAAAATAGGCAGCTAAATCAAAAACTGTTTTACGGGGCCATCAAGCAGATTAGAAAGGGGAGAACGTTACCACTTGGACACATTAAAGATAAAGCAGGGAACATTTAGACAGATCCATTAAAAGTAGTTCAAGTTTGGAAGGAATACTTTATGGAACTTCTGGAAGTGGACTACAATGAGGAACATCATCCACTAACAGCTTATGCAGAAGCACAAGACGAGGGTAACAATATAAAAAGGGAAGAGATTGAAGAGGCCATAAAAGCATTGAGAAACGGTAAAGCGGCAGGTGTTGACGGAATACGACCGGAAATGATAAAATATATGGGAGAAGAAGGAACAAGTGTGTTACATTGTATCATTAGCATGGCATGGAAAAAGAAAGAACTGCCTGGTGACTGGTCTGCTTCAGTGATTGTGCCAGTCTACAAAAAGGGTGACAACAAAGTTTGTGGGAACTATAGAGGCATATCGCTGATGAGTATACCAGCAAAAGTCTACGAAAGAGTGTTGGAGAAAAGACTAAGGATGGAGGTGGAGGATAAGTTAAGTACTTTACAAAGTGGCTTTCGACCGGGACACAGCGTACAAGATCACGTTTTTACAAAAAGGCAACTCAGAAAAATTCCTCATGTACAATGAAGAGTTATTACTCTGCTTTATAGATTTGCAAAAAGCATTTGACAGAGTACTCAAGGAAAGAGTTTGGCAAATCCTATTAGAATATGGTGTATCTGCTGGATTGCGAAGTGCTATAAAGTCCTTCTACAACGACACCCGAAACTTGGTGCGAACTGTGAATGTACAGTCCAGCTATTTCAAAACGACTAAAAGAGTTAGACAAGGAGGTATACTTAGCCCACTACTATTTGTGATATTTATGGATAAAATTATAGTAGAAGTAGATGAACGTGTAAGAAAACTAACTATAGGTTACAGAAATCTAGACCGTGTTACAATTAGTGCCTGTGTTTTTGCAGATGATGTCGTCCTAATGGCAAAAACAGAAGAAACTCTTCAACATAATGTTAACGTATGGAACAAAATTTTAGAAAAATACGGTATGTCCATAAATATTACGAAGACTAAAGTGTTGCTAATATCGAAGGAGCAAAAGGGTGTGAAACTCCACATAAAAGGTATAACTATTGAGCAGGTGCAGCAATATAAATATTTGGGTAGTGTAATAGCAAGCAATGGAAAGTGGGATGCAGACATCCAAAACAGATTAGTAATAACAGCAGGACTATATCAAAGGCTACGAAGAAGCTTCTTGAACAGAAGGGAAGTTAGTAAAGAAACAAAAGTCAGTATCTACAAAAGCATATACTTACCTACCCTGACATACGGCTCAGAAACATGGGTGCTAAATCAGCGACAGCAATCCAGCATACAAGCAGCAGAAATGCGGTATTTAAGACGAGTAGTGGGTATAACAATAATGGACAGACTCACCAACGATTCTATAAGGAAACATTTGAACCTAAGCAGTTCATTAAAGTATGTTGAAATGGCACAATTGCAATGGTTTGGGCATATGAACAGACTAAGTGCAAGTAGACCAGTGAAACGGATATGGGAAGTACGGAAAGTGGGGATCAGAAAGCATGGTAGACCAAGAAAACAGTGGAATGCAGTGATAGCAGAGATTCTTCAGAGAAGGAGTTTAGTGTGGCATGAGGGGAAACGTTTGAGCTTGGACAGGAAGCGATGGCGACGAATAGTGTATGAAGACAGTTAAGATGAAAAATGAATGTATAAGACTTTTATTTATGGTTTAATTATTAATATCACTTACCTCGACACCGAAAGGTAACAGAGGGAACGAATATATATATATATATATATATATATATATATTTATACATTTGTTTACTTCATCGATATTTTTGGGCATAAAATATTGTAGCATTAAAGTATCATCAGCGTAACACTGTATATGTGAAAATTGCAATTGTTCAAAGATGTCCGATATGTATATTAAAAATAACAAAGGCCCTAAGATCGATTGTGGTACACCCGATATTATTAATTTTGCAGATGAAAAAATGTTATTTATAGAAACGCGCTGGGGAAAATCTGTAAAACCATAATATTTTAATTTTGCATAGCCGCAACAATATTATCAGTTAGATTTAGTAAAGCAGATGTTGTGCCATGGCCTTTCGAAAACCCGATTGGTTCTTTGGAAGCATATTATTTTCGTTGAGATAAATTACTATTTAATAATGAACAACTTTTTCCTGTATTTTGGACAGGGTTGGCTATAAACTAATAGGGCGAAGATCTGTAACCGAATTAGGATTACTATTTTTAGACAGAGGAACAACTACAGATTGTCGCCAGCTAGCAGGAAAATAACCGACCTCCAAGCAAGTGTTCACTATATGATGGATATGATTAATAATGTTGGGCAAACACAATTTAATAAAAAACAATGATAGACCATCACTTCCACATGCATTTGACTTTATGCTTTTTATTGCATTCAGAATTTTCATTCTATCTACTAAACTAAAATTAAAGTTAATACCGTTGGAAAAATTATGTTTTTTTTTTAGTGCATCGTCTCTCTCTAAGAATTAGTCTTAAAGTATCTGTCAACCAAGGTGCAGACGGTTTATTTACTCGAACTTTTTTCAGGGGTGCATGTCTGTCACATAATATTTGCAGGCACTCTGTCAGAAGCTCCACTTTTCTATCCACATCAGCAATATAGTATATATTGTCTAAATTAGCAGCATGTAAGTCAGCTAAAAGAGCTTCCTCATTTAAATGCTTAAAATTCCGGTAATTTATGAATTTTTGTGCGCCTTTTACATTTTTACATGTGGGTTTTCTAAAAATTTTGAAAGATAGGTAAGGAGAAGACTGATTTCGTATAATTAATAAATCTCTAGAAATGGAATTTGATTATTAATTTCTATTTCATAACTGAAATTTAGAGAATCGTGAAGAGAATTTATAAATGTAAACAAAATTATTGAAGTCGTGTATTTATGTAAAAAGGCAAAAAAACATCATCTACATAGTGATACCAAAATTTGATATGGGAAGAAAAGGAAACGTTCTTGAAAATATCTTGTTCGAAATTGTTCATAAAAAGTTCTGCTAAAAGTGGGTTAAGAGACGAACACAATGCTAAACCTGAATTTTGTATGAAATGTTTATTATTGAAACAGAAAAAGTTTTGATTTAAGACAAATTCTGTTTAAGAAACCAAATTATTTTTGTGTAACACAGATAAGCTACAATTTAACAGCAGATTGTTTAATATTTTTAGACAGTCTTTTGGAGGAATTGAAGGAAATAAATTATTGACATCGAAAGAGGGAAGGAAAGAGTTTTGGAGAATTTTGAAATTCTTAAGTTTATTTGTCAAGTCAATTGAATTCTTAGTAGCAAAATAATTTTTAAAATTCCAAACTTCACGAAGGATCAAATGTAGCCATTTAGCTAATTCATAACATGGAGAATTTATGTAACAAACAAAACATCTGATAGGACAGTTATCTTTGTGTATTTTAGGAAGTCCATAAAGCCTTGGTGTTAATGGAATTCATATACAATAATTTTGACTTAGTGCAGTTGAATAATTCTAATGTTGGTTCAACTTTGTCTAAAAGTTCTTTTAATTTGTTGTTAAATTTAGTAATATTATCAGTCGCAACCGTTCCAAAATTTACACTGGTCAAGAAGTTAAAAACTATTCAAATAATCGTTCTTATCTAAAATAACTAAACAGTTACCTTTATCTGCTTCAGAAAATACTAAATATTCATTTATTCTCTTAGAATCCATATTTTTAAATAAATTAGTGTTGGTTTCAGCGGAAATGCTTTTAATAGATTTTTGTAATAACGAAATTATATTTGAAATAAAAAGCCTTTTAATTTCTTCATTTAAATTACCTAAAATTGCTTCACAGTCCGCGACCCTTCTAAATAACGACTGCCGAACTCATTCAAAAATCCCGGGATTATTTGAATTTGGTTGACAATCCTTTGTCGCAGTATAGCAATGTCGTTGGGTGGAGCTGCATAGAAACAATTGCTTCTAAGTGGCTCCACAGATAAAAATCTAAGGGAGTCAAATTAGGAGAACAAGGTGGGCACGCCTGAGGCCCACCTCTGCCCAAAAGTGGAGGTCAAATAGTTTCTTACAGTAACTCTGAAATGTGGGGGTGCCTCATCGTGCGTGAACCACAAAAATCCAAATTATTGACCATTGTCTTACAAAAATTGCCAAGTTTGAAAAACTCGTTATTTTTCAAAAATAGAAAAATATAATTTTTGCTGTATTTGCTTAACGCATATGGAAACACAATTTCTTGATTTGCTCAAAAATGATTCATTTTAGCGACATGAAATAAGAGTACCTTTTTTTGCTCATCTTTTATTGCTCTTTCTAGAAATAGTAATTCGGTTTTTAAAAATTGGGCAAAAACCTATGCTGTCCCTGCCATAACGCCGCTCCTGCTATATAAATAAAAAAATGTTCTATGCCAAATAATTGGCCATTATCCATTCAACCATTCTTTAAAAAAACTGCAAAGTTTGGAAAAATAGTTTTCTCAAAAAATAAAAATATTTAAAAAATTTTTGTACTTTAAACACCCTGTATATCACAAACGAAGCATTGCCAGACCCATGTTTATATAAACTTTTTGAAATAATTTCACTTCAGGAACATGCACTCGAATTTATGACACTGTAATTTTGCAATTTTTAATGATTTTTGTAATTTTAGTTGTCCTATTCTAAATTCGTTATTTTATCATTGAATTCATTCATTTGGCATGCAGGCTACATTTTGTTTGAAGTCAAGATTGCTTATTTCCAATTTAACAATGTCACTTTTATGTAAATTCTTTTGTATTACTTTTTGTATGGCACTGATGATGGCTTGTAGGAGCTGAAAGTGCTTTGCCAATTTGTTGATAATAGAGTGGATTTGTTGAACTTGGTGCAGATCAATCTTTTAGAAGTAAAATTGTCTTGACTAACACATCCTGAAAACAGATTTTAAGGCAATAACCGAATTTTTTTTTAAAGGGGGCTAGGGCCAACAACACTCACAGCAAATTAAATTTTTGTTTTAGAGAATTCACGGATTAGTTTGCAGAAACCGGATAACGGCAGACTTATCCAAACTGTTGGGAACACACGAAAAACGTACCATCGTCAGTTTGAAGTTGCTAAAAGAGGTCTTGTCATGCAAAGGGGACAGTTACATCAGAAACAAAGATTCGTCCTTTTTCGGTTTGTACATCAAACTGCACGATTTCGTCCACACCAAATTCAAGACGGACGCCTATCACTGTATGGCGAAGATTCTATGTCTCAGACCATCGTATGGGTACTCTTCTTTAACAAAGGTCACGATAGAGGCGCAGTGCAAAAATATAAATGAAAATCCTTACAGTGAATCTTTTCTTCTCTTTGTCAAGAAGTGGGCGAGTATAGTAGAAATGTCCAATATTTTGTCTGATGATGTGGTCAAGGGCTACATTAGTAGGGCTCCTGTTAACATCAGGTCAAAAGTTAGGAAGTTGTTTCAAGATTTGGTGGAGCTATAACCAGTAATGTTAATTTTGTGATTTAAATCTTAACTTTTAAGTTTTGTTACATGTGCCAAAATATGTTAATGTAAAAGTTAAGAATCTGTTTTGTTACATTTGTCGAAATAAAGTTTGTGGTGTTGTAGTTTATTTTCAAATTGTTCATTTATAGAAACCACGTTTTTATTTAATAGGTAAGTTTTTGAATATTTATTTGCTCCTGTACTGATATAATGCGAAAGGGCACTATTGAAGTTTGGTGTTATTTGGGTCCCTCGCTATTAAACATTATTATGTCATAAAAGTGTTTGTGCAACTAAATTTAATGTTATACCCTGAGTATTTCAGGTAAATAAGATCATACTAATCAACATAATTTTTTTTTTAATGGTCATGTGCAATGTTCAGCATATATACAACACCATCTACTTCTTCACATAATAATAATAATAATATAATATAATTTCTTTATTTGGCCAATTCGATACAAAAGAAAACAACAGGGAAAAGAAAGATATAACAGTTAGCCAAAATGCGAAATTCAGTTTTCCCTTATAGGGATACTGCTCTTCCACTTAGCCATGCAATATTTGACATAAATATAAAAAAAATGTTATATGAAAACTAACAATCAAAGATCATCTCTGCAACAATGTATTAAAAAAACAAACGAAAAAAAAACTTGGCGGTTCAGAAAGGTCTGCTCGAAAACGCTTCCGGCATACAGGATGCTTAAGACTTTTCAGCTCCAAGGGCAGTGCGTTGTACTCTTTACATATGTTGTACAAAAATGACTTCCTGAATGCAGCAGACGTATGTGAAGGAATTGTCAGATAATATTTTCTACATAGATTTACGTTATAAATATCCGTACGAAAAGTAATTTTCTCATTTAAATACGGAGGTGAACGAGTAGCAACGATTCTATTGTACAAACACATTGAATGCAAACGACGCCGGGACGCCATGCTCATCCAGGGAATACACTTCAACTTATGTGTAACATGTTGCCTCCTGACAATGCCGAAAATAAGTCTTAAGACACGAATTCTGCACAAGCTGAATCCGACGATTATCACATGCGCCAAGGCAAGGACCATATAGTGCTGTTGCATAATTAAAATGGGACAACACGAGCAGTTCGCAAAGCATAACTTTTGTTTTATAGTCAATTTTTCTAATGCTGTATATTATTTTTAAATTTGCAAACATTTATTTATGTGTGAAGTTAATTTTAATTTATAATCAATAGTTACTCCCAAATTGTTTGTTTCATTAGCGAATATTATATTATGTCCTCCCACCTCTAGTTTTAACTCCTGAATAACTATTTCCCGTGATACTCCCGACAATGAGCCACCTAGATTTAGCTGGATTCCAATGAAGAGCATGCCGCTCAGCCGCCCTACAAAAATTCCTTAAATCCTCATTTACCCTGCTCCTTGCGAGGATCAGCTGATCGACATGGAAAGAATAATAGATCGTATCGTATCGTCAGCGTAAAGGTGATATTTACAATGCCTAACACTCTCAACAAGCATGGGAGTATATATCATAACTAACATGTAAGTTTATGTTGTACGATGTATGCTCACCAAAATTTTTGCTGTTGAAGTGATTAAAATTTTTTATAAGTAATTCCTGAACTTTAAAAGTATGTATAATGTATATTTTAGGAACATTTTACAATATTCAGGAGTCAACCACTATATTTTTTAAGAAATATATATTTATTATTGATAGTTGGATTCTATTCCCGAAACAATTCTTTTTATTTAGAAGTTGATCTTCACCAAACACCTACATACTTATTTAATGTGAAAATTAGCACATGTCACAAAACATCTAATTGATGCTTCTGATGAGCCGGGGATGTGTGCAAAAATGAGGGCAAAGGAAAATTAAGGCCTGCGCAGCATAGAAATTCCACAATTTCTCAAGGTAAACCACAAAATACTTCAAACACAAATATTTCAGAAACGGTGAATCGTAGAACGAAACGGACTAATGTTTACAGCCCCCTAAAGTAAATACACCTTTTTTTGAACAAAAATTCTAAAATGCTTTTGATGACCTGAAGAGGTGTGCAAACATGAGGGTAAATGAAGGCTTGCGCAGCATAGAAATTCCACGATTTCTCAAGAAAACTCTCATAGAAAACTTCATACGCAAATATGTCAGAAAAAGAATCAGAGCGAAACGGGCAAAATTTTTATAACCCCCTAATGTATTATTTCAGCGGAGTATTATTCATTAACTATATATAGAAGTAATTTCGGCAACTTTTTTGGAATGATACATTTTTGAACAAAAATTCTAAAACTTCTACTTTGTTTAAAGTGTTCAAAAGAAGCTTTGAACATTGACTTCAGAAAGCTATATGTACTACAATCTTTTAGTTTATCTTTATTAAAAAGATTAGGTTTTAAAAGAAACGACCTGCTTTCTTTGGATCTGAACAGCTTATCACGTATTACAAAAACGTAAGTATTATAAAAACAGAAAAGGAAACAAAAATTATTATTGAACTGCAAAATAGTCATACATGTGTATACCGCTCACGCAATGGGCAAATACTACGACTAGCTGTAGGAGTGGGCTGGGTTCAAACATCACAGCTAATTTCAAAATTAAAAAAAAAGAGCCAAGGCGCCAGTTAATTTTAAGCCCAACAAAGTTATTCGATAAATCACTGACAAAAAATTATCAAAATAACAGTGACAGTAGGTTTGCGGAAATAACAAAAAAAACTATTACTAAGCGTTTATTACAGAAGTAAAATTAGTGACACACCTTGATTGAAATTAAATTTTAATGAATTTTTAGAAATTAAATTTATTAGATATAAAGCCGGATGTACTAAATCAAGTGAATCCCAGTGTTTACTGCAATTTCCAAACATGAGTGCGCATTCATATTTACAATCGTTGGAAAACCAATAGCACAAGGCTTCGAAATAAAGTTAAAGTGTTATCAATTAGTACAAACGCGACAAAAATATATATCAAATGCAATATAAACTATACAAGAAAACTACGTTACAAGGGATAATGAGAAAATACAAAATAATCAGGTAAGTAATGAATCTCGATATTCTTTTACAAATAGCTTGACCGGTAACTGAAAGGTACGTATTATCTTAAAATGTACGTACGCAATGCTACAAAACACGAAATGAATTCTCGATTCGGCGTGATCTCCACTATGACAGTCAATACAAAATAGCAATACACACAAAAGTCTTAGCGAGTACTTCAAATGAACGATGTGAGGTAAGTAAGACGATACAACGAAAATTTTGTACTCAGCCTAGGTCCAATATAGAGACAGCTATTACATCCTTCAGGGCAGTGCTCAATATACAATTGCGGCCGTTGAAAATGTTTCGGTCTCCACGGGTTAGGTTTGTCGAATATCACCTGAAAATTAGGCAACCACTATAACGTGCCTAAGCATGCGATTATTTTATCGCTCGAGCATGTCTAAGCTCCCAAACGGTAAATTTGGACGGCTCGTGTTACGTAAGACCTCTTTATTTACACCATGAACCTTAGCAATACATATAAATGAACATAACTATTTTTGGTAACTTCGTATCTTTCGGATTTGAATTAATAGTGGAATGAATTTGAATCGAACAGCATTTAATAAATAAGTATGTAATCAGTTTTGTGAAGGCCAGTACTTAATTATTTTAAGCTAACTATTATAAATAAATTAGCGTATTGTGACACATTTTGAGTTGCAAGCGAGAGATAATAAAAACGTGCAGATGACTGGTATAGTATACAGAATTTTTAGCCAAGTGTGTTCATTCGATATGACAATAGAGAAAATTCAAATTTGTCAATTCGTTCTAAAGTAAAAAAGGCAATACGACGATTTCTTTTTGTTTGATTAGTAAGAAATGTAAACTTTGTATTGGCAATAAAATAAGTAACATGATCGTATCTGGCAACCGCATAATGATACAAATGCGAATTGTGATATATTTTGAGTTGCAAACTAGATGTATTAAAACCTTCCAGATGACTGGTATAGTTATAGAATTTTTAGACAAGTATGCTGATTCGATGTTTCAATACAGAAATTCAAATTGGTAAATTCGTTGTAAAGTAAAATAATCAAAATGACGACTTCTTTTTAGGTTTGATTAGTAAAAAAATGTAAACTTTGTATTGGCAAAAAGTAAGTAACATGATCGTATCTAGCAACCGCATCATGTTACAAATACGTTTGTTTAAAACTATAATTAGCGGTCTGGACATTGCCGGTTTGCTAGTTATAGACGATGAGAATGTTTACTCGGCTGCCCGAGCCTGACCAAAATTTACCTGTTTCTGAACAAAGGTTATATGCAAATTGCACCCTTGCGATTTTAATCGGTAGTTCTATTTTTAATGTTTCCCTGTGTGTTAACATAAAAATATTTATCACTTGAATCTCACTGAAACGATGTTTCTTTACCTACACATCTTTTTCAGCAACCGTTTTTCAGGACGTTGCTTTCATTGCATAAGCAACTTATGAATCTATATCGAATCAATTATTACATGATACTTCTAAGATGAATATGAATCTAATCTTATCTGGTGGCTACCTTCAAATTATTTACATTTTATAGCATGAAAGGTTGTATCGAAAATAACCGTATACTTTGATAATTTCGAGGATAATTTAGGCATTGGAGTTTTAATAAATTTTCAAAACGCCATATTTAGTGTAAATAAATATTTTTTCTACTAAGTCATTCTTCTATGCTCAAGTTTTTTCGATCTACTGTAAAATACAATTTTTTTGCAAATAATCAGTCCGCCATATATGCAGTATTATGAAAATTGCGTAATCTCCGCTATTGTTTATATTGGTTTAACTAGTTTGTTTCCTCTTAGCGTTGTTCACCGTACTTCGAGTACATTTTACACAAGCAGATTGATTAATTACTTCAACATCCAACGGATTTATTTCTTATTTTTACTTTAAAATGGTCGAAAACGCAACAAAAAAGTTAATAATTTTCGAGTTATTTGGAAAAACCGATTTTAAAATTTATATATTTTTGCTAATATCACGAGGACTGTTTGTCTTAGAAAATATGTGTAGAAAGAAAAATTGCTCAAAACCTGATTACTAATCGTATAGTATAAGAAATGAAAACGTAAATGTCATTTTGACAATTGGATGTGGAAGTATATTGATTCAATTTGCAGCGGTTTTTTATATTACATTTGTTTATGCAGTAACAACCCTTTTTTAGGAATCGGTCTCGCTCAGTGCACAAACTATTTTTGTAACTGCTAAGCACATACTTGTAAATTCAACATGTAATATGCCGTATAACAATACAATGCATGTATGCATGCACTGAAATCCTTGCGTTGTCACTAGCCAACTAACTTTTCCGCTAACACCTATTTTCGTTCAAAATACAAATCAAGATACAAATTACGCTTATTAGAAAATCCACGAAATTTGGTAAGGTGTAGGGAACTACCGATTAAATTACAAGGGTGCAATCTGCATATAACCTTTGTTCAGAAACAGGTAAATTTGGTCGGGCTCGGGCAGCTGAGTAAATTTTCTGTATTGAAACATCGAATAAGCATAATTATCTAAAAATTCTGTAACTATACCAGTCATCTTGCACGTTTTTATTATCTCTCTCTTGCAACTCAAAATGTATTAGAATTCGCTAATTTATTTATAATAATTAGCTTAAAATAATTAAGTACTGACCTTCACAAAACTGATTACATACTTTATTATTAAATGCTGTTTGATTCAAATTCATTCCACTATTAACTCAAATCCGAAAGATACGAAGTTACCAAAAATAAAGTTATGTTCATTTGTATGTATTGCTAAGGTTCATGGTGTAAATAAAATGGTCCCACGTAATACGAGCCGTCCAAATTTACCGTTTGGGAGCTTAGACATGCTCGAGCGATAAAATAATCGCATGCTTAGGCACTTTATAGTGGTTGCCTAATTTTCAGGTGATATTCGACAAACCTAACCCGTGGAGACCGGGACATTTTCAACGGCCGCAACTGTACACTGGATGGTTACATAAGTCGAGCCAGACTCAGATCTATCACCGCTGCTTCGTCTCAGATTGGATACTCCATCAGACCAATCCGGAAAAACACTGAATTTTCCACAAGGCGCTGCGTAAGTCCAGTTGACCTCGCTCTGTTTTCTCTTTGGTTTTCTTTGCCAGGTAAGTAGAAAAAAAAACTAACGTGGATAGTTAGATATAAAGAAATTCATAGGTTCGACACTTAACCTTTATGGAGGCGGGCTTTTCACACTCGGATTTATTAAACTGAAGATTGTTAAGTCAGGAAATATGGCTGCTGTAGTGAATTGGGCGAATCCAGCGTCAGCTGATTGTTATTATCGACGAAGACTAAGAGTCTCGAAATGTTACTAAATCTCACCCACGAAATGAAATACCAAAATGTCGACGACAACAATTTGTAGTAAAATATTAAATCCTGCTTTATGCAGTTGGAATTTTACCGAAATTTATTTTACTACGTCCCCGCTTTTCAGCGTTCACTCAGGCCCTCAGTTCAACTAGTGTACTGACACCTGACACGTAAAAGAAGGCTACATTCAGGCGCAAGAAACCAAGGTGAAGATATTTTCGATGCAGAACCGGATGCAGCAATCGGATAAACTTATTTTGAATTAAACCGCCGAATTAGCGTTTTAGCATTACGTACCAATGTAAGCAAAATGACAACAAAAATATATTTGGAAAAATGCATCGTTAGTGAAACTTAATCACCTAAAAGACTGTTAATAGAAGAGTTTAGAAAAAAGAACATTACGAAATTAAATGACCGTTACAAGCTGTTTATAAAGGTTTGCATATCTGAACATTTTAGTATGGGATTTTAGATTGTAATAATATTTTAATTTTGAATCTTATGAGCATCCTCTGGCCTCTGATACAAATCATGCAGCCCTCCTCTGGTGCTGCTAGACCCTTTGTTCGACTCATGTTAAGAACCCGTAGCACACCATTCATCTAGAAAGTTGCAAACTTTTAGACTTGCACATTTTTAGCTCTAACTTTTAAACTTGAAATTTGTGTAGCTCCCAATTTAAGCTTGCAGTTATACTACATACGTTTTTACAATGCTGACCTTTCATATAAGTGCTTTCGCACTATTCACTTGTAATATTGTCATATATTGAATTTATTCTAAATTCATTTAATTAGATCGTTACACATTCTAGAACAAAACGTTTACTAATTATGTCAGCATATTTGTGTCATTGCACTTCCCGCTAGCACCGAGTATAATGCTAGCGCAGTATTATGACGTATTAGCGAGTTGAGTATAAATACGCGGATAAATCGATCGTGAATAACTAGGACCCGGGAAATAACTTAGAGTACTACACAATGTAAAACGATTGTCCCTCTGGCAGGAGCTAGCCCTCCTAGCACAATGTAAGTAACAAGGTAAAGTCTTAATTGTCATTCTAATGTATTTCTGTGTGCTACAATTATTAATGTCAGTTTTATGTTACTTGTTTTACAGATCTCTTTGTTAATAAATAGTTAGTTGTACAGAACCTAAGTCGCATCTCTCCTGCCCCTAGTTCTTTGTTTCAGGTAATCACTAGCACAACGGCGCACAACCCAAGACCGAGGGTTGTGACAATATGCTAATAAGCATGCTTAAATATTTTGTAATAATCGAATGTTTCTTTTGTCATTGTCTAAAAGCTATACCTACTGTTTTGAATAGATAAAACCGTAGCTTATGGTGCATATGCGGCCAGGATGCAGCTCTAGTTTTGCTTCACAAATTGATACATCTATTAACTGTTGGTACACCCTCGGACACAGAAAATTAGACGACCTAGCCGGGCGGCATATCGGGCATGACGGGCTATACGATCGAAAGGCTATTCGATAAAAATCCCGTACGTTTGAAAACTAGAAGTGATCAAGTCATTCGTAAAATTGGTATTTTTCTATTTATTTTCATAGTGCTGTAACCTCTTGCGTTTGTAAAGTGCAGTTGCCTACATATATAAATAAAAGTGATGCTGTTATGTTAACATGGGTTAATAAACAGGACATGCATGCTTATGCGTGCTTAAGAACAAGTATCTTCAACAATATTTCAAGATATTATGATTTCTTTCAGCTGGTGGACTAAAAAAACAAAAAAAATAGTATTTTGAGCAGTTGTAAATTGTTCAAATAAAAGTGTACATACGCGGGGTGTATCCTATTACAGAATACCTTCAGAAACTGATAAAAGTGGGAAGTATGTCCAAATATATGCAGAACGAAGGAAAAAGTGGATAACGGCAATCAGGAGAGCTGATCTAACGGATACTGTTTTGAAAAATGAACGTGTATGTAGTATTCACTTCATTTCAGGTAGAGTTAATAGTCTAAATAAGTGCTTACTACTTATTCACCTAGTTTTATAAAATCAGGAAAACCTGCTGATATCTATGATACCAACAATCCAGATTGGATACAATGACAAATGACAAAAAAACCTTATATTATACAGGATTGCCTACCTTTTCACTTCTAAAATGTGTGTATGATTTAGTGAAAGAGCATATTCCACCCGTTGCCAAGATGTCACCTTTTGAGCGATTAATATTAACATTAATGAAATTACGTCTCAATTATGCATTCATCGACTTAGCCTATCGCGTTAAGAGGGGCGTTTACCTAGAGCGAATCGGGTCATTTTAAGCACCTACCGTTTTACATTTTACCGAGTTATTCGAAACTTTTTCGAAGTGAAATTTCGACATGGCAATGACAAAGGATGTAGCTACAACGTAGAGTTCGAGTTTTTTCTGAATTTGGTACAGTAATGTAAATATTTGTTGTTATATTTTGCTTAAAAATGCGTATTTTCGGCGAGCTATTTCTCGAAAACTAAGGCACATAAACGGAAAATTCGAACTCCACGTTGTAGCTACATATTTCTTTGTATACTACCAAAAACATGAGCACGTTAACTGAGTAAAAACATTCAAAAAATCTAAAACCGCAAACCCTTTCGCACGAGTCCGTCACGAGAGCAGAATGCGAATGCCCATCCCCACCAGGTCCGTCGCGTGGTATCCCCTGAACAGTGAGGCTAAGATACAATCCTGTCGGGAATGATCGAGCGGTATACGATCTATTCCGATATGACTGGATTTCTAAGATTATATGTCTAATTAGTAATTACACGGGACAAGTTTAATGTTAAAAGCTCTTTCACATTAATTTACTGTCTGCCGAAGCAATGGGGAGGCGGAAGGAAAATTGTTATAAAAGTTCCTACAGAAATCATGCAGTTAGAATAAAATGTTATATGGTTCATATTTAGAGAAATAAATGAGTTATTCCATATTTTGAATAACCTGGTATAATATCATAGTAAGTTACTAATATCATGCTTACTTTTTTATGCACACCCTACAGTCAGCAATTTTCCGAATATTAGTTTAGCCCGTCTGTTGCTCGTACGATCTTTGCGCGATTTCAACCTATCGGCTACCCTCTTACGTCCCATGTCCCGCTGGTAATATGGGTTGCATAGTTTACATTTCTGCCCGATGGCTCCAAGTAAATGCTCCTCTTAATATTAGTCATCAAAGTACCATCAGTAGAATATTTTATAAGGGTCTAAATGTGATGTATTATCAAATAAAGTGGCTTATTCATTGGCCTTCAAAGGAAGAAGTATTATCAACTTTACCAGAACCTTTTGACAGTGCTTTTGGGAAAAGGTGTATCATAATTGCATAATTGCTTCGAAGTATTTTGTAAGATCATCAAATCCTGATGCAGCAGCATCTATGTTCCCTAGCTATAAGCATCACCAAACCGTAAAATTTTTGATTGGTGTAAAACCTCGAGGAGTTATTTAATTTATTTCAGAGGGTTAGGTAGCAATAAAAAAATTACTAGTACATGTGGTTTTATAGATAAATTGTCCATGGGCGATTTGGTTATAGCTGACAGAGGATTTTTAATACAAGAAATTGTAGAAAATGCTCTTGCACAAATAAAAACACCTGCATTTTTGAAGGGAAAATCCCAAATGCCACCACGCGATATTGAAGTAAGTAGAAACTTGTCATCTGTCCGAATTCATGTAGAACGTGTAATTGGTAATTTAAAGCAGAAATACACATTATTTCATAACACAATATCAATGGATATTATTCGACAAAAAATGTCAGACGACATTTTGGTTATTGACAAAATGCTTTGTGTTTGCCGTGCACTTTGTAATTTAAGTCCCCTGTAGTCCGATGATCAATTTTAATACTATACAAAGTATTTAATGCCTGATATCGTCTACTGTTTTGTTTGCAAGCATTTATTTATTTTCTGTGTAAAGTGTCATAAATATTTGTTTAAATGTTCATGGTTTAATAAACTTTTATACATAGAGCTTTTAATATATACATTTTCTATTTCCATTATCATCACAAAATATCTTTACTTACCTGTAACGTGTAATGTAATTTGTTTGATATTTCATGCTTTCAGTAAGCTCGAAATGTATATATACAGATAAATTACACACTGTTATGTATGTGAAGTTTTGAGTTTTATTTACAAAACATTTATGGTACTTCACGGCTTTATTTCAGACTAATTTCAATAACTTCGTTATTGAGACAACCATTCTCTTCGACTGGTAAATTAACATAATCGTTATTAATATTAAATATATTATTTCATTTTGTTGTAACTAAAATGGCTAGAGCTCAACTAGGTAGTTGTATGTAAATGTTACATAGATTGAGATTTATAATATGTCTGCCTTATATATACTCTAATTATTGTAATTATTAAATAACTTGATATTTATAACTGGTTATTATTTACAGCCCGATACTTGGTACGCCACTGCTTTCTATTTACCCCCTCCTAGTGATACAGCTTTTTCGCGCCTCCGTCGTACGCTCGTATGAATAAATACCTTATAATATGACAGTTGTTCATTACATTATCTCCAGATGTTAAAAACCTCATCGGGCCCAAGACTATTGGAGGCTACKGGTTACCTCATAACTTGCGCATCTTCCTCGAAGATGAGCGCCCATGACGTTACGAGATAACCTAACGTTACCTGGAGCTTCGTATAATGACCAAAAACTTGATCAAAATAGTACACCTTTTAATGCAGGCAGTGTTAACAAGGATTGTTTAGAACGCCAGAGAACATAGTTATTGAACGTTGTAATTATATAAGTGCAAAATAAATTTGTTTTCATCAAAAACGAATTCAAAGGTCAAGCTGTTTTATGATTCCAATATGTACCGTTATATATACAGTTAACAGAATAAATTAAATGTACTAAATTTGTTTTCTTCATTACCATTTTGCTTAGTAAAAATAATTATTACCAGAAATTTCCAGGAATCGGTGACTATGAATTAATATTTCACTATACTCCGAACACCGACTGGATGGAGTGATCAAGTGGATTGTATGCATRCTCCACCTTATCAGATTTGATGCTGTCCGACTTAATCTTTATAACAAATTTTTGACTACTGAACAAACTAAAAAATTATGAAATGATTATGGTTTAAAAATTACGAATTGTTTATGTTGTTTTTGGATTAGAGCACATCAAATTTGACCATACAAAAATGCATCCAAAGACTCAAAAATGTAAAAACTAGGACAGCGTGGGAATCTTTTTTGTCTACAGCTGCCAGTTCTTCGGCGATTCGTCATAGAAATAAAGTTAACATTAGAGTGTAACCCAACTCTGTCAGTAGACGAAA
The DNA here is from genome assembly GCA_025024175.1 of Rhyzopertha dominica. NCBI lineage: Eukaryota > Metazoa > Arthropoda > Insecta > Coleoptera > Bostrichidae > Rhyzopertha > Rhyzopertha dominica. The sequence goes on along the minus strand of QCXZ01000086.1, from coordinate 10,054,121 downwards.
AGTTCGAATAACAAGAGGTTGTAAAGATTGCCAATAGGAAGGCCACAAAACGAAGAGCGTGCAAAAAGAAGCGAAGACGATGTTTAGCAGAGAACGTAGCTAAGAACCAGCCTAATGCAAAATCTCATGGAGTTATGGTAAAAATAATTTTACCATATTGTAGTGTTAGGCGCCAGGCTGGGAAACTGATGAAGACATCAGTGATGTGCAGTCAATTTATTGCAGCTTACATTGTATCACTTAATCACAGTTATTACATACTGACTACCGGTCTCTACTCTACTCTTACCGACTAGTACACTTACTGTATAACGCTTACTGCTTACTTAGATAGGTCTATCTATTTATACAACTAATTAATGTCGATAGCCTATATTTCTATACATATACATATAATTAAATTCGAACGACTCGAATTTTCGTTTTTAAAAAATTTTATTATTAAATTTACACTTAAACTACAGTATGAGCTCTCTAGTACAAAGACCAAAAAGAACTGAAACAAAATTAAATCCTAMCGTATTTATAGTACGATTACATTAGGMTTATCTAAAGGGGTACGTGTAGGTGCKCCCCGCGACATCTAATTGTCTTCTTCGGCCACGGCCACCTCGGGGATGTGCAGGTGTACATAATTCCTCCCCCCATTAACTCAAGGCGTCCTCGACTTGTGGGGCTGAAGGCAGCTTCGGGTATAACTTCTCTTCAAGTTGTATCTTCTTCTGGAATTTTCTTTGTTTCGGAGTTTACATATAGTATTTGCATAAAACGTCTTCTAAATACATAAATTGTTATTACAATGGCACATAGCAGCAAAAATAATATTAAAGTAACAGAGATGAGTTACATGGACAATAGGGTGCAATTCTATTTGATCGTTAAGTTCCTTAGCTTCATCCTTAAGTTTAGAAAAGTCCTCTAAATGCTTTTGAATCAAATTAATGTACTTGTTTACGAATTTAAAATTGTCTTTATAAATTTCAGGAGTTTCGTACGTGAAATTATTGTATGTGCTTTCGTAGGTAATATCGTTGATTACAACTTTGCAATGATTGTTTTCAGCTGATATTAGTACATTATTTGTGGCTGTGTAATGAGATATTTTTCCTTCACATTCTTCAGCAATTTTAAAAGTACTCTTACATACAGCTAATATTTTGTTATTACTGAGACGCACAAATAGTTTATATTTATATTCCTTGCAAGAATCAAGTTGCAGTTTAAAATTGTTTTCACTAAGCACACAATCACTTGGCTGCGGTTTATTTACGCACAAGACTTGTTTTTCAATCACTGAACATTGTTCATTTGTCCACAATTCCTTTTTAATTCCAGAGAGTCTGTACTTTGCAGGAGGTAACAGCAACTTATTTTCGTTGTTGGGTAAAGGGTAAATTCTTTGGTAGTTGTTTGGATCAGGTTTGAGGATAGGAACAAATAGTACGCATGTTATAGTATTTTCTACTGAAACAATACTCATTTTGAGAATTCTAAAATTTTGAATAAATGTACGTTATCTAATTCAAGTAGATCGTTTCTATTGTAGACAAGTTTTAAGTGATTTAACATTTCCCTTATTTCTTGGGTGGACATGACTTCTAAATCCGTAAGATTATTGAAAGCTAGGCTAATTAGTCTTTGAATTTTATAAATTGAATCTAATAACTTTTGGGAGAGAATGATATTGTACTGAATTAAAAGTTTTTCGTTTAATCTATCACTGACTTTGGCTATGGCAGCGAAGGAGGTATTAATATTTTGTTTTATAATGTTGAAGTCATTGAAATAACGGTCAGTGACATGATTTGCAAAAGAGGAATATTTACTGATTTGCTTTATGATCGTTTCTTGATTAGTAAATAAGACATTTAAATTATCATTTATTTCCTTTAGGTTATTTTGATCTAGAWTTCCTGTGATATACCTAATAGCGGAACCTAGTGCATTTACTAACGCGCGCTTTCGACGATGATAGCTAATTTTTCCTAGTTGTTCCTCAATTTGGACACAATTCTCTTTAAATATATTAATTAATGAAAATGGTGCGTTCTTATTTTGATTGCTAATTTCTAATATGTAAGTGTTAGATAATAAGCCTCTATAACTAATTTCTGTTACTTATGTTAAAGTAAAAGTAAAATTTATGATAATGACTTAGTGTTTTAGCTATTCCGAGGTCTTCCAGGAAGTATCCGGAATTTTCAAGTTTTTCGATGCGAAGGGCCAGGTTCGCTGTTAGAAGGATCGTCCTGTACCGAAAATTTATGAGCGTTTGTAGGTTGATTTGTTCTGGATTCTACACCTTAGATCTTGTTTTTGTTTACGGTCGTTACGTTAACTTTTTTGTAACAAGGATCTACCTTGCGGATTTTGGGTTTTTTGAAATATAATACAGGTTCGTTTTAATTCAACATTTGCTTCTTTGTCTACGTTTCTGCGTTCTAGAATTTTCCTGCCTCTATCTAATTGTTTACAGTATAGTTGTTCGTAAAACGTGAGAACTTCTGACTTCCTTTTCTCGTTATAATTTTCGTAAATTGTTCTATCAAGATCTATTTTATGCGCGTTTAAGTTGTCATAAGGATCATACAGCAAACTGAATGGTGTAAATCCGGTAGCAGAATGTACGGACTGGTTATAAATTAAAACTGCCGATATCATAAAGTTTTGAGGGGTTTCGCTTTTATTCGTTAACTTTAGTGTTCTTATTTTCTCGATTAACCTAGAATGGACGCGTTCAATCGGTAAATTTAGTTTGCGTTATAATTTGTTGTATAGTGTAATTTAATTTTAAAAAGTTTACAATACTCCTGGAATACATTATTTTTAAATTCTTTTCCTTCATCACATACTATTTTGTTCGGATAATTATGATGTGCAAAGTAGTGTCTTAGCTTATTTAGAATGGTAACTGCTGATAAATCTTCTACATGATATGCCTGAACATATTTTGAAAATAAGTCTATAATTGTTAAAAATTTGGATTTGGCAAAACTAAAAGTGTCGATATGAACTACTTCAAATGGCCTTTTTGCTAACAGAGGGCCAGAGAACGGGACGTTGTAGGGATGTCTCTCGTATTTACTTTGGAGACAAATTTCGCATTCGTTTATAATTTTGTTGATTCTAGTTTTCATATCCGGCCGGTGTTTTTAAAAGATTATACGTTTCGATAATGCCATTATGGTTATGATTTTCGACCGCTGTGTTGTGTGTTGTTGGATTCGCTCTGTGTGGGACTTTGACTTCGCGAATCTCGACCGTTTAATATTTCATCAGCATCATCGGGGGATATGTCTTCGTCTGTATCTATTAGTGGTAATATTGACATTAATTCTAATTCCTCTTCATTTGGCATGACTATTTTAGTATTAATTTCTACTCTGGATAAAGCATCTGCTACATAATTAATGAGGCGGTCTTGTTGGAGGTAAATTCGGTTTTCGTAATAAACTTTTTGGTTTCGAACCACCTCAAGGTATTTCTTCGGGCGAGGCGGGTCGTCTCTAGAGTATTTATCATGTAAATACTCCCTCCATTTCTCTTAACTCCCTTTCGTATTTTTCCTTTTCTCTTATTATATTTCTCACTAGTTTTCCGTMGCMGCCCAGTTTTCAGATGTATCTATCATTTTTTCTACCATWTTTTTTTTATCTGTATGGTAGCCGGTCTCGCCTTTATAGGACATCCTATGCTTATCCCATCGCGGGCAGTAAAAGATTGTGTGCTCTGCGTTGTCGTAACTCGCAGTAAAAACATGTTTTGGATCCCTTCTTCCCTATTCGATGCAGGTATTCTGCGAAGCAGCCATGGCTGGTCATTGCCTGGGATAGGTATTCATGTTTCCGTGTTTTCTATTCACCCAGGCCTCGAGGTCCGTCACCAATTTTCTTGTCCACTTGGCTTTGTCCGTTGTGTCCCATTTTTTTCTCCACCTCCGGAGTGCCTCTCTCCTCGCATCTTTCTTTTTTGTTTGCTTATATCTTATATCGTGCCTTTTGTCTTGCCAGTTCTGCTATCGGAGGCACCGCTGCCAGGACCTATATGGCCTCTGCCGATACGGTCCTGAAGCATCCCACCACCCTTATGAGCGGTCTTCTCTGGGCTCTTATCAAGATCTCTTCATATTTTTTTAGTTTTAGTCCCTTATACCACACCTCGGCTCCATATATAAGCATCGATGTGGTAACGCTTGCTAGCAGTCTTCTGGCCCTATACGAGGGTCCTCCTATATTAGGCATTAGCCTGGCTAGGGGGCTGTTGTTGCCTTATCTACCTTCGCGACCKCCTTAACTAGGTGGTCGGTGTATTGTATTTTTGATCGACCTCGATTCCCGGGTATGTTAGAGATTTTTGCGGTTCGATTATAAAATTGTTGATGTGGAACCTGATAGGTTTTACTTTTCTTTTCCCTATCAGTAGAACGGCCTCTGTTTTGTGTTCTGCTATTTTAAGGTTAGTGTCGCCCATCCAGTCCGCGATGCTGCTCAACGCCGCATTGGTAACACGAACCAGGTCTTCCTCAACCCTTGCCGCCGCAAGCAGTGCCAGGTCGTCGGCGAAGGCGATGGATCTGGCCCCTACTGGCATCTCCAAATTCAAGACATCGTATACTATATTCCAAAGTAGGGGGCCAGCACTGATTCCTGCGGTACGCCGCACGAGACCGACCTTCTCCTACCTGTCGCCAGTTCTAGCTTCCTGCGTACTAAGTAGCTTTTAATCATTTCTACCACTTCATCGGAGAAGTGTTTTCTTTCCAGTTGGCCGATTATTTTTGCCCAATCAAGCGTGTTGAACGCATTCTCCACGTCGATGGCGATCAGGGCGCAATAATCCTTTCTGCCCCACGTTCCATCGTTTGCCATCTTCACGAATTTGAGGGCGTCCTCAGCGGCGTCTATGGTGGAGCGTCCCTCGACAAAACCATACTGCCTGTCTGACAGACCGCCCATATTGGTAAGTTCTGTTAAAAGGCTTTTTTTAAGTAGATGCTCCAGGAGCTTACTAAAAACGTTTAGAAGGCATATTGGTAGCCATTTCTTATTTCCATGCGCGTCTGTTCCCTTCTTGGGGATCAGAACCAGCTTCGCGCTTTTCCAAATATCAGGGAAAAGTCCCTCTTTTAGAGATCGTACATAACCAAGAGGACGTACTCCGGTCGCATCTTGACAGCTAGTCCTGCAGCCTCCGTCATAATCCCGTCCGGCCCGGACGCCTTAGCGGTCTTCATCTTGCCCATCGCATCTTTTAGTTCCGTTCTTGTAAACGGTGTTACGGTGGGAAATCTCTTCCATATCCACTTGGTTATGGGCCTCCTTGGGAAGAGGTCTTCAGCAGCCCTTTCTTCTTCTAATACCGTCGGCGGCGTTTCTCTTTTAAATCTACCCATCACCACCTTATACCCCAGGCCCCAGGGGTCACTGTCCACATCCTCTTGTAGACTCTCCCAGGCCTTGCCCTTGGCTTTGGAGATTTCTTTCTTGAGCTGTTTTTTTGCTCCCTCAGCTCTCGCCACAGCCTCTCCCTTTCCTCTCTGTTGCCCGGTACGACTGTCTTTTTATTGAGTCTTAGAATTCTTTTCCTGACTCGGTGGCATTCTTTTCGGCGGGCACCAATGTCTTCAGACCACCAGTAAACCGGCCTCTAAATCTCTTGGCCCTGCCCCACTCTCCTCAGGGTCTTATCGCAGGCGGCCGTCACCGCCTCCTCCAGTGACTCCGCGGTAACGTCGCTACGCTGGTGTATTTCCGCAGCTATACTTTCTGCCAGCACCTGGCTCTTTTCGGCCACCCATTTCCAGCGCCGGGTAGATCGATTTTGCTTTGTCTTATTTTCTGTACTATCTATGTCGGAGATAATTGGCAGGTGGTCGCTGATGCTTCTGTCTTTGAGGACCCGCCATCCCCTAATCTTGTTTGGTATTGTCTATGTCTAGAAAGTTATGTCTAGTACTGAGGTGCTGCCCCTTCTTGCGAAGGTCGGCAGCCCTCCCTCGTTGAGAATAATCATGTTTTTTTTCGCTATTAGTTCCGCCAGGAGCATCCCTCTCTCGCCCTCAATTGGTGAGTCCCACAGGAAAGACTTGGCGTTGAAGTCTCCTGCTACGATGACCGGCTTCCTCATCCTGTCCAGTGAAGCCTGCAAGCTTCCCAGGTATCGCTGGTATGCCTCCCTGGAAACATTTGGTGAGCAATAACAGCTGCAGATGACACAGGTCTCGAGCTCAATCCATGTTAGACCCCCCTGTCCGCAACCAGCGTCCACCACAGCGCAATCTGCTGACCGGACGTAAATGGCCGTATTTCTATCTGGGTCCGCGTAGCTCGCATTCGCTGTGGCATGTTTAATATTAGGCTCGCTTGCCAGTATAATAAGGCAGCGTTCTTCAGTTGCCAGCTGGCCTGCCAAGTCATGCGCCATTACGCTTCTGTTGAGGTTTACTTGCAAAATCCTAATCCTAATTTTATCACAGCAGTCTATATCAGACTTGGTTTTTATCTTACTATCACAGTCCGTATTATCAGTCATGTTCAGAGCTTGGTTTTTCGGTCTGGACCACGGTGGCATTTTGGGTTTGGCGTTCCGTGGTGGTACTCCTCTTGATTTTTACCTGATCCCTCAGCTCTGTTACCAGTTCCTTATATCTCGGCCACGCCATAGTGCCCGCCATGTGTCCCTCTTGTCCACACTCGAGGCATTTCGAGTCATTTGAGCAGTCCTTGTGTTCCGCATCTCCTACATAGGTTTGCCAGCGATATGAAATCTCCCGTGCAATCTTTTTTGACGGGCCCGTGGTTTTTGCACTTTGCGCACCTTACTGGGGTCAGTATTTCGGAGGTTCTACATACGCTCCACCCGACTGTAATTCTGCCGTTTTTGTTGTTTAATATTTTTTCGGCAGCTGTTTTTGGGATTGTGATTGTGGCCACTCTGGACCCGTCCTTTTGCTTTATACCGTGTATTTTGTAGCATTCCTTTCCCGTCTTTTTCCCGACTGCTGTCTCTATAGCTTCCCTTAGATCGTCCTCGGTTGAAAGCTCGTCCATGCCTCGGACCACTAGGCCTACCCATTTTTGTCGCCGTTCTCTGCTGTTTGCGCTGCCTTGGAAGTGTTCGACGACTGCTTCCCTAAACAGCTTGGCCGCGCCCTCCTTTTTTCTTTCATCACCAGCTTAACTCCTCCGTTGTCTAGTTTTTGTACTCTTGTTACGTGTACGCCTATCTGCCCCGTATCGATATTGGCCCTCAACGTTTTTAGGGCTTGTGCGTAAGAGCCCTCTTCGTTTTGTTTCGGAGCAATCTCCACTGTTTTTACGTTACCGCTTTTTTTATCCTTTGTGGTCGGTAGTGCGGTATACATTTCCCACTGACTGTGGCACGCTCTAAAGGTATATTTCAACAACTTCCTGAGGTGATCCATCGCTGTGTCGATTCCTGCAGAATTTGCGGCTATGATTCTTTCCACCTTGCCTTCCATTAGCAGTTTCTGCCTTTTTCGTCCGTTTGATACCCAGCCTCAAGGAATATGACCTTTAGATAACCCTCTTGTTTAAGAGAGGGTTGCCAACATTTAGCCTGATTTGCTCTAGAGCTTCCCGGGACCATGGCCGATTCCTCATTTGATAGAATGTGCTGGCGTTGTCCTCGTGCTCAGTTTCTAGAATCGATGTAACATCCTTGTAGTTTTCCCAAACTTGTGCCCCTCTGACTTGTTTGAGTTCCTCCCTTAGTTTAATGATTTCTTCTTCCAGTGTCTTCACCCTTGATTTCAACCGCTCGTTTCGCTCCCTTTCCTCTTCCTGGTGCTCCCCCTTTCTGGCCATTTCCGTTCTCTGCAGTTGCATCTCCGTATGGTCCTTTTTCATATCGGCGATCACCTGTGAGACGACCGACTTGAGCACCGTCGCCATTTCGTTTACCTCCTTGTGTACATTTTTATTTGTTTTGGCGAAGTTTTCTAGCCCTTCCGTTTTGGTTTTCATCTTCGCCACCAATCTGTTCGGCTGCCACGCTGTTTCCTTTTMAAGCTCCGAGGGGCTGCTTACTMTTCTTCTTTTTTTGGTMTTCCACTCCTGCTCTTTATTAACATCCTTCGTGGTCGCTACCGAGCTATCGAGTTCTCCCGCCGGCTTGGCTTTTTCTGTTTTGGATGCCGTTGTCAAGTCGATATAATGGTCGAGGACGGTGCATGATCCTTCCGTCGTAGTGGAGGTCGTCGTTGTTGCTGTAGTGTTCAAAACGAACTAGTTCATTTTATCCTGACGAACTAGATCGTTCATTGTGGCGCAACTGAATAGTACACCTCGTTCGTTCGTTCACTAACTTCCCACTTCTACTCGCTGGGTGACTTCAGACACATCCAAAAGCATACAAAAAAATCATTCAAATTTACGCTATATATTGCGAAATAGCTTAATTATATCGTTCACCCGACCGCACATCGTAATTTGCGTGTTCGTTCACGAAAAGATATATATTCGGTCGTTCGTCCTTCCCATAGGTTATACGTCGCTCGCGGTTGTTCAATCGTTCAATGCGAACTGCGCATTTGTTTCAGTCCAGTATCATACAAAGTCCCTTGCATCGTTTAAAACGAACTAGTTCATTTTTTCCTGACGAACTAGATCGTTCATTGTGGCGCAACTGAATAGTACACTTCGTTCGTTCACGAAATTCCCACCTCTACAACCTGTAGATAGTAAAGTAGACCTTGGGTTTCCCTTAGAGAAATATAGTGGGGAGAACACGCATAGGTCGACTGTGCATCCCAATTTAGCTGGGACACTATTATAGTCGCCATATTGTCCACAGAAACGTCAAAAATCAGACAGTGCTGTCAAATGGCAGTACTTTTTCTGAATTAAAAGAACTTTATGGTATACCTATAAAAATGAACAATTTATGTAAACTTATTTTGCAGTGTAAATGGTACTAGATATTATTTTAAAATATATAATTACAACAAATAATTACTGCAAAAAATTTATTAAGGATTATAATATTTATTTATGCAGGGAGACATCTTGCGACTTCGAATGTTTATTCGATGTACACTCTTTAACTATACAACACATAACTAAAATTAATGAAACTACCAAATAAAACTAAGAAATAAGTCGTGCAATCAGAGAACAAAATCACAATCACAATAGCCAACGCCACGGGCCACGCAATGTAAACAAAACAATGCTACGAGCATAGAATAACATGTGGCAACGCCGGTCTGGGAGCTTTATTTATGTGCTGTGTAACTGATGACAGTTGATTCACGACAGATATTTTCCGTATTCAATTAGCCATTTAATTGATATTTATAGAACATGCCAAGAACAAGTCAAACTGATTTTAGTATTTCAACGCTGCTACATCAAATTAGTTCGCATTTACCCTATTTTTAAGTGACTGTTGCACAAGATGTCATTATTTAAAGTAAGCGCCAAAAGTTTGACGTTCTCGTGGACAATATGGCAGCCCCTTTGTTTACTAGCATTCGCGCAGATCCATGAGTGTTCTCCCCACTCTAATTCTCTGGTTTCCCTATGCTGTGCTTTGCACTTTGACATGACTTTGACAGCCATCAGCCATTCAACGTGTTATAATTATAATTATTATATTATAAGTGATAAGTGTGGTTATAAGTGCATGCGGTGCACGTGGAGTGCAGGTTAGCACGTTAACCTGTTAAATTTGTTGATGTTATAAACTATTTGTAGCCGTGGACTGCTGTATTGCTGTATGGTAAGTAACTTGCGCTTACATGTTTCCGTAATATAGTATTATATTATTGTTTATTTTCACAGCCCCTTGGTTTCTTCTGCCCAATTCATGTATGCTGGGAAAACATGGAACAATATGATCAAGACCTTTTTTGCTCATTTGATATTATCAATTGGATAAAAACTGTAACAATCTCAAATTGCAATGTGCCTTCACAGAAGCAATAAAAGGTAAGTGTTTCTTGCTTTTATATTTTTACTTGTGTGATATTGTAAGCCTTTACATTGTATTAAGTAATACCTGTTTTACATATTTTGCCAGTAAGTATGAAAATAATCCGAATTTCAGAAATTTATGTGAATTATCATCTATTACGTCATATCCAATTAATTTTAGGTTTTGTAAAAGACCACTTTTCGAAATACGGTTGCTTATTATTAAATCTATTCTATGACACGTGATGTTCTACGTATGTTACGTAATGTCCTATGCTCTTCTCCTATGTGCGGTTCAAATGTGTCAACTGGTGATGTACAAGGGGAAGGACAAAAATTATAAGGACTGCTACAAAATAGTTTTAAATGCAAACGGCGGTTTTTCGAAAAGTAGTCTTTTCCGCAGCATAAAGTTAAATTACTTAAATATGATGTAACAAATGAAAGTCTAGATGAATTGACAAAATCAACAAATAATGGGTAAAGTTCTTTCATATTATGCAACATCGATGGAGGTTATCATATTAGACTTGACCTATGCAAAATTCAATAATATCTAGCTCCATAATCACAGGTTCACAGGTCACCTAGATATATTCAGATATTTCAATAAACTGTAATATTAGTTCGTACCCAGGCCCATTATAATTCGGTCAAAATAAATGCATAAATTACCAATAAGCTGAAAATTTACATGAACTTAGGGATACCATTATAATGAAATTGTGAAGTCTCCATTTTGTGTGCAAAAAATTTTTATGCAAGGTCAAAGTTTGCAAAAAGGTTTTTTTTAAACTTTTTTTAGCGAAAGTTAATTATATGATAAAAATAGTTCAGACAAAAATTGTAGATGCAACTATTTACAAAAATTGTCCTTTCTGAGAAAAAACTGTTCTAAAATTTACTAAAGTTGTATTCTCCACAATAATAATAAGTATGTGTGTACACGTTTCTAAACCACCTATGGGGTAGTGTACTAAACACAGTTTTTTAATGTAGTTTTTCTCTTCCCCCATCTTTTTCTTCTTCATCTTCCTGAGTCGATATAAATCGTAACAGCGATACAGTTGTTTCGTCATTGATGTAAGGATCTTCTGTTGGAGATTCAACATTTGAACACAACTAGCCTTAACAACTGGTGCATGCTTGTAAACAAAATAGCTTACTTTTTTGCAGCTGCATTTCGAATTATACTCCTTTTTCACTTGCAAAAAAGCATTATTAATTAGCTTCCAATGCCATTCTTCTGGGTCCAGTTCATTACCAAGCCACACCTGAACCTGGTAATGTAGTCAATAAAAGTAGTGGTAGCAGAATATTATGTTTTGCAGAAGATAAGTAACTATTCTATTTATGCAGGTAATTTTTTTGGAGGTCCATATACAGACAAAAGAAAGCGAATTCTGTTGGTGATTAGAGTTTCTGGATCAGATTTCATATTTTCAAAAGCTTTTGCGCATAATAGTCATGCATACTATTGGAGAATTACAATTTTCTCATAAATGGTGCATCTTAGGAYKAAAGTGTTAGGACAATAATTTTTATAGATAATTGCATGGTGTACAATTTTTGTCTGAAATGTTTTTATCATAAAATTAACCGCAATGAAATCTGAAAAACTCAGTTTTGCGAACTTTGAGCTCGCATAAAATTTTTTGCACACGTGTTATTGATGGAGACTTTTCACTATTTCAATATAATGGTATCCTTAACGTTCATGTAAATTTTCAGCTTGTTGATAATTAATGCAAGAGTACCCAAATTTTTCTAGCTCACTCGACCGAAACAGTATCTAGCGCACGCTAAGTGTTTTATACATTTCGTTAAAAAGTAATATATTTTCTAGACAAACAGCAATATAAGAGTACAATGTAATGTAAATCACAACATAATACAAACAATTACCAATAATATGTTTCTTCTTGGCTGCCATTTGTTCAAACACTGGAATATGCGAACCTTGCATTGAAAATAGTAGAGCGTTTCAAACTTATATCTGGCACAAAATCCTTTGGAGTTATCTCGAAGCCATTTTTGCACCTCTCATGCAGGAACCACTTTAAGTGGTCCAAACAAATGGAAGTAAAACCACACATTCATCAAGAATTTACGATGTTTTGTGTGAATGGCAGGCCTTTTTTTGTTATACTGTCAGCATGACTTTACCAGCTGGGACTTGAATTTCTTCCTAATGCGAGAGCTCATGTGCTTCCACTCAATGCTTTACCACTTAGACTCCTGCTTAAAATGGTGGATCGATGTTTTCTAAAAAAATGCTTAATTTTCATTCAAACATCGTTTTTTAATCTGTTGACAGATTTGAAGCCTGGTTCTCTGTAGGTGTCGTCTTGGTGCCCATCTCGCACAGGTTTTCTTGATAAATACTGTAGCTTATTTTAAATAACATTATGCACAAATCCAACAATCATGCATTTCTTTAGCTATCATTTCTATGGTAATACACCTATTGTCCCAAATTAAGGCGTCAATTCGAAATTCGAGATACCATCACAAGGGTACCAATGTGACGACCCCAAATTATGGAATACCGCTAAGTTGGCAATATTGTATCTATTGTGGTAAAATATTACTAGACGTATTGCAACATGCAGTTAGAGGAGCAAAAAATGGAGTGAAGATCAGTAAAAGCAAAATTCGAGTTACTTACATCAAGGAGAGAAAAATAGAAAGTTTCCACAAAGTTTAAAATTTTGTTGACACATAGATCTACCTTAACTGTATTTTTCAAAAAGTAATAAAAGTTAGGGCAGTGAACTTGATTCATATGTGAAGTATAAAGTAACATGGGCCTTTAAGTATGCATCCAAGAAGGTGAAACTCCATTTAATTTTACTCGGCAAGTATTTCTTACATCTCTTACATATGGTCACATAAAACAAAATATTCACTTCTATGAGGCAATGGGCCGTTCTACTGTTTTTTTTTATTTTAAGAAACGAAAATACTTATATAATGAAATATGTGAAAAGCACAAAAAAATATTTTTAATGGCTACCTGGCTAACTTTGGCTTTCATAAAAAAAACAGTTGGGTTTGTATCTCAAAAACTGTCCACAATATCAAAAGATTTTCAAATTTAAATTAAAAGATCCGTAGGATATGGATGGGAAAGTTTTTAAAATATGAAAACTCCGGCTGCCACAGTGCACATCAGAGTTTTTAATTTCACATTTTTAAGCTAAAACTTAAAAACATCCTTTGGCAACGGTGCAAATCAGATGATGCATGTTTAAGGACAATTCAGTTTCGAAATTTCACTTTTAACATTTCGGTGGCTGTTTGTTAATTATATTTTCGGTTAAATAATTTTTCATTTCTCGTTTTATGATTATTTTGTCTTTTTTTTCTTAAACATGTTATCGGGGTGGCCATTTTAAAGACATTGGGGAAGTATTTTTGTATAAAACATTACTGAAAGCTGAACAACTGTTTGGCTGAATAATGATTATTTCACCCAATTGAAAAACGTTTGATTCGATTTTACGACTTTTTTAATGTACTCAAAGGATGAACGGTTTTCGGAGTAAATGATACTTTGCATACACTTTGACGCACACTAAAATGTGTATTTAATCTTTAGATAAACACAACTTGAACAACTATCACTAAACTAATGTTAAATTGCCAATAAATTGAATGTTATTAATGATATTACTGGCAAGAATGTGATAGCGGAGTGAATGAAGTAATATTTATAAACTATATATAACCACAGACAAACGAGTTACCGTGACCTGTAGGTGCCAGGTGTATTACAGGAAAAATTCACAAATCTTATGACTAGTTGTTTCCTACTTACAAACGAAACAATCCAAATAAAGTTTGTAGAAATGACTCGTGATATGGCCAAGCATCAATCTTGTTATGTACAGATTTTTCAAAAACTAACCCAACATCTTTCATCAAAGAAATCTATGATTCTAGTTTTTCAAACAAGCAGCGACAGGCCGTAAAATAAAAGAGCTTTAATAGCACATATAATTCATGCTTAAAAACTTTTATTAGTAGCACATCCAATATCAACCATTACATTATAAATATTTAATCCAAGGGAAATTGTACACAAAACTTCTCATACAAGTAAAGTTTGTACCCATTGGACCAGTGGTTCTCAAACTTATTTGGCCTATTGCCCCCTTATTTTTCATTATTGGAAAAACAAATAATGACATATTTAAAAAGTTCATACGCAAGTTGTCGGCGTGACGTCAGAGTGCAAACCGGTAACAAAGAGCATGCCTCACTATTGCTGTATAACAGATGACCAGGGTTGCCGTTTTAACGGATTCTCGGTTAGATWCGGTAGATTTTGTTTAACTTTAACCATACGAAAAACAAAAAAAACGACAACCGATTTTTTAGCTGATTTGTAGTGTTGTAMCTMTATAAAAATGTCTACTATAATTTCGATKCTTCGCATCCTTCTGGCAACCTATCGAGAAATTTACATGTTTCAACCAATAATACGTCACTTAGTCTACTGCCATAACCAGGTGAAATATAATTTATTAAATCATCAGGAGTGCAAGAAATCAAATATTTAATCATATTTCTCTTTTTGTACTCGGACCATGTTAAAGCTTGATGTAATGAGTTTGATGATGGCTTTTGGATTTCTATTTCTAGACAGTCTATTATACAGTATACTTTGCTATAATTTAACCGAAATGCCAGAGGTAAATTTTTTTAACCGTGGTCCTTGATGATTCCTTCACAAATAGCCTTAAATAACTGACAATTCTTGGCACATTGTTAAAAAATATTTTCTGAGCATAAGATGTCGATATGCCAAAATTATCTCCTAATTCAGCAAATGTGGTATTGAGCCTAATTTTTTTAAACAAGGTACAATCTGTTCAGGCACTGCCAATTTTTCAGTAAGTATGTCTATAATAAAATAACAAGAGTTTGGGACGCCAATATAATAACGAGGTTTTCTTTTTACGATATCTAAGGTACATTGCAGAGATAGCGGTTTTTTTTCTTCAATATGTTGTAAGTGCCTTTGTGCAGCAGCTTGACTTTTTTGTTTGTGATGATGGCACAAATGAAGAATCAGTGTCACTTACTGCTCGTGAACTGCTGCTTCCCACTAGAGCAGTGAATTGTTTACTTTTTTCGGGTAAGCTTTTTTATCAATTACTTTGCCTGCAACGAAAATATGGTTTTATTATTAGTAATAGATGTTATCATTTATATTTACCTTCCGAACGTTTGGACAAATTAACTTGTACATATTCACTGCGAAAAGTTTTTTCAATATTTATTTGATGCGCAACAGAGCGAGTGTCTGGTTTCACGTTTACTCCTAGTGATTTCTTAAGAAAAGGTGCGTTTTCCTCTAGGTTTGTTACTGTAAACAGACCTGAACAAACCTGATGGTGAACTTTGCTCAACTTAAAATTTCTTTTTTTTTGGCGGTCTTAGTTTGAAGCTCTGGACTTTCATGGAATAATCTTTTTTTTAACACTTGCACCTGTGAACAGCTTTAGATGAACTTGCTAAAGCTTTTTTTTTTTTTTCTTTTCTTGGCTGATTCAGAAAACTGGCTTTTTCCATCAGAAGGCACACGTTCAGTAATATTTTTGTGTGGTATAACATCACTTTTCAATCTTAAATCTGTACCAATTGTCTTAAAATACATCCAGTTTTTAGCGTCTTCTTCCAACTGAAAGTTACGTTAAAAAAGTTAACATTTGGAATTAACAAACCGTAAACTTTTAGAGAACCCCATTACAATAATTATTAAAAGAAAACCTTGATGCAACAACAAACGACTGTTCGACTCCATTTTTAAATATTTCACTGATTGAATGGCAGTCATACTAACTAGATAAAATCAAGCTTGGCAGGAATAATTCAATGTTTCAAATTTGGATTTGATTAATGTTGCACCAACAAGGTTATCAATAAAATTATACTTATATTAAAATGGTCTTCGCAAACACATTTTGAAGTTTGTGTTCCAATGACTGAAATACCAAGTGCCTCCTCCCATTTTATTCTTATGTCATATTTTCTTGGTATTCCAAAAACACCTTGTGGGATTGTGCATCGTTGTTGTTACCACAACCCTTTACGACACATTTTTTGAAAACCATTTCCCTTCAACTAATTATCTACCACAAACACGATCTTTGGGGTTATGTCATAGAAGGTTATGTCACAGTATAATAAAGGAACCAGTAAAATCACTCCCCACTTTTCTTGGGGTTAAATTTATACAGCGACTGATCAGTAAGAGCAGAATGCAGGCATTTTATTGGTTGTTCTTCGTGTGGGGACTTGCTCGTTACCCTAGCAACGTACGCGCACCTGTTTAGCATAGTGTAAACAAAAACATATGTTCTGTGCATACTGCTTGCCTACGCAGGGGTAGCGAGAACATTACGTTAACGGTGATTGAGGTTAAATCCATATTGATGGGATTTTCTAATTACTTTATGATTGTTGCAATAGTTTTGAATAAAGAAATGCGCCAAATGATAAATATGGTTTAGCGTAGCGGAATATAAACCTCCTTGGTTAGAAAGAAACAATAAAAGGTGTAGATATCCATTTTGATGGTTCACTTTAAATACTATTGAATTTTGGAATGCAGGTACTCAAAGTAGGTGTATAGTGTTGAGGTTAAAAGGTTAAAAAAGAAATAACTTTTAAAACTAATTATACATACAAAATTGGTTTTTATATTAACCTATGCCCAAGCCAAAGTGGAATAAATATTTGTTACTTAAGTGCTGTAACATGTTTATGGAACAGAAACATCAAAGTTATGTTTGGATTAGGCAACTTTTTTTGAAAAAAGATACATAGGGTTAGTTGCACAATATTTATAAAACTGAACCCGTTTGTTAGCAGGCTACCAGACAGTGCCAGTGAAGCATGCTTAAAAAGAACGTTTCCATTACCACTGCTTGTTAATCAGGGGGTTGGGTTACCTACCCTTTGTGTAACTATTTAATGGTGCCACGTCTCATGACTTTAGAAGATAATTTAGTATAAGAATGTAGGATTGTTAACGGAAATAAAAAAAACTAGTCTAAGTAGCACTTGTCACTTGCTGCTTATTACCTTCACAGCCATATTGTGACAAAGACAAGAATGCTTACAATTCACCATTATTATAATAACTAGGCCGGTTTCTCGTTTCTTTATTAAAGTTAACGGGTTGGTTTCTGTTCTCTATTTTAGGCGTAAATCAACTCTGTATTTAAAATCTAAACCAATCAGCCACCTGTTTTTAAGGTATTGTAATGGTTACAGGGTTGATTTTAGCTAACATCAACTTTAACAAAGAGAAGAGTAACCGGCATAATGTTAGCTAAAATCAACCCCGTAACCATGACACCTTAAATTGGGATAACTGGCAATTACACAGAACATAAATGGCTTATTATATTAAGCACTAGATTAAAGTAAATAAAATGTAAGCCAAATAACAATTTATTCTAAAATATAACATATGTATATGGGTAACAAAAAATAAGTTGTTAAAATACAATTCAACATATCTTACAAAAACAAAGTACACATTAGAATGTAAAGAGAAAAATTGTGAATACAGATCTATTATAATTTAGGTTTATCAAAATATTGTTACTGGTGCCTCCATATTATCATTTTTTCATTTGTTTTTCTACCAGATGCTGCACCTACACTCTCGCATACAGATTAACTAAATAAGCAAAAGGGAATTGCTCACATGGATGCTTTAATGAAAATTTCCTATATTCCCCTATTAAATTTTGAAAACATTAGGCAAAACTACAAACTGTTCGAAATGGTCAGCAAAAGTTTCTTCTAGCAAACAGATATAATTAAAAAAATTATCATGTGGCATTAATAAATTGCCAAAAAGGTTCTGCTGTTTGTTTTTGTATGCCCTAAAGTGAGAATAAATAGTGGTATCATCCAATTCACCGTGGGCATTAGCATATTCTACACAAATGTCGCATGTATGTTTTAAAAGGCATTTTTTCATCAAATAGCCACAGATGTATCTGAGCGCATTTTGTTCCAAGACATTAAATGATCTATAGTCAAGGTCACCTCTTGGTAATGCAAATGTCTGTATTGGATGAAAACACCTGTTGATAAGAAAATTCCGCAAGGGATGTCAACATTGAATCATAATCTTCAGCACAGTTTTCTGTGCCGGAATGAAACATGTGTGTTGTAAATAATCTCTTGAAAGCTCTTTGGAGTTGTATGGGTGTGGGGTTTATGCAGTTCCCACCTTGCTGTCGGACAGCTCCAAAGAAATTCTCCAAAGGATCTTGGTTCAACCTCCTTGTTAAAAGAAAAGAAAAGCCTTTATCTTTAAGCAAACTCCAAAGCTGTTGTAGGGCTTGTATGGATATCTTCCAACACCTTATGGATTTAATCCTTTCAGTAATATCCTTTCCTTTTTTATTAAGAACCCTAAGGTCGGAAAGAAATTGCAGTGTATCGGCTAAAAATTCTCCTGAAACAGCTCGTTCTTAAATGGCCTATTGTACCCCTTTGAACCACTCATTCTTGATGAACTGAACACATCAAACAGTTTATTAAAACGTTCAATAAATTCTATGGTCTATGGTGCTTTTTCCGGCAATGCACCCAAATTGGCATAAGTAGCCATTGCAGCAGCCACTGTAGCACTAAGAACTTGGGTAACCAAGTTGACCTTCATTTTTTCCATATTAGTTGGAAAAATATGTGCATCTGAAAGTTTTGATGCTAGCCTGTTTGATAGTTGTTTATCGCTGTTGTAAAGTTTTTCAATGTACTCCCACGATGTCACCTTGTCATGATTCCAAAGAAATGTGTTTTTTAATAAATTGTTCCGCGCTGCTTTAATTGAATGTGGAGCATCAAATATAAAATATACATTTTCTGAATCGACTTCAAAAAATGGACTGTTTTCAGACACATTTAAAACATTACTTAATTTAATATTATTGGAGCCCATATCACACACTAGGGCAATAACCTTTAGGCCTATGCTTCGTGCCTTTTGTACAGAGGTGACAACTATGTTCTTCAAATCTGCTGCCGAACACGTACAGCACACGTACAACAGATGCATTCATTGCTGGCCTAAATGCTTTTCCTTGTCCCAGATCCACCAGGCCAATAACGTCATCTCTGCCGATGTCAAAGAAAAGGTGTGCCTTAATTGACATTTCATCTACACATAGTGTGCAATATTTTTCCAAATCAGCAAAGAAGCTATTTTGCCTGTAGTCTACTGAGAAAGCCTTCATTAATACCAGGATACAATTTAAAAGTTCTGGTCATCCTGTTTAAAGTTGACACACTGGGCAGTGCAAAAGTTTTTGATAGGTTGCGATATGTTTTGCGACCCATAAAATAAACTGTTAAACAGAATTGTTTAAAAATTCTAGAGTATCTCCTTCCCTTCGGCATTCTTTGATTTAATTCGGCTTGCGATTTTACAAATTTAGCAGCCTCCGTTGGAAGAAATTTATCACACAAAGCTTTAAACTCTTCCAGCGTAGATTCTTGTGTAATTTGTTTCTGTGGTAGATCCAATTTTTTCTTTAGGCGAATATTTGTTCTACGCACTCCCTTTAATGATTTTTTTAAGGCGTTCCTTTCTTGGTGTTTTGGCCGACAGGGACTTTGCTGTTTGTGTTCCTTAAAAAAACTTATTTTTAGTACAATCTAATTGCCATACATAAAATAAAGTAACTTACCTACTGCAGAATGCTGTGGACTAGGAGACCTCATCCCTGAGGTACTGGTAGTGGCGGCTCGTGACAAATTCTATTGGGTCGGCAGTAAAAACTTTGGTCCACTCTAGTTGGTTAATATTATTTATTTATAAATTAGTAAACAATTTTGTATATACTTGTAGTTGTTGTTGTTTATTACTTGCTACTTCTGTAAATTTTCATATCGCCGCAAGTTAAAAAGATAGTTCAGTTGGTAACAAATAGCCTAATCTGGCAACTAGCTTCATAATTTCAACGTTAAGCGTGCACCTGTACTGCACCGGAGAGAAGCCAATATATGTCGAGCCCAATCCGAAGATGTATTCGGAAGTCCGGCAGACAGCTTTAAGCGATTATTTGGGTATTGGCTCTTACTTATTTTGTTATTTTCTTTTTGTGTGAAATTCTTCAATGATTTCAGATTGACTAAATTTATAACATGTATTTAATTAATTCTGTTAAATGTTTGAAGGTATCTGCTTAAAATTGTTTATTTAAGAGGATAGCTCTTACAATAATCTTGGGAAAATGAAAAATTTCGTAGAACATTCGGGTAGTTTTTCGTGATTTCAGTATTGAACTATATATATAATTGTTATTCAATGTACATGTCAAAATTAATTTTCGGAATCCGACGATTATGAATGCCGGGCCTCCTTTATTAACTTCAATAACAACATATATACGTAAAATTAAATTATGATTATAAAAAAAAACTGTAAACATGTAAAGGGTGTCAATCAGATAATTTGTAATACTCAGTAGAAAACAGAACTATAATTGGTTGATAAAAAAAAGAAACTTGAAATAATTGAAATAAACGATGAAGTCCGTTTTAACGTTTTATGCTGTCTGCCGGACCCAAGCATTGCCGAGTCTCGATTTTCGCCTCAGGATTCAATATGCGCGCAGGGTTGCGTCTTTGTTCAGCTCATAGGAAAACGATGCTATTGCTTCCTTATACGATGCGATCTGCCGACCCAGCGCATGGATCACGGGCTTGGATGACAAACACATACACGGCCCAGCCACGGTTGCCGAGTAGCGTAAATTTTTCGAGATAACTCGTAAAAATGTGATTTTGGCTAATTATTAATTTGATGGTAATGTAAAAAAATACGCTCCAACTGTTTCAAGATATTTGAACATAATAAAACAAAATATACATAAAAATACGAAAAAAAAATAATTTCTTCCATCAAAATTCTGGGTCGGCAGTGCCGACCCTGCCGACCCGGACGAACCGCCACTGGGTACTGGTACTGGTTCTCTTAAAGGAGTTTCTAAAAATTTAATGAATATGAAATAAATTACACAAACACATGGATGTCTAGCTATACCTTTAATAGATTCAGACGTTTCTTCTGTGACATCAGAAACACTGGTAGCACTCTCCTTCACCAGAGGATCTAGAAGTCTGATTTTTTTTATTATCGTATTTAACTGTATGATAAATATCACAAACATGATTAACTAAATCTAATTAATTTTCATTAATTAAATGGTTAAACATTACTGATTACCCTCATCCCTTTCTAAATACATACTGATACAGCTGTGTTCTGTAGTGCAATATATTTATATTATTAGTAAGAACGAATATATATTAATTTAATAAAAAATGCATGTCAGGTAATAAAAAGAATAAAATAACATACCTATTGGAAATAAAGATGCAGTAGGCTTAATCTCTGATTACTGGGTGTAGGTTCTACAAAGGTAGATTCTGAAAATTGCAATAATATAAAACAAACTACACACACATGTTATGTGACTTGAAAAATTACCTAAAATATATATGGGTGTTCCTTCCAGAATCCCAGAAAAACTGGCAGCTTGCTCTTCTGATGCAAGATCTAAAAATAATTATAAAATTTATTATCTATATTTTACGTTATATTTTGCATTTTATTAGTGTACAATAGGCCTCATTTATTAGACTCAAGCAGAATGTTATATGTCATGTTACAACTTAGAAAGTATGTGTCGAACATGTTCAAAAGCTTTGCAAAATCATCATTTATACTAATCATGATTCAGGCTGAAACTATGAAATATGTTTCAAAATAGTTTGAATCGTATTACAGTTGCGGAAGTACCAAAATAAAAAAATTGAAGGATAAAGGAAACCAGGTTAGCCTTGCTCATGTAATCACATATTGTTATTAGATTGTTATTGTTAATAAAAACCCATAAACGAAATGCAAGAACATTAAACTCTCTGACGCTTCTAAAAAATGCATTAACATTAAACAAAATATAAATCGTAGTAACTTAGAAACATACCCGAAATATGGGTTGAGGTTTCCTCCTTAATTCTGGAAACACTAGTAGCCCGCTCCTTTTATAAAAATCATTTTAATTACTACTTGATCACTCGGCTGCCGGTATTGTAATTCATTGCAATCTAAGTAACATTTTTTTCATTACTTAATGTATAATGATTACCTACACTTCCTTGTATATGCTAATATGGCATGAAACTCACTTGAATAATGGCAAATAGGTACATACCTCCAAACAACGTAGGAATAGCATCTGCATGCAGTCGCTTTTTTAATTCGTTTGCATACATGTCGTCCGTAAAATGAAGCGCACAGACACGGTACTGGGATTTGTGCAACCAAGTTGAATCATATCGTCCTGAAGTAGGAACGTTGCACAAACTTATCCACTTTCTACACCTAAAACAAAACCGACATACATAATAATAAACCAGGACAACATGTTTAGTTATCAAACCTGTTGGCGTCCTTTGGAAACCTAATCAAAGAAACTCCCATTTTTGCTTTTGAAGGGCAGTCCTTCATGATACAAATATGTGCTGGCATGATTATGATTATCCACGTAAGTCCAAATCAGAGCAGAGCACATGAAAACAAATTCTAAACAAAAAAAGTATTAAAAAATTGTATAAAACCCTAGTGAACAGAAACATGTATGTATTAATGTTTCTACCTTTTTCGTAAATTATAGTAAAGGAAGGTGTAAATTAGAAACATTGAAGTTGGTTACCACACTGAATCCATGTAAATATAATGAAGTGTGATTCATTGGCACCACTTGAATGTGATGTGCGTTTGCACATACCTCAATGCAAGTGAGGGAGTATGTGGAAACCAAACCCTGGTCCAGTACGTTACTCAAAGAAAAATTAATCATTATGATAACTGCAGCACCCACTAGGAGGCAGTAGCGCCCAATTTGGGAATCACTGTCMTGGGCCATGGTGACTTTGAAATGATTGCGCATGATAACACAACTACATTTAACATCAAATTAACAATTTTATGTTGTACCAATAAAATTAGTAACACCTTTGTATATACAAGGGTAACACTAAGACTTTATGGATTTCCTAAAACATGCAGAGGTGGTTGTTCTGTTAGACCTTTTATATAAATTCCTGTTTTTCGATGAACTTTTAAATTTTGAAAACACTTTTATTCCCTTTTTGCTAAACTTTCCATTAACTATTTAGAAAAGTCTGATGTAGAGATTTCCTTTTTAAGTAATTACAGAAAAATAAAATACTTGTTTTCACTACAATCTTCCAAACTATTTTTGCTAAAGATAAATGCCAGCTCAGATGGTCAAACATAACAAACATATAATTATAGCTGTGGTAGTGTGGTAAAGTTTTTTTTTTGGTTACATCTTTGGCTTTAGATAAAATTTGTGCAAGTAGAAGCATTAAAAATACCACTGTAATGAAATTAATTATCTAATTAATTATAGTTCAGCTTCTACATAATCTGTTAAGACATTATAATTAATATAGTATTTAAATGATATGAAGTGACTCAATAATTTTTCACTTTTCAGATTTATACTACCTGTCTGATATGATCTATGACTTAAGAGAAACAACAGAACCAGTGAAATGCAGTCTGCAGTAGATTCTTGTTGTCCACGTCTAGCAGTTGGCAGAGCTTGATTGTAAGTATTAGTGTGTTACATGAATTGGAGAATACTATTAAAAATATATTAAACAACACAGTTAAATGAAATTTCCTGAAGTTATTCAACAAACCCCAAGTTTAGTATCGATTACATCGCTGTATGTACATACAGAGACAAAACAAATGCTGAAGTACCAAAAATCAGAAGCAGAAAAAAAATTGTAATTAATTTTATTCTCAAGTGGAACAGCTAAGTATCAAATGTCTTTATGCAGCTTTATAGAAATTTCACAATTAGTGGGAAAAACACATTGATTTGTAATAGTCATTAATAGTTTCATGACATGCATACCATGAGTCTGACATTACGAAAGCAGGTATAGAATAGTAACAGAAACAGAACAGATAGTAAAGAACTCGTTTGGAATTAACATCTTTCAAAACAAATTTGGGATTATTAGTATGTGTTGTTCTCTTTTTCTAAATAACTAATGTACATATGTTTAGACTTGCAAGTTAATGAGGTAGCAATAGTGTGAAATGAGAAACTTTGTTATAGGTTAACTGAGAAATTATGTGCAATAAATAATTTTGACAAAGTGTGAAGCCACCAAGCTAGCAAAATTTGGATCATGCTGGGTTTTATTTTTGATACTGAGTATGGTATGCTTGAAAGAAATGTATGTGTTGTGTCCTGGTTTCTTTTTTTACTACATTTGTTTCTGCAAACCCTCACACTAATATTTTGTTATTGAAAATACTAGAATACATGGAAATATGCACTTTAGACCTATCACACTTTTTCACACTAAACTAGTTAACTGTATATTTGGACTGTTTATTTC
Source organism: Rhyzopertha dominica (assembly GCA_025024175.1). Classification (NCBI taxonomy): domain Eukaryota; kingdom Metazoa; phylum Arthropoda; class Insecta; order Coleoptera; family Bostrichidae; genus Rhyzopertha; species Rhyzopertha dominica. The sequence goes on along the minus strand of QCXZ01000086.1, from coordinate 10,029,699 downwards.
TTTTTCTAACAACTTTGTATATTTCAGGTACATACTGTCAAAATGAAAACCAAGAGTAAATGCAATTTTCAATGGAGTTATCTGCTCCTTTTCATGTGGTCAGCAAAATATGAAGTAAGTGTTATTTGTGGTAATTGCTATTAGCTTAGACTTTTTTAGTTTGCCCTTATATTAATTTCACTTAAAATTATATTGAATAAGGGATGTTTTCATACAAGAACTTTAAACTATACGGTTTTGCTTTTTTTGTAATTCTAAATTCTCTTCAATGAATATTCTTGTATATATTTGTGCATCTCTTTGTAGTTCCATTGTGATTTTCCTTATCTAACTTATAAATTTACATATTAGTAATTTTAGTATGCCTCAAATATGAACAGTATAACCATTGCAGTGTTCTTGAAAAAAAAATCAATACCTCCATAACTATGTGAGATATTAGGTTGCGACTTTCACCATTTAAGAATATTTGCTGAATATATTTGAAATCTATTTCAGAAACTGGTGTAGCAGTTTATCAATTATGATAAACATAAAACATTACTTACGATTTAGAAGCACCATTTAATTTTGTCATCACCCAGTGTAAAATTAAAAGCCGTGGTACCATTTATTATTTTCAGGGCTAGAAAACCCGCTTCAAATACTTGTATTAAATAACTATAACCTTTCACAAAAAAAAATTCTTTGTATGCTTTCAATTATCCTAGATCATATTGATTGTGCAAATAAAAAAGTCATTGTTGCAGACGATTTTAATGTTTTGTTTCTCAGTGATAATAAAAATTGTCGTCTGTTATGTAATTTAATGCTAATTAACTGTGAAGTTTGCCACTAGTACTGATAACTGTATTGATAATATTTTTACAAATATTATGTTAACCGACTATGAAATAGTGCTTGTTAATACTGGTATTACAGATCACTTCAGCTTAGGACTGAAAGATTGGTATTATTTAAGTGATAATGCTTGTCGTAAACATATAAAGAAAAAATACTGACCACTATAGAAATGCAATGAGGCGCTGAAAAAACAGATGTCAACGATAATTTTATAAATACTACCTATAACAAAATTAAAGCGACATGGAATATAATTAAACTCACAAGAAAAAATAAAAATTTGCTGTCGTACTGCGGCATTACTGCAGATGAATTTAACTCACACTTTTCTAATATTGCAGGCTACATTCTAAATCTGCCTAAGAACTACAAGGATCCCATTTTATTAATGGCACTGTCTGACGGTGATGAAATCAATGATTATTTCTGTTTCAGCCAAGTGCCTCAAGCCTACATTAGACACATTGTGTCAGGTCTTAAAAGTAAAAAAAGTAAAGATATATATGGTGTAGATGTAAAGCTTCCTAAATCGTAATAAATGTATTGATCACTCCGCTTACCTTTTTAATAAATATGTGTATAAGTAGCAGTGCTTTTCCTAATTGCTTGAAAAGAGTGTTGGTGCTACCAAATTATATGAAAGGTGATGCCAGTGATATGTTTACATAAGTAAGTAACTACAGACATATTTCAATGCTCCTAGTTTTCTACAAAATTATTGAAAAATATTGTTTAAGCAACTAACAATTTACTTGAAAAGCAAAAAGGTCATTGTTAATAACCAGTATAGTTTCAAACAAGGCCAGTCAATTGCTGATGGTCTTATGGCATTGATCAGTAATGTGACCTAAGCTTTTCATGAAGGAGAGGATGTTTTATCATCCTTCCTAGACCCATTAATACTTATTTGTAAACTATATTATTACAATCTCTATCCAAGTAGCTGTGGTACCTCATTGCTTTCTGATTGCTCACAGAAAATTATATTTAATGATAGTTTTCTGATGAACTTCCTCTAAATATTAGTGTATGCCAATGTTCCAGGGGCACCAACATCGATGTGGTATTACATCATAACAATATTTCATAAGCAAAAATTTATGACTGGTGTGTTAGTAATGAACAATGATAAGTCAATTCAGATGTTATTCTCACTTCGACATATTTTTATGGACTTCGCCAATTGCTATGGCATGTGCATGGTGAAAAAATAGAAGAAAATTCTTATCAGAGTAGTGTGGCTATCAATTATTTGTTACGGGATAAAGTACTGCCTTTTTGGATTTAATAGAACTAAACCCTCACCAATTGACTTCAACCTGCTTAAAACCTTTTGTCATTCATATGGAATGTTGGCTGATATTTTGCCTTCATGTAACTGTTCGTTTTTTTGTTCTAAACAATAAACATGAACGATATAGTTTCAAGAAAGATATGTGCTCAGCACTTTTTAAAGTCAGTTGTTTGATGCAATTGTTGATACCAGATAGGTATTGATTGTACAAAACTGTTTTAAGTTAGCATCTTTAGCTGCAATAAAAGCGAAAATAGGGTTTTTTTGTAACTGCAAGTTAAATAAATGAAATACATTGGGTTTTATGCCCAAAAATGACAAAATAACGTCTTATTTCTATTTAAGGGGGTATACCGGTGCGACACTTAGTTTCTGAGGGGCAAAGGGGTGTGGTGGCTGGAGTGACATTTAACAGCAGCACGTTCATGAATTGAAGTCGTCCAAAGAAGTAATACATATAAATATACACTGCGTATGCCACAGGCCACAGATCTCAGGATTATACGGGAATTCTAAGCGTGAAGCGTATTTACGTAAATATCAAGTAATAATGATGATTTGCTTTGCTTCTTGCTTAGAGATTTTAGTAGATCGACTGCAATAATCTATTTTATTAATTCTTTTTTATTTTAGTAATACTTCTTTATTAATACTAATATTTTATTAAAATTAATAGTCCGATCAAAATAATTTATTTTAAAGAATTGTAGATGTAGAGAAAAAATCAACAATTTCTGTCTAGTTACAAGGCGTTTTAAATTTAATATTTTCCAGTCAAAAACATTTATTTAAACAACTAATTCTTCTAGAAAAAAATATCATACAGAGTTATGCCGAAGCTCATTCTTTTCGTTTTGACATATGCTTTTTGATAAAATAAAGGAACCTAGAGTGACATTTTAAGAACATTCTCAAAAATACAATAAAACCAAAAAATGACTTGTAACCATGAATTTTTCAACAATTGTCAATAAATTGGCAAAATAATTAATAGAAATAGAAAAACTGATTACACTATTTAATTTTATTTATTAAAATACTAAAGAAACTGTCATTGTTTAATCCAAAACTTTATTTTTTGATAGGATTGTTACAAACGTTTAACTGGAGTATGATATAAGTGATTTTTTTAATAAGAATGTTTTACATTAGGATTTTTCTTTCTTTCGAAACTAAGATTTTGTGGCTTGATTTTTGTAGATTTCTGAATCCAAAAGTAAAATATTATTGATTGATTGATTGATTAAACCAGCGTACGGTCCGCATTTCTGTCACTCCCGGATATACCGCGGGCCGGCCGTTAACTCCTGGGTTGGAGGGGTACATGCTGATTGCTAGTAGTGCGACTGCCTACCGCATGTTAAGGAAATATAAGGACTGGAATGGCAGGTTATATAGGCACATTCATATTCTTTCAATGTTTTTTTGGTGCTGTTGACATCATTGGTCCATTTCAGATTAATTTCTTGTTTCTTGTCATTTCTAGCTATTATTCTTTATTCTTCCCTGATTTCTGAATTATCCTCTCTATAGTTGTTTTCCATGTAAAGCACGGTCTTCCTCTTCGTTGGTCTCCGCTTAGTTCCCAGGTCTTCCTTAATATGTTGGCTACCTCTCTCCTTTAGATCTATCTCTAGTATTTCATCACGTATGTCTCTTCTATTCCGCTGTTGCCGCACTGGTAGTATGTTGAAGGACATTTTTGCCTTAGATTGTCGCTTTGTTATTTCCTGGGTTATTTGCGTAAGCACTGCGTTCGCTCTTCTGTCGATTGGGGCATGTACACCTACTGAGCATACAGTTTCTGTCTTCCAGGATTTTATGTACCACTATTGTATAATTTGTTGTATATGCTTAACTAGATACATGGAACTACTTCACTATAGCGACAGCAATAATAATAATTATAGTAACCCAAACATAAGTACATAAAACTAGGACACACAGTGAATTAAACTCTTAGAATTTTATGTAGTTGTTCGATTTCTGTATCTTATTTAGATTGCTCTTTGATGATGATGTTGCCATTTCCTTGTGTGATTTCATCTATAATTGTCCGATCGTTTGTTGGAACTCTAAATGGGGTGATGTTTTACGGGATCATTCTTGTCTGTATGCAATTTTTTATATATTAGAGATTCCTTACGGCCGTGAGCTTATTTCCACGGCTTCCTGGTCTCTAGATAAAATTATCACACTATCATAGTGGTTACTTTTACTCCTTCTTTCTGGTGTTGACACTAAGATTTCTTCTCTCCTACTGCAGTCTTTTTGTTCCAAGTCGTTTATCAGTACTGGAATTCTTTTGGGTTGTATTTTGGCCATAGATCTTGGGCAGCTTCTTCCAAGCTACTTCTGAACTTCCACATGTTTTTGTCTGGTGGGATTTACAGATTTTCTTCTTATTTTTCTTGCCCGATTTTGTGTTATTGCTGGCTAACGTTCTCCCTGTACTACAACTGTGTAACTTCTTGTATATGCTTGACTAGATACACGGAATTACTTCACTGTAACTACTACTACAATAACAACCGCACCATAAACAAAAGGATGCCACACTAGAACACATTATTAACGAAAATTCTACAGTTGTTTAACGCGACGCTCATCGTGGTCATAGGCGTATAGTATTGTTCTGAACGGTTTCTCTTTTCCCTTTTTCGTTCAGTTCTTGTAGCTGTACAGCTTCCTTTTTTTCTCTTTTCTCTTTACTGGAAGGAAGTCTAAAAAGACACGGTTTGCGTTTGTTATTTGTTGGTTAGTTGGATTGTTCTAGTTGCTAAGACTACGATTTAGGTTTTGGTGTTTATATATTTTTGATATCCTGAATGCTTCGTGTTTTACTTATTATTATTAGTGCTTCACTCCCTTCATCATGTAAAAATAAATTTACAAAATAATAAGAAACTATGAAAAGCCTTATTAAAACTTAATTTAGTACAATAGACAAAAAATCTGTAGATTCTTAAATCTTTCAGTTTCCAAGGAATTTGCAGATATGATAAGTTTTTGTGTATTATTGATACTAGTCGCTGTTTTTGTTACTGTTGGAAATGTCTTCTTCAGTTTAATAAATTCAACAAGTGTTTACTACAATCGGAAAGAACATAAAGTACCAGCAGTTTTACCCCAAGTTATTGCCTCGAACAAGTTCTTTGAGGTGTCATGTGCTTTGATTAAGTATGTCAAATTGTAAATTGACTGATCACACTTTGAACATTTGCTTGCCTATATTTCTATGTATTTTTTTTAATGTCATCTTATGCATTTATTAAATAACCATAAAATTTGTTCAATTGTGCCTGTTTCGATTGTTTTTGTGTCACATGACATATGGTTGAATTTCTTAGACAATAAGGACTAGAATGATACCAAAAACACATGAATTGTGATATCCATACCTAATATGACATGTTCTATGCTAATGTATTATGAATAAAATTATTATTATTATTATWATTATTATTATTATTATTATTATGGTTCTATTAATTTATGACGTGATATCATGTTTTCGTKATGGTAACAAACTGCTCTGTTTCAATCGTCTCAAGATAAAGCTTTTTTAATTCTCAAGTTACCTGTTTCACGGTTTCTTCTTATTTATTAATCTACCATCGGTGAATGGGTTAACGAATACAGTAATAAACAAGCACATAGGTACTTACCACCATTTGGATAGATTGGATTTTGTTTTTTATAGAATACTGACGTTAGATAAACGTACAACAATAGAAAATAAAACCTATGAATTCGAGCGGGAAAACATTCCTGGTCATCACTAATATATCACATGTCCACTGTGTTTGAACGTGATTGCAGTTTACAGCGCTAGGTGGCAACAACAGCCAGAGTGCATTTTTAGGCTTGTAAAAGTTTGGGAATAAAGTAATTACACAGTGATTTTTGAACGAAATTCAATGATTCAATTCAAAGACAGATGCATGCTATTTATTTGGCAGAATCTAAAAAGTAGGCTAGAATGACCGTAAGTTACAAACTAAAATCATAAAAATTTTGATAGAATAGACCTGATTTCTTTGCTGTTTTATGGACTTTAAAAAAATAGCAAATAAATTGCGTGCTGGGATTTTTAGAGCACACTCCTGAAGTTTCACAATGATTGCTCTTTTTATTCGTTTGTTATAACATTTCTTTAAACCTATGTATCGAGCAGATTTTTCACGCTAGGTATTCCCTCTTAAGAAAATCGTGCTGAAATGATTGAAACAAGTTAATTTATATAACAGCTTCTAAAGTGGATTTGCAAAATGGCTATAGTGAAGAATATAAATAACTTTATTATAAAAGCAAAGGTAAAAGGTATAAATTGGTATTTTCCTCGGTTATGCACACCAATTCTTAAAAAAAAACACTGTAGTGGTTATCCTACAATAAAATTTGTATATCACAAAAAGCATTCATTTTTGAGCAATGTTTACACAAGGAGGTCCCATTAGAAGCTATACAAGAATGGAAATACTTTTATTAGATAGTGTTCTACATTTCACCCATGTTGTTCAGCAGCTTCCGAAAGCACCACTCAACGTGAGTGACCTACATTTATATTAAACAGTTATTTATTTTAATTTCTGAAATGGTTTTACAGTATGATGGTGCTACTAGTCATACTGCATCACATAAACACCAAAAGTTCAGTTTAGGTTTCATTTAAGTTTGATCTATCCTGCAGTGTGCTTTTGTTTTCAATTTTGGTTAGTAGTTACCTACTTAATAATGAATCGTTACTGTTCAGGGTTTTTGCATTCTTTGATGGTTTTTGAATAACATTTAAATGACATTTATAAAACTAGGTTTGCTGCATATATATTGTATTGTAAGCATAAGATGTATTGTTTGATGTATGATATATGCAATTCTAATTTTTTTCTTTTGTTTCAGATGCTATGCTGACCACTCCATCATGGGTTTCTCTGTCGGTGGACATACTTGCTCGTCTGCCAGCAGTCGTCTTTGTGATATATTTAGACATCTTCCATTTGTTTTTCGTTCATTGATATATCCTTCAGAAAGCCTCAAACGAGTGTTTTGGAATTACTTATTATATTTTATCTGTTAATGCTCATCTTTCAGTAAGCTACACAAAGGAGACTAAGGAAAATGAGATTTCCAGGAAATAAATTTTGGCTAATTTTAAGGTTTCACCTTCATATCTCTTAGTTCAGTTTCTTGAGCTGGAACTAAGAATCGTTAGGTACCTATGTTTAAAAAATGGCTTCTATTTTCCTGGTATTGTTATCAGATTTGGAGGCAGAAGTTTTTGAAGGAGTGTCGTTTGGCTGACTATTTTGTAAACTTCAGTGAATCAGGTACAGTGTACCACTCTATTCATTAAAAATGGAAATCTGAAAAAATTGCTAGTGATCGTGTCTAACCTCATAATATTGTTAAATTAGAAAAGTATCTGTTTATGAGAAACACATACTTACATGTAAAGCAGACACCTTTTGAATGATATGTTAAAAATTGTTCATTGGTGGTTGTGCATATCAAATCAGTTGCACAGAATATGGTTGCCATATTGCCACTAGATGGCATGGTGTCATCCACACTGTAATTCTCGCATACTTCATTGTGATTTTTCACCGATTGCACCTGATCATGGCCTATTCCTGTGCTTTCCTCGGCCATCTAGGAAAGGTCCTACAGCCTCTTTTGACTTCATTTTGACTATGTTATTAATCCTTCCACGAGATTTCTGCAGACCATGAACGTTGATGAACTCTACTTTGCACACCCTGATGTCTTCACCGCCCACATTTATTATGTATTGAGCAGCGTATTTCGTTGTGATTCTTTTTTCTGCTTGGTCTTATACGATCTTTTCTTGGGTTGCACTCTTATGCAGCCAAAAGGGTAGTTATTTTGAAAGTCAGATGATCCAAGATCCCAAAACTTATTAAAAATGATTTCATGAATACCTGCCAACTTCTCACTGCATTTATTCTTACAAGAGCAGGGTGATCCCATTTCGCGAGCTTCCACGATTTTTTGGATTTTTTTGGTGTATACGGTTTTCCTGAATTTTGCTGTTTTTTCGTTTCACGAGTTCGTAATTTTGATCATTTCCAAGTTTCCGTCTAGTCAGTATACATTCTTTAGGAGAGTGTTCAATACCCTGTGTGGTTTTTGGAGCGCAGGAATTACTTTCTTTTGCAGCTCGTCCTAAAAATATTATAAAATGCTGTTAGAAGAGGTTTTTAAAAAAAGTTTCATGCCCAAAAAAGGGATAAACCACAATGCTACAGTTTATACACTCAAAACCATCTGAAAGCATTGATTTTTTTAAAGCAAGATAGTTATAAACTACATTGCATATCACTTTTTTGCATAAATACTTGTTTAACTTCTTTTCTTTAAAAACATGATAAGCCTCAAAAATGATAAAAAATAGTTACATTGTTGATTCAGACGATATATCAGAGTCACTAGGCACAAAATCTCTATGCTGTATGCTGTCATGACTCCTCAATAAAATCGTCACTGGAACTGCTATTTTCGCGAACGTTTGACTGTTTTCATAGTGTGCACTAAACATGGCAACCATTTTGATGTGGCTTATCACATTCAACACAGAAAAATGTAAAATTGAAGCAATGCAAGATGACTTGATGATTAATAGTGCCATCTACTAATAAAACACCAAACTACTTTCACTGTGGCTTGTCAAGTTTTGCTTGGACCAACAGTGTGACAAAACAGTTATCTGTCGTAATGTGGCCTATCATTATGTTGCAAAAGCCCTTCAATTATAATAGAATTTTTTTATAATAAATGAGGAGCTCGCGTGCAAAACCAGATATATCAACTTTTACAAATTTTTCAGAGATGAAAAAATCACCCTACATTTGTATTTTATAAAATAGTGTAATTTTGAAAACCCAGTTTTAATTTAATGGGGTTAATCAACTGTTTGACATATATTTTTTTGTGAAAAAAGTTAACATCTCGGCCTTATCAAGAAAAAAACATTGCATATATTCGGTTTTGCACACAAATCATATACATCGAGCACAAAAAATAATTTATTTTTCTTTAAATGAATAAAACAATTTGGTTAAAGTAATATTTTTTTACAATAAAAAACAAAAAATTTAAATATGTATTGCATTCTCTTCGTCCAAGTAATCGCATATCTCGTTTTGAGCTTCTTGGGTTTCATTATTTTTCGAAATATTTAGGTTTTCTCCTCCGTTACTCTTTAATAAGTTTTTGTACCACAAAACGTCTTCCTTGTTTCGCCAATCGTCCCCAAAATGCTCCTTCATCAAGTGGTTCAAAATGTTTTTCTTTTTGTCTGGAATAGAATTAACTAATGGTATCCTATTCAGCGTAATGTTGTCTTCGGATTTTCCCTTCTTGACAAGCGACTCCCAAGTTGTGTCAGCTAATGATGTGAACCGATAAAATTGAAACTTCTTGACTTTAATAGTAGGTTCATTATTTTTATTCGCAAATTTTTTTGTGAATTTTTTTGCAATCCGAAATTCTCTTTATTTTCTTGTACACCTTTTCCATTTTTTTAACATCTTATATTTGCCATTCAGTACCGAGTGTTTTAACCATACCTACTTCCGAATATATTTCTATGTATCTTTCTTTTGATGTTATTTCTGGATGCCTTTTCAATATCTTCTCAACTCTACCAAATGATTGGTCCGCAGGCAGAAAGCTGTGTCCTCGGACTGGAAATGTTATTATTATTTCTGTCAAGTTTTCTGAGGACTTGTTTTTAAGCCAATAAATTAGCGCATGAATGATATGTGAATTTTTATTCTGCCCCTCACACCCGTCACAGAATAGTCTGAGAAGGTGTACTCCTTTGTAATTTAAACTTTGAAGATGGTGGAACAAGGCAGAACCAATTTGAATAGCCCTTCTCCCAGCTAAATCTTCGGTCCAGAGATAGAATATCGGATTACGAGACGTCATAGGAAAGCAGCAAAAAGCATACAAACTAATTTGATGAGATTAAAATGTATCCCCGATTGGTGTAGGGGTTGCACTTGCTGGAGGTCGAAACAAAATGTTATGCTGTTATCAGGTTTTTCCTTTGTGAGTTCATAGAAAGAGTTTGCCCTTTTTCTGTGGACTTGGTACTCCATAAGAAGGTTTGGTCTTTTCTTTAGGTCTCTTGTATGTCTTACTTGCTCCCTTAATCTGCTGCACTGGGAACACATAGCTGACACAGGGGATAAGAAACCTATATTAAAGTCATTCAAAAATATGTTTCCAAACATATCATAGGTTACTAGATCTTCTGGATTACATTGCCTGTTATACATTTTATGCAGCTTAGCTGCAGAAAGGTTTGCTACAACATATATACGTTTGGACTTTTTTCTGTTATAGTGGCTTTCTTTACCTCGCAAGTTACCAATAAATTGCCGTACATTTTTTTTCGATGCACTTTTCTTAGATACTCTTATCACCTCCCCTTTTCTCCTTCGGAACACCTCCTGCCTCTAGAACCTTCGCAACTGTGACAAGCCTGTGATTACTGACGCTGAAAACAGACGAGAAAAATGTTTTACAAACTCTAACCATTATTTTGCCTGCTTTTAACATGTAACAAATTGTTGCGTTCCTTTCTTTTATTTCTTTACTTTTTCTCCGTCTGGCATAACAGACATATAGTTACATAAAAACATATCCTGGTGTACTTTCTCTATGTTGTCATAAAACTGTGTTCTAAGCTTTAGAATATCACGGATACCTACTTTACGGCATTCATAGGTTTTACCATCATGACCACAAGGACGTGTAAAATCGTCTAATGTAGGGTTTGGATTTACATACCCAAAATACATTAAAATTCTTATAAAAACGTACTTTTAAAAATATCCTTACCTTACATTTGCTTCTTACGCGCTTCTGTTTTGTTCTCGCGTCTTTTTTTTCCTGCTTCCATCACTTCCTCCATTTACACTAATATCCTCTTCCATAATACACAATTTTTAACTTAAAACAGTAAACACAATAGCTTTATTGACAAATCTTGCAGGACTGATGGCACGTGGCATCATAATACAAGATCAGTTATGATCTAAGAAACTGCACCGCACTACGCATATATTTGTTTATTTGGATATATCCGCTTTTGTTTGCAACATTTGGATATGTATATAATCAGTTTTGCTCCAAAAGTCTAACTTTAATGAGGTTTTTAATCCGGTTTTATACGGTTTTGGTAACAAACGAGAACATGGGTCGATAGATATCACGACTTAGAACCAGTAACCACTAAAACATCATTTTGTGAAAAAAGTGGATATATTCGGTTTTGTATGCGAGCTCCTTAAATACTTTGTGAAGTTTTTTCCTAACTCCAGCACTAAATTATCACCTTCATCCAAAGCTTGTGGCTCTTGGCCGAACGGTAAATGTATCTGTGATAGATCTACCGCTTTCCTCCTAGCAGTGGATGACGAAGATGGTGTTGAGGCCTTAGCAGATCGTTAAATAGCTGTCCTCTTCTTTAATTGGGCTTGGCTCGTTTGTATGTACCTTCAGCTCCCTTTCTTTAGACAAGTTAGTACGAATTAACTTCATTGGCATGTTTCCAAACAGCTTTTTCACGCGAACTCCACTCAGAGAGTATTCTAGTTTTATCAACACTTACGATGAATTATTAATACTTAGTTATAAGTATAAAAATATTAAATCCTTACCTTCTTGCCAGTTAGCTTTGCTTTGTTTACATTTTGAGAACTTTGCTACTACTAATAGCATTTCAACATTCATACATCTTTCATAATATAGTGGAACCTCGATTATCTGGTCTAATGACTGTTTGAGGATTGCCGCATATTTGAAATGCACGGATAATTGAAAAACATGTAATGCTAAAATATTTATTATAAAAACAAAAAATGAATACATGTATAAACTACAAAAACTGAAAAACAAGTTACGTATGTATGTATGTAGTACATACTTTATTTATTGATTGAATAAATTAGTTATTTGTACGTGTTTCTTCTTATTGTAACGTTTCATACATACACTGGAACGAATTTTTCGTAATTTTAGAATATCTATGTGATCAGCATCATTTTGTTGATCTAAGACACTCAAGAGGCCGTCTACATATGAATGTGCAGCTTCAAGTGGAATTTTTTTTCTGGTGTAGAAAAGTTTTTTTCTTGAACCTCTTCATCGGTTTCATCAGTAGCTGTAGTTTCTGAGGTTAATGCAATTTGCATATCGTTTAAGACTTCATAACCTGGTTCGTTTTCATCAGAATCCATTATCATCATCATCAATATCAACAAATTCAAATTCTACAACATGTTTAATGCCATTCAAGAGTTGCTTAGAATTACTATAGCCTATTCATTTTCGGAAGAAATGAAATTCTCTCCAAGTTGTGGCCAAATTTTGAACCAAGATTTCTGTCTGGTTACATCTTTAACATCACTCCAACTCCCCGCTGCCTCATATATGGCATCTTTGATGCTCTATTTCTTTCAAAACTCCTTGAGTGAACATATTGCTGCTAAAAGAAGTCGTTTTCGAAAGCGGCGCTTGCAGGCCTCTATAACACCTTGATCCATGGGTTGTAATAAAGCTGACATTTTGAGGCAAATATTTAACAAAAATTTGACCATCAGCTGTTTGCAGTGAAAGTTCCTCTGAATGTGAGGGAGCGTTGCTCTTTCTGGTAAGCGTTTCAATTGTAAATGTTTCTTAACCGAAGGAGCAAATTCATCAAAAATCAAAGCTTTCAAAATGTCTTGATTCATCCATGCCTTTGTTTGATTTTTGTAACAAACAGGAAAATGTTTCATTTCGCTTTTCTTGAACGATCTTGGGTTTTTTGATTTGCCTATGCAAAGGAGTGGTAATTTATGGCTTCTGCTAGCATGGGAACAGGGCATTAATGTTATTTGTTCCTTGCTAGTTTTGTGACCAGGAGCACTTTTTTCACTTTGTATCGCAAGCGTTTTGGACGGCAGTGATTTATATACAGGCGATGTATATACGAGAATTAAAATGTGGATAACACCGTGCCATCTAGTGGGAATCAATGGCATTACCCACTCGTCTCCGTGAGGAACCTATAATCGGAACGGTAGCCTACTATACTGTGGGCATTTAAAAGCCGACAGAGGTCCCAAACAATGATGTCTGCAAAACGTGCAGTTATAAAGCAAAACAATAACAACATTACGTGTATGCCGTGTCGCCTGCGTCAGAACAATCTGTGGACAGCTGTTTCGGCTTATAAAACCTCCTCAGCACAGCTGTAGTCCCAATTATAGGTTCCTCACAGAGACGAGTGGATAATGCCCTTCATGGCCACTAGATGGGATGGTGTTATCCACATTCTAATTCTCACATATCTATATTTCACGTTTTTCGATTGATGACTTCAACTGAATGGTTTGCACTTTACACGTCTTGTTTACGGTAAATCGCTGGCTATGGGACATCGACGCAAAACTGCATCTACAACATTGGAAGCATCTGTTATGACATTTAAAGGCTTATCAAAGTCGGAGAATTGTAAAATTGCTTCATTGTAGTATTCTGTAGTATGCTCTATTTTTCACCTTTCTTTAAGCATTTAGTGAATGTTATTAGTTATTTTGGCAAAGTTTCTGATAAATTTGCGGGTAGTATCCAAGAAGGCCTAATGATGATTTGAATTCGTTTGCGGTACTGGGAACTGGAAATTTTTTAATGGCTTCTATTTTACACAGATTTGGTTTCATTTCTTGTGGTGTTACGTGTCCAAGAAATTCTACTTTTCGTAAACATTCTGATTCAACCAACTGTAATTTCAAATTTGATTCTCTTAATTTTTGAAAGGTTAATTGTAGATTATTGGGACCTTGAAATGATGTGGAGAAAATGACTATATCATCCATGTATGCAAAACAATTTTACTCTGCAAGTCTTAAAATGCTGTCCATCACGCGCTGGAAAGCAGCAGGGGCGTTTTTTTTAACTCGAAACGCATTCGACCTTACACAGAATGTCCGATTTATAGTTGAATTTGTATCAGCTGTCCTTTAATTTTTCGTTAACGGGCTACTATTAGCCACTTTTGTTTTCGCTGGCGTCTAGTTTATGCGTACGATCTCTAAAGAAGAGTTCCAAGGGCTCTGTGAAGGCCTAATAGTTCGGTCATTTAAAACTTTTGTAATTCGTTTTTGTACCTGTTGTTTAAGTATAAATGGGTATCTATATTGTATGAACAGGACCTTCATTTGTTGTTTAGGTCTCGTGTTCACTTTTTTGCTAAAAGTCAAAGGCTGGTTTTCTCGACTCTCGGCATACTTATAAAAAATAGCACATTTTTCTTCATCAGTAGACATTAATTTGAGACGTAAAATTTCTATGGGTGCATATCTCAAGCTAACTGTAGTTAATACTTCTGGGATATAAAGATCTCCAATATATTGTTCCCTTAATAATTTTGATGTTTTATGGGAATTTTGTGATTTTTGATTCCATATGAATCAACAGTAGAAGTGTGTTGTGTTTCATTTGGTCTTCTGTAATAAAAGGGAATTTTAACAATACTCTTACTAATATTTGACCGGCCAAATCGATTGACAGATTGATTTTCATCAGTTCTCCCATCCCAATATTCCATCAAAATATTCGTGAAAATCAATAGTTCTTTCAACTATACTAGTTTCGATTGAAAGGGCTTTTATTGAAAACAAATGAACACTGTCTATGAAAGAACAGTTTTACAGTTTCTAAGTATGTTTACACATCTCTGGAAACTCATAGCAACCACGCTTTAATAATCTGGGCGCGTCACTAGCTTCCTTAACATTTGCTTTCCTATACCACGTTTGGTCTGGTGGGTTAGGCCACTTAAAATAGTTTGAACCTGTTGCTGCCATAGCTCGCACTTCACAATCTGTGTTTTTAATAGTTTACAATCCTGCTTATATTTAACTACAACTTAAGTACCTACAGTAATTGAATGTTCTCTGGCGTTTTCTGTATGTCATTCACTAATAAGGATGTTGAGGTTTCAGGAAATTTTTGGTGTCTTTTCCAAGAACTTCTTTTCCTTTCTTCAGGTTGTGGTAATACGGATATCTTCCATGGCAACTTCTGTTTCTTGGGTAGGTTTGGATTTACATTTCTAAACATTTATGGACTTTTTTATACCCTGTCATGTTTTTTCTGTATCTTCAAAATTTCTTTCTTTTACGCTTCTATCTCTACATAATCCTTCCATTTCAACGAACTAATTGCATATGGCATAGGTGTCACAGACTAGTTTAGTCCCTTTTTGTTCAATTTTGGGCTAACGAAGATGTTCCAACCACATATCCTTCGCATTTATATTGCTGTGAATAATTATTTTTGGTCAACTTAAGTTGCTTTTTCTCTGCTTCCTGAATTGCTGCATCAAAGTCGGCAGTCTATGGTTATATTTTTAATGGTCTCGAGTTTCTAAACGTCAACAACCAATCTGGGTCTATATGTGATGTTCCAATACCTTTAGTACAGTCTAGAAGATTTCTTTTTTTGTTCGTCTTTGTGAAATGCACTTGAAGTAAATCGGGAGCATCTGCTTCAAACGGAAAAATACCACATTTTCTAAATTACATTCGGCTGAACCGCATTCGCATATGCATGTCAGATAAAAGGGGTATTTGGGCGTACACTCATAATTGCTTTTAAAACAAAGTCCTCTTTATTACGTATTATTGAAACAAAAGTCTTAATTCTAAACAAATTCTGTGGCTTCGTGCAAGAAGTGTCAATGTCAGAAAAGTTTAATGGTGGGAATCGGCTGTTGAAATGAATTGGGTTATTTGTAAATTGAGCTGGAATAAATTTTGAGGAGGTTGATATTGCAATAACTTCGCATCTATAATATAGGAATACTTCTAAAGTTACATTTTGTTTAAACTTTCAACAAAAAGATATTTGATTGACATTGGTAGTTTTACATTTAACCTCCGCTGGAACAAAATTAACTTTTGTACAATGATTTGTAAGTGATCTAATGTAGTGATATAGGCACGATGCTATTTCCTGCCCTCCACGACCTTCTACAGTTTCATCTCAAAGATAATATACTGCGTGTTTTTTGTATCAGCGATGCTGTAAATGGTCATATTTGGAGACCACAATGATCTCTTATAAAATGCAATATCACTGTAGACCATCGAGGTTGCTTGACATTTTTGTAAATCAAGCGTCACAAAAACAGAATTTCTATTTTGCAAGCTATCTTCTTTTACCTGCCTTTTGGCTCTGTAAGAACGTTCTGCTAAATCTATATGGTCTTTCCTTTCCTTTTCTATTTTCTCTGCATCTTCTGCACTCGAAATTGATTCTAATTTTATTCGAAACTTATCGTACATTCCACAAGTGTCATTCTTTGGTCTGTGGAAAGAGAGGTTAAAGTTTTCTACAAAATTTTTTCTGTAACATGCCTGGGTTTCGCATGACACGGTTTCTTCATCACAGTAAGCTTTGTACAGTCCGTACATTTTGGAAATGGACAAATCTGAACTAAGGTACTTTCTGTCAGAATGCAAACGAGAACAGTGACTGATATCGCTAGAATGAATGCGTTTTTTTTTATTTTTTAATTGCATCTTCTGGAATTTTTCTATGTTAGAGTGCTTCCTTCGTGCATCATCCGGACAAAGCTCACCGATCCCCTTTCGTTTCTTTCCACTATTATGCGTACCTTACCCAGTGTTAAGCACAATGTGTTCATAAACATAGTTTGGCAACTTCTATTTTACCATTAGTAGTATTAAGGAGGTACTTTCTGGAATACTGGCGCCTACTGGGTTTATTTTGGGACGACCTTCTCAGTCTTTGAACTTGTTTATCATGTTTATCAACAGAATTTGCTATATACTGATCCTGTGCCTGTGCATATAACTGATAAAATGCATTAAAATTATTCTGTCGTGTTTTCGTCAAATTTTCCAAACACTTCTTTCTACGTACACATGCAAGTTGCAAATTCTTTTTAAACGGTCTTTGCAGCTATTGGAACATATTCCATGCCTAGCATTTTTACGTTTATTACGACGCCACTTGGAACTATCTCTCTTTATTTTTCTAGACGCTTCATCAGGTTTACTTTATTACTTCCTCTTTAATTTTTCGCTTCTATTTTTTCCACTTCATTCGTCATTCTGGTTTGTTGCTGCAATTCTGCTTAAGTTAAATCCTGTTACGACCCTCTTTCTTAGGTAAGGCCGGGTAACGCTGCCACCACCCTCGTAAGGTGAGGGAACCTGAACTCGTATCGTAATTCCTGAGAAAATGGACGACTTCCAACGCTGTACTCTTCGGAGATTAGTGGGTCGCTGTTAGAGTTTGGGAAATAAGTTGTTACTAATTATTAGGTGTATACCTATGACTCCGCGTTTTTTTACGAATTTTTAACAGCTTGAAACTATATAAATTTATTAACAACGTTTATTAAAAATAATTTCCATCGTTATTGACAACATTTTCCCATAGATTAGGAAGTTTTTGGATTCCATGGCGAAAAAAATTTTCCGGCTTTGAAGCGATCCATTCATTGAGCCATTCTTGGACTTCTTGGCGATTCGTGAAACGCTGCTCTGCCAAACCGTGAGCCATTGAACGGAAAAGATGATAATCCGATGGGGCGATGTCTGGAGAGTACGGCGGGTGCGGTAAGACTTCCCATTTGAGTTCTTCTAAGGTATCTTTGACCGGTTTTGCGACATGCAGCCTTGCGTTATCATGAAGCAGTATGACTTTGTCGTGTCGATCCGCCCATTCTGGCCTCTTTGTTCGCAGTTGATTACGCAGCTGCACTAATTGTTGACCGTAACGATTGGCGGTAACTGTTTCGCCAGGTTGGAGAAGCTCGTAGTACAGTACGCCACGCTGGTCCCACCAAATGCAGAGCAGTACCTTTTTCCATGAATATTCGGCTTCGCGGTCGATGTTGTCGGCTCACCCGGGCTCACCCAGGATCTTTTCCTCTTTGGATTGTCGAAGTAAACCCATTTTTCATCTCCGGTGACAATGCGATGCAAAAAAGACTTTCTTTGGAAACGTCCAAGCAAGATCTCACACGTTGTTTTTCGTCGTTCTTTGTTCCTTTCCGTCAATTCATAAGGCATCCATTTTCCTTCTTTCAGAATTTTTCCCATAGCGCGAAGACGAAGGGAAAGCGTTTTCTGCGTGACGTTAAGGGCAGAAGCGAGCTGTTCTTGCGTTTGCGCGGAATCCTCGTCCAACAAAGTCTGCAGTTCTTCATCTTCAAATTTTTTCGGCGGCTTGCCATGCTCCTTATCGTTAAGGTCGAAATCACCCGATTTGAAGCGCTGGAACCATTCTTGACAAGTTCTTATAGACGCGGCATCATTGCCATAAGCTTCAACGAGCATTTGATGAGCGGCGGTGGCGTTCTTCTTGAGGTGAAAAAGGAATAATAAAGCTTCCCGCAAATGACGTTTTTCAGGCACAAAATTGGACATGTTTAAAGCTAAAATTAAAGCGTTATATGAGATTATAAAACAACTATAATATATGTATAGAAAGCTGATAATACAGCGAAAATAATAGAATAAAATTCATTAAATAAAAAATATTTATTGAAAAGAAAATAGAGCCACAAATAAATACGCGGAGTCATAGGTATACACCTTATAAAAAGGCTAACTTTAGTTTTAGCACGTATATTGAGTCTTCAATTAATAGATAAATGGATGTTTACATGAACGTCAAAGAGTAAGTGACTTGTTACAAAAAAAAGAGTATATGGAAATGAACATTCGGAAGCAGGAGTCGATTGTTGGAATTTAGAATGAATGAATTGTGAAAATTAATATATTGTTATTAAAAAAAACGATAAAAGCTTGCGGCGTTAATCTGTTCAAAAACTTACCAACCCAAATGTTACGTCTTTCTTGGGGAGCCCCTCGGTAGTTTAGATTTACCTTTGAAGAATGAATAATAATAGCGCACGAGAAAATTCAATTAGCTAAACTTTTACTGTATGAAAATTTTGATGTTGGCGCGACCGCGAATGAACCAGGACTCTCCCGTTTTCCGGTTGGGAAGTTTTTTGTTAACGCGAAATTTTGAAGACGTCAAATCGGCGGACGTCGACCGACCTACTTAAAAACAGCTAGATCTGACGATTTAGCGTTTTGGCGGTACCGGGCTATGTCCATCCCCTCGTCGTAAGCATTTCTTAACTTCCTGCTAGTATTACATCGATAACTCTTCGCTTAATTCGATTGTACCCAGGCCTCAGTCTGGGGTGGCTGTGATGGTTGTTGCTACTGATCTTGTTGTGGCGGTGGAACCCCCACACAGGGTGGTAGTTCGGATTGGGGTTGGTGCTGCCCCCGCCGTCTGCCCAACTGGTAATTGCARCTGACTAAATGTCTCCACATTCGTGATTTTAACACCCAATGTCACGGCGCATTGTGACAGCGTGCAAATTCTGTACAATACAAATAATGCAAAAAGTTCTTATTTAATAAAAACATTAATTAAAGAGCTCAGCATCACTCATTTGATCTCTGTTGTAACGAATCCCCTGTTGTTTTCGCCGTCTTTCCTGTGATGGTTGTTGATGGTGGTCTTGGCTATAGCGGTGGAACCCCCACACAGGGTGGTAGTTCGGTTTGGGGTTGGTGCTGCCTCTCCCGTCTGCCCAACTGGTAATTGCACCTGTACAATAGAAATAATGCAAAAATTGTTATTTAATTAAAAAAGAATTAAAGTACTCATCACTCATTTTCTATTTAGTTTGTTTAGCTTACCAGACAGTCGAACACACTTTGAAATGCATAAACTCAGCGGCCTTTAAATATATGCTCAGCTGTATTTTATTTTTTAATAGCACATTTCTGCATTTATCACACACATGTGAATAATGTATAAGACCAATTAACGTCAAAGCTTTTTTATTGTAATTACGTATAGTCAGCATTTATTATATATATGTGTATAACGTAGGACACCAAAAAACGTCAAAGCAATTTTTATGTATTTACATGTAGTCAGCATTTGTTAAAAAAAAACACTTTTTATCAAGCACGTGTGTAACTTATGTATGGTAGTAAAGTAATGAACTCCTTGTAGTCGGTTAATTTGATTGCTTATGAGGGGTAGTGGGTATTTGTCAGGTATTGTATTGCTGTTAAGTTCCCGGTAATCTACGACTACACGATCGGAGTCTTCTTGTTTCTTAACTAAAATAACGGGGCTTGAGAAAGGTAAACTGCCTGGTCGAATAATGTTAGCTTTGGTCTTGGTGCAGAACTTTTTATAATATGTTTTAGCTGCCTGTGCGGGAGAATCTTGAATATCCTCCTCATCGAGATTGATGATTTCCGTCGGTTCTTCTTCCTGCGAACTTTGTTCAATGGGTAGAGCAACTATATTTATCTGAAACCGCCTAATAGAAGTTTCAAACAGGTCCAACACTTTGTGGTCTTGCAGGTTTGTTCTTATGTATTTTATGGGCATGTTGCCGAACAAATCTTCCAACCGTGCTTCGCTTGTTGAATAACCTTGTTTAATCACGTTATTACTGGTCATTCTTACCACTAGTCGTTTAAATTTCAGAAGCTCCTTAGTCATGCCTGAATTGGCTTCATCTGCGTTATTTTGAAAACATTGAATTAAAGCTAAATAATGTGAATCCATTTTACCGGATTCTTCATCAAAATAACGTACGCATACGCAAATATTTTATATAGTACTTATGTCGGTTGATACGTCTATTAAGAAGCTAAATTTGATGTTTTTTTTAAATATTCACAACTGTTTCTCTTCGGCATCTTCCTAAAACATTCGCTGTTTTTGTTTTTCACATTGTCATAGTCCTGAGCAATCTTCTAATCAGGAAGTGCTGTTTTTAAAGCTGGCACCAAATGTTCTACTAAGCGTATCGTTAGATTGTGCTCTGCGATTAACGCGACGATTCGGACCTCTGCCTGTTGCACTTGCACATCTTCCTTTGCAACTTTTTTGAACATCTCCTGCACGGTGGGTTGCTTTCTCCTAAAAGCAGAAACTCTTTTCCGGTGTTTTTGTGCTTTCTCGTGATTTTTGATAACGGTTAAATCTGCTGTACGTTCTGTATCACATGTTCAACATTTTGCGCTAGTAGGTTTTCCTAAAAGATAAAAACAGTAAGTCCGAATTCAAAATTAACGTAATACGTAATGCGTACACAACCAAATATCTATAATACGTCAAAATAAACCTCATACATGTCTGCGACTGTGTTCACAATAACTGTACGTAAAAACTACGATTATGTATCAGTTTCGGGTATACATGAAACCTACGTAAAGTTGAACTAATTTCAACTTTACGTTTTTGTAAAATTTGTGTATTACGTATTACGTTAATTGTGAATTGGCACTAATAATTCAGCTTTTGGGGGTGATCTGAAAGTTGGAAAAGAATTGATTTGAAAAGTTTATTTAGGGTTTGTTTTGCCATATTTTAAATGGTATGCCATTAAACCATTGTTACGTATATATGTAACTGTGACATGTTAAAACATCACTTGTAATACAAACTGTATAAAAAATAAAAGCTTACACAATAATCAGTGGCTCATTAATTATGACTTCTGTAGTGTCCGCTTAATCCGCTATAATTAATAAAACAATATTTCTGATCACACCGTACTCCGTCCGGCCCGGCTATCCAATATCAAGTGAATCACCAGCCCGGGCAAAACAGAGTGCGTAGCTTTATTTTCATTATCGTTACACAACATAACATTCGTAGCTGCGTCACTACATCACATCTCTTCCTTTTTCCAATATCTAGTCCATAATATAAATCTAAACCCAAACACAAAATTCGAATACTTAGCGGCAAATAAATACTCAAACAAAATTCAAAAATACAAAATATAACCTTAATGTTTAAGCTATTTAACTTACATTAACTACCAATACAAAATATAAACCTATACTATAATCTACGTACATGTATAACTTAGTTTTACAAACTATTTAATAAACCGCATGACCTACTACCTAATTACCAGCAAAATAAACTTTTCGACTTGAGAATGGCTAATCTTCCTGTTCAGTGTTTTCGTTGTCAGTTATTTTCCACTGACCCTCTACTCTCTTTAAATGAATTACGTTCCTGCGTAGCTCTTGGCCCGAATTATCATCTCTTATTATAACATCGCCCCCTTTCTTGCTTGTAACTGTATATGTATATGGTGTGGCATCGAAGTCTGGAGTTGTTTTGTTTGCTTTAATCATAACCTTGGGGTAAACTTGGTCCCCAACTTCTATTGCATCCTCTGTTGCTTTCCGTTTTAGATCTGCATACTCCCTTCCCTTTTCTTTTTGGAGCTGGTCCCTGTCAATTACATCGCTATCTAATACTGCCGCGTTCTCAGTGTCTATGGAACTAGGGATCTTGTCCCGAAACTGTCGCCGAAAGAATAGCTCATGTGGGGTCTTTCCTGTAGTTGCATGAGGCGTGCTATTGTACATCATTTGGTAATCAAAAAGATCTTGCTGCCAGTTGCTTTTCAATCCTTGACTTATTTTAAGTCTATTTAATACGTCTCTATTTTGACGTTCTACCTCCCCATTCATTTGGGGCCAGTAAGGGATGGTGTAATAAATTTTAATTCCGTTTTCATCACAGAATGACTTAGTTTCTTCGCTGGTGAATTGTTTACCGTTATCGCAAGTGATTGTCATTGGCAACCCAAGTCTTGAAAATATTTCTTTCAGCACGTTTATGGTGTTCACTGCTGTTATTTTTTCATAATTTTAATCTCTTTGTAGCGACTAAAATAATCAACAATAACAAAAAGGTGATCTCCACTAGGTAACGGTCCCATAAAATCTATCCCGACATCTATCCATGGCCCATTTGGAATGGATCTTCTTTTCATTGGATTAGGTGGGACAGGGGTAGATACTATTGTACAACCCTTACAGGATTTCACAATCTTCTCAGCATGCTCGTCAATCTTAGGCCACCACACCTTCGTTCGTAGTCTACCTTTCATGGCTACGATTCCCGGATGACCTTCATGGGCTGCTGCCAAGATGCGCTGTCTCAATTTCTGTGGGATTACAATTCTCGTTCCTCGTAATAAAATCCCATCGCACATACAAAATTCTTGTTGGAAAATTCGACAATGTTTGACGGGGTCCACCCAGATATTGTCTTTGATGCCGGTCATTAGCTTCATAATTTCTTCGTCATTCTCAGAGTTTTCTCGAATTTCCTTTAAAGTTACGGCAACAGGTCTAGAATATTGAATTATCTGATAAACCTGGTCGTGATTTTCAAAAGGAAGTGGATTTGTTTGGCACAATCGAGATAGAGAATCGGCAATGTTATTTTTTCCTGGGCGGTAAACTATTTTATATCTAAAGGATTGAAAGCGCAGCACCCACCGCTCAATGCGCGCGCACGTTCGTGCCTTGGTCCAAAAATGATTTCGAGCGGTTTATGGTCTGTAATAAGCTCAAATTCTTCTTTGCCGTATAAATATATTTGAAAGTGTTCCACCGCCCAGACTATTGCGAGGGCTTCCTTTTCGGTTTGACAATACCTATTTTCTGGATCAGTGAGACTCTTATTCCCGTAAGCGATTACTCTGGGACCGTTGTTGTCAAGCTGTATTAGAACAGCTCCCAACCCAACTGGACTCGCATCTGCGATTACCTGAGTCTTGTCTCCTGGATCGTAATAACCCAATGTACTTATTTTTGAAAGTGAATCTTTCAATTTGGTAAAAGCATAGGACTGCTCATTTCCCCAATGCTGCGATATGTTGGCGTTTTTTCCTAATTTCAATCGCAACAATTTCCGCAGGGGTTCCGTTAATGTAGCTAGATTCGGTATCCATTTTCCTATAAAATTGACCAATCCTAGAAAGCTGTGCACCTCAGCAATGGTTAGTGGTGTTCTAAACGTCTTAATTACCCCTACATAGCTTTCTAGAGGTCGTACGCCTGATGAGGATAAAGTATGACCGAGAAAAGTTATGGACCTTATTTTAAAGATACATTTATCTCTGTTGAGTAAAACGTTGTTTTCATCCAATAAATCTAGGGTGAACTTGGCTCGTTGATCATGCTCCTCTTCATTAGCACCGTAAATTAGTATGTCATCAATAAAGTTAATCGTGCCCTCACAAGGCAATAACATTCGCTCTAGAATTTTTTGAAAAATCTCAGGAGCTGCATTAATCCCAAACAAGAGTCTTTTGTACCTATATAGACCTTTACTACTGATAAATGTAGTGATGTATCTGGATGACGGAGAAATTTCGATTTGGTGAAAAGCGTTTCTAATGTCTAATCTAGAAAATAATTTAGCTTTCCGAAAATTAGGTAATAACGAATCCATTGTAGGGAGCGGATATTTTTCGCGCAATATCGCCTTATTAGCCTTTCTCATGTCGATACATATTCTGACCTCTCCATTGTCCTTTAGCACTGGAACCATCGGAGATACCCATTCTGATGGAACATTTACTTGTTCTATAATGTCTAGATCAATAAGTTCTTCTAGTTTTTTATTTATTTTGGACTCCAACGGAATGGGTACCCTCCTATATGGTTGGCTGACCGGAGTTACATTCTTATCAATCGGGATATGTACCAATACATTCTTGAATTTAGGGAACGGTTCAGTTTTTACATTATTAATACCTAGACCAATTTTGAGGACTCCCAACGAAACAGCGGAGTTTTTTCCCAATAAATTTCTTCTGCCATTCTTTACTACGAAAATGTGGCATTTTCTTGTTTTGAACCTACTTTAACAAGTGCTTCAAAAGATCCTAGAATGGTTAAAGAATCTTTAGGTCCGTAGGCAAGAAGAATTTTATCAGGTTTCTTATTTTGGTTCGAAACGCGAACTCCTGATTGTTTCAGTCTTTTCCATGTTGATTCCGTTAGAATATTCGATTTGCTACCTGAGTCAATCAACATGCTTATGCTTATTCCTCCTACCTCGCAGTTGATTTGGTCCTCCTCATCGAGGTGAAACACGTATTCAGCTTCCTCTGACCCCGATACGTCTATATTGTCCACGCTTTCCTTGTTACGCTGTTTCGGCTTGAATATTCGTGGTTGAAGGTGGTCTTCCGATCTCCCTGTTCTATTTAATTTCCTCTTAGATAAGCAGAGTCTGGCGTAGTGTCCCCTAAAATTGCATTTTGAACAAATAGCCTCCCTTGCAGGACATTTGTTGTGGGTGGTTTCCGTCGATCCACAGCGGGAACATTTGTTCAGTGCAGGATTTCGACGAACCTTATAATTGGAAATTTCGTTTACCGTAGCCGGCAAGTTTGTTGATGAGGTTGATGGTCCGTCGGTGAAGCCTGACAACTGTCGTCCCACTGTCTCCAGCGAATTCGCCTCTGCTATAATTTCATCCAAGGTTATTTTATCTCCGGTAGCCAATATCTTCTTTCGCAACTCCACGGAGGCGCATTTCTCAGTTATCTGGTCCACCAGTTGCTCTTCCAGGTCTTTAAATTGACATTTTGCTGCTTGATGTCTCAACCTTACTATAAATTTTTCGAACTTTTCCCCGTTTTCTTGTTTCAAAAGCCTAAACAAATGTCTTTCATACACTTTGCTTTGTTTAGGGGAGAAGTAAGAATCCAATTTTTCACTTTTACTATAGTAAATATGTCATTCCCAGCACCATCGGTTTCATTCACATCTGCACCCGGAAGGTTTTAAAATATTTTCTTGCAGACCTAGTCCCCCAAAATGCAAAAGTGTGGCCTTCTTCTTCTTGGGATCTTCTACGCTAGCAGCATCCAAGTATATTTGTAAGGCCCTTTTCCATTTCTGCCAGCGCAATCCTACTGAACCGGATTCACCATCGCAGTCAAAAGTTTCCAGCGAGGGGATGGGGATATTCGCCATTCCCTAAAGTACATGCGTTTGCTTATTACATGTATCGGATGTATGCAAGCGTAC
The DNA here is from genome assembly GCA_025024175.1 of Rhyzopertha dominica. Lineage (NCBI taxonomy): Eukaryota > Metazoa > Arthropoda > Insecta > Coleoptera > Bostrichidae > Rhyzopertha > Rhyzopertha dominica. Next base: position 10,003,602 of record QCXZ01000086.1, on the reverse strand, counting down.
CTGAACATGCATTTTCCCCAGGAACATAAGAATCATTAACGCTATATTTTTAAAGGAGATTGTTCTTTTCTCTGCGTCTTGTACTTAGTAATATCGGTGTTGCGTTTTTTATAGTGTTTTTTTTCTACATATACTAGGTATCCTTTTTATCGTAGGCCCTTCCGTTTGGAATTTAGGCTTTTTATTATCATAAGAAATGTGTACGGGTATTTTTTATACCCTAGGCCCTTCCGTTTGGAATTTAGACTTTTTGTTATCCTTTGGTATATGTATGCACAGGTACTTTTTATACCCTAGGCCCTTCCGTTTGGAATTTAGGCTTTCTATTATCCTTTGGAATATGTATGTACAGGTACTTTTTATACCCTAGGCCCCTTCCGTTTGGAATTTAGGCTTTCTATTATCCTTTGGAATATGCATGTGCAGGTACTTTTATACCTTAGGCCCTTCCGTTTGGAATTCAGGCTTTTTGTTGTACTTAATTAATTAAAAAGTACTTACGGTTTTATCCTCGTCGCCAATATGTAGTGTCCGCTTAATCCGCTATAATTAATAAAACAATATTTCTGATCACACCGTACTCCGTCCGGCCCGGCTATCCAATATCAAGTGAATCACCAGCCCGGGCAAAACAGAGAGCGTAGCTTTATTTTCATTATCGTTACACAACATAACATTCGTAGCTGCGTCACTACATCACAACTTCCAAACCAATACTTCATGAATTTTAGTTCGTCCTGTATATTGCTTAAAAATAACTGAGAAATCAACAAAGCTTTGACTTCTTCGAGCCACGCATTAAAATTTGCTCGAGATCTCCACGCCATCCTAAATTTTTGTGGATTAACATTTCTACGTTGGATATTGTATTTTCTTTTCTTTTCTTCAACTTCGGAATCKCAATCCGAGCTTGTCCTTCTTTTGTTATCACTGGTGCTTGGCATGGACTATGGAAGTAAATGAGTAATGGGACTTCAGACTTTGAGGTTAGTGCTATAAAAAAGCAAACGCGACTGGAAAATGGAGACTAGGCAACTGGTCTGATAACAACCACCAGAAACTGCCAGTGGCAACTCCATTGTTAATACCAGTCATAACAGCCGCATTGTCAGTATCAAGACCTTGCATTTTTTAGATATCCAATTTAAATTTTTTCTAAGACCTAACAAGAGCTTATACAATACCTTCAGCGTCTGCACTTTCAAGCTCAGAAAGTTCAAGTGACGTGCTTACAAGATTACCGAGTTGCTTGCTGAAATAAATTACACAGATACCAAGATATTTGTTGACGGTAATGTCAGTTGACTTCTCAATAAGGAGGCTATATGCAGAGTCTCCGATATCGTTTTTTAAATTTGCAATGAAATGTGGAAGAAGCACATTTTAAATAATTTGTGAACATTTCGTTCTGTACTTCTTGAGATATGCTGATAACAAGGATGTTTGTGGATCTCGATGGCTTCCCTGATAATTTCAATAGAAAAGAGTAGACCCTCAGGCTCAACCGGATCTGGAACCCGATTCTCAGGAACGGCCGAGCTGTGGCGATCGACATCCCGACGTCAACCGAAGCGAAACAAGCCACGGCCCGACCCACCGGTATAAATACAACTTGCGCAGAAGAACTCGTCAGTCTACATCCAGCACCGGAGATTGAAGGACCTTTGAAGAAGCTTCCCACTCGTGCTAGCGAAACTTTATGAAGCAAATTTAGACCCGAATCAGAACAATAGCTCATCACCTGGCCGCGAAAGCCTTAACCAATTCGTCATAGGTAGTTTTTCCATTTTTTGTTAATAAACATGGGGTGTAATCATGTAAATCATTGAAGCTTATACAAACTCGATTTTTAATGACTACAACTTCATAAGCATGCACATGACGATTAAATATAATAACTTGAAAAACATTAGCAATAAAAGTCGTATTACGATTTGTTCTATAGCACCAAACGTGTCAGAACAACTAATTGTTACAATCACCTCCGGTTTATAAGTGATTCAATTTACATCCACCACTCCTTTTCAGGAAAAGTTTCAAAATAATCTTTGTAAATATTGTATATATTTTGTCGATATGCACCTTTCTATACTTGGCTCGCTTAATGACTGATGACAGTTTTAATTGGGATTTCATCGTTAGAGTATGCACAATGTTTTTAAAATTGCAAGACACATTAGCTGTAAATTGATTGCCGGTGTTTTTGTTCGGATAGCGTAGCCTAATAATGCACAAAAGGGTCACACTGGTCAAATGTTGTTGGATAATGCGTAAGAAACTGCTTTGTTGCCAAATTCATTTCTATGGGAAATGTTTTCCCCGAATGTGAACATAAAGGATCACCAGTTTCGTAATCAACGAAGTAGAGAGAGATAGGCAAAACTGTTTTGTTACCGCAGTTTTTAATTTTGTCTTGTCATAAAAAGTTACATTAGTAGGTTCTGAAATAGGATATTTATCAAGTCCCTTTTTAATAATTATGTTTTGACCAATAATAAAATATGAAGGGGATATAATAATAACAAGATGAAGTAAAATATTTAAATCTTGAATATTCAGACCCCAGACCTTTAAATGAATTTTGAATTAAATCAAAAAGTTTATTAATGTCAGATACTATTTCATTTTCTTCGCCCAGATGACGTAATCGATTTGACACCACGATTTTTAAATATGTAATTAGCCCCGTACAAAACACTTTCGTGTTTTCCTCAACTACTGTCTGTACAATTTTTCGTGGAATTAGTGAATTATCGTATAAATAAATAAATCAATAAAATATACATTTTTATTATGAGTTTCTTACAATTAGCAATTATTTTATCACAACATTTTCAGTATATTTGTCAAATGCCTCAGGGTCCAGTTGAATCTTTGATCTTTCAGACATTTATTTATCTCTAAATATTCCGTAGTTTTCAACTGGAGCCGTTTGGTTACATAAGTGTTCTCTGTTCATTTTCTGTTATCTTGGATATAGCAATAAACACATTTTTGTGTTGATTGTAAACCAATTAATTATACTTATAATAATTAAACGGTGGAAATAGGTGTGTGTAGTATATTTGAAATTTATTCGTTTATAGTTTAAAGCGAAAACTGTCATTTAGACGTAAATAATTTTTTTTGTCCCACTGTGCCACTGTTCCGCCGCGTTCCTCGGATGTAGTCACAGAGCCTCTCGAAGTGGACCCTAAAAAGAAGAAATCGGCATTTAATTAAACTCAATAAAAAACATTTCCATGACAAAGAAAAGCGAACAGCATTGCAAGATATGCATCGTAATATATTTCTACAACAAATATACAGGGTGTTCAGAAAATAATGTTAACAGTATCTTTCTTAGTCCAATTTTCTTTCCTTATAAAATTATAAGCCTTCAAAGTTATTTTTCTTTATTCAATTTTTTTCGACAGCTCTATGCAGCAACTTTCTCATTTGAAAAATACAAAGTTGCTTAAATGAAGGCAAGATGCTAAATTTTATGCTTAAAAATAAGATGTTTTCCAATTTAATATAGACATTGTTTTTAGTTATGACGAAAAAATGATGACGCCGATTTTTTAAATCACTTGTAACTTTTTTGTTTTAACTCCTTTTAGAATTAATAAAAATATTTATAACAATTTCACACTAATAATTTACCCTGGCTCTCTAACTGAAGGTTGGATTTCCGGCCGTTTGCATATAGCTCCGCTCGTACTGGGCCTTAAAGAGACGAGATCGGCATTTAATTTATTTTAATTCAATCTAAAGCATTTGTATGACAATAAAGAAAAATAAACAGCATTGCAAGATATGCATCGTAAAATATTTCTACAACAAAATAATGTTGGTTGGTGGTCCTAATTCTGGATTCTCCAGATCGAACATCAAAATATAAATACGGTTTCCTGTAAAAGTAACACTTGTGTCGATGTTGAAATTTTGTATGAATCGTTTCTTTAATTTTAGTAGCAATTGTTCTCGGTCTATGTATTTGGGATTATTGATTTTTTTTTATGTAGGTATTAATTATGGTGGCGTGAATTGTAATTAACGAGTGGATACGGTTTTTCTTTGTTAGTTGTTGGTTTATATTATGTGACTTTTTGTTCAGTGGTTTTGAACATTTGGTATGCCTGGTATAGGTTTGTTAGGTTGTTCTGGACATTTCATAGACCAAGCAGGATGTTCCTTAGAATTGCATGTGGTGCATTTTATTGGCAGCGGTGATTTACATTTTTCTGTAAGGTGAGCTCCAAGACACTTACTACATTTAGCGGAGAGGTGCAGTTCCTTGTTATATGTGTGTAGAGGTAACATTTATTACATGGTACTGGTATAGGTGCTAGAGGAGAGCTGGTATACACAGCATAATGCTTGTGTTTGAAGAATAAACTTACATTAAGCAATTTATTGCATGAGCGCTCATCTCCAGTAATCACTTTTACGTAAGATGTTTGTTGATTAGTTGCTCTAGCAGTTATTCTTTTACAGTAACTGTGGTTTATTTTGTTATGATTAAGATATTCAGATATTTGATTATCCTGAAATTCCTGTGCAACTGAGGCAATGTCTGCACAATATGTTGGGAGAGGCAGGTTACATTAAGATGGACGTTGAGAAGCTGAAGTTTCTTTGAATGAAATTATGGTTTTCTCTTTTACCAGTTTATTTAAAGTACCCTTAATCTCGATCCTATTAATGCCAGTTTTCAATAGCAGTCCTCTTTGTGTTTGGAGTATCACGTCTCTTGAGTTTGGGTAGTTTTCATCCCAAATATCACACATTTGTAGTCTATTGATATTGTTTGGTGTTATATAAAACATATTTTTAAAATCTTTGGCCATAATTTCCTTCATTTTCAATGGATAATTGTTTGTGGTTCTTTTTTTGAATGTGACCGATTTATTCTGCTGGCGATTGGTTCTTTTGTAGCTTTGTACGATACTGAATGATAGGTTCTTTCTGTTTTTGGCTTATTCTAGGCTAGAATCGATTTTAATATTATTAAGTCCATGTTTTTCTTGGCTTGAGTTGGAACTGTTCTTTATTTCGTCTTCTTTGCTGCTTCACCGTAGTCCAGTTTGCTGTGTTATCATTTTCAGGTTCACCTTGACTCTCACGTTGATCACTCATAATCACAAAATCTCTGGAGCTTGTTACTGCTAGCAGATGGCCTTGCAACTGTCAGGTTTTTATAATATCGTTTTTTTTGTATTTATGTTCGAATGCTCGAAGAATGCCTGCTGTATCCAACTTCTGCTGCGAATTATTATTCCAATTACCCTGCTTTCATAATTGGGCAGTTGTGGTGATCTTTTTGTCCGAGGCATTTTTGTTGGAAATGCTGTCAGTAATTTTTTACAGCATTCTGTTATTTCACCTGGTATGTTCATTTCTTTGTTATACCTTTCACAAAGCCCAAAAACATCCGGCAACTGCACGTACTGCTGAACCTTCAAAAACTTCGCCATTTTGCCGTACTCTGCCTCATACTTTTATGCGTCAGCGTTTCGGTTGACCTCACGAAACGAGATTGTCCTCGGGTACGCAACGTTCGAAGGAAGTGTAGCTCAGGTGCCTCTTACGAATGAACCTTAACATATCCGCCAGTTGCATTTTGTTCTAGACTATCAATAATTTCAAGTAAACATGGCAAACATTTTGTTCCTGGTGAAATATTTTGGACCTTTGATGTAGTTGACTGGTTTTTATCGTAGGCTTTGCTACCCTTGTGCACTTCACGAATAGCTCTTATGAGTTTCATAGATATTTTCCTACAACTATAGCAGTGGACCCAAATTGGATCCCTGCAACTACACCCTAACTAGCACTAAATGACAGGGAAACACGACAATCTACTTTAACAAACTGAAGCCTACCAAATGTTGACAAGTTAGATAAAAGAATACAGTGATGCACTTTGTTGAAGGCCTTGGTGGTGGTCCAAGGCCCTCAACACCACCTGTGTACATTCAAATATATTTGTTTAATTTAATCATACGTTATTAGGTAAACAATCTAAACAAAACTGAATTATTGAACCTATTGTAACATCCAACTACACAACGTAGCATGCTCAGACTGTGCACAAAGATGATTTCTACTGAACTGTTAAATAGTGACTACTGTCATTAACTTTTGTATTTGTAAGATGTTGGTTTGTAACAGATTTACAGAAATGCTGAAATCATAGTGCTAGTCAGAAAGGTTATCACAAGATAACAAAAGAGCAGTTATCTGAAAGCGCTTCCGTCACTCAAAGCTTGACGTCTCTGAGACATTCCGATGACTCATCTGGATCATCCAGACGTCCGCAACCTGTCAGATTTAACCGATACGCTCGGAAAGAATTAAGCAAGGTGATGAAGTCAAAACGACACGCAGCTCGCTACCAGAGGGACTTCCAAAACAAACTTACATACCGTACAATAAAAACGAGGCAGTTATCCGAGAAGTACATCAAAGGTTCAGAATATTTCACCAGGAACAAGATGTTTGCCATGTTGTACTTGGGATTATTGATCGTCGGGGACAAAATGCAACTGGCGCATATGTTGAGGTTCAGTCGTGAGGAGCACCTGAGCTACACTTCTTTCGAACATTGTGTACCCGAGGAAATTCTCAACAGTCGTTGAAAGTTTTTGTCTTGTTTCGCGAGTTCAACTGAAACGCAGACGCTTAAGTTGCGCCAGATTACAGCAAAAATGGCAAAGTTTTTGAAGGTTCAGCAGTACGTGCAGTTGCCGGATGTTTTTGGGCTTTGTGAGAAGTATTGCGAAGAGATGAACTTACCAGGTGAAATAGCAGAATGCTGTAAAAAATACTGGTAGCATTTCCACCAAAAATGCCTCTGACAAAAAGATCACCACATCTGCCCAATTATGAAGGTAGGGTAATCGTAATAATAATGTTCACAATCAAATTGCTGTTTGGCATAGACGACCAAACTGAACATATACATTACAAATTCGCAGTAGAAGTTGGATACAGTAGGCTCTCTTCAAGCATTCGAACACAAACACAAAAAGCGATAGTATAAAACCCTGACAGTTGCAAGGCCATCTGCTAGAAGTAACAAGCTCCAGAGATTTTGTGACAATGAGTGATCAAAGTGAGAGTGAGCGGGCACCTGAAAATGATAACACAGCAAACTGGACTACGGTGAACCAGCAAAGAAGGCGAAATAAAGGACAGTTCCAACTCAAGCCCAGAAAAACATGGATTTAATAATATGAAAATCGATTCTAGCCTACAATAAGCCAAAAACAGAAAGTACCTATCATTCCCTATCGTACAAAGCTACAAAAAAACCAGTACCAACAGAAGAAATCCGTCACAGTCAAAAAAGGATCATAAACAATTATTCACTGAAAATGAAGGAAATTATAGCCAAAGATTTTAAAAATATGTTTTATATAACACCAAACAATACCAATAGACTCCAAATGTGTGATATTCGGGATGAAAACTACCCACACTCAAGAGATGTGATACTCCTAGCACAAAGAGGACTGCTATTGAAAACTGGCATTAATGGGATCGAGATCAAGGGTACTTTAAATAAACTGGTAAAAGAGAAAACCATAATTTCATTCAAAGAAACTTCAGCTTCTCAACGTCTATCTGAATGTAACCTGCCTCTCCCAACATATTGTGCAGTCATTGCCTCAGTTGAACAGGAATTTCAGGGTAATCAAATATCTGAATATCTTAATCATAACAAGATAAACCACAGTTACTATAAAAGAATAATTGCTAGAACAACTAATCAACCAACATCTTACGTAAAGGTGATTACTGGAGATGAGCGCTCATACAATAAATTGCTTAATGTAGGTTTATTTTTCAAACACAAGCATTATGCTGTGTATACCAGCTCTCCTCGTGCACCTATACCAGTACCATGTAATAAATGTTACCTCTACACACATATAACAAGGAACTGCACCTCTCCGCTAAATGTAGTAAGTGTCTTGGAGCTCACCTTACAGAAAAATGTAAATCACCGCTACCAATAAAATGCACCACATGCAATTCTAAGGAACATCCTGCTTGGTCTACGAAATGTCCAGAACGACCTAACAAGCCCATACCAGGCACACCAATTGTTCATATAAAACCACTGAACAAAAAGTCACATAATATGAACTAACAACTAACAAAGAAAACTCTTATCCACTCGTCAATTACAATTCACGCCACCATAATTAATACCTACATAAACAAAATCAAGAATCCCAAATACATAGACCGAGAACAATTGCTACTAAAATTAAAGAAACGATTCATACAAAATTTCAACGTCGACACAAGTGTTACATTTTCAGGAAACCGTATTTATATTTTGATGTTTGATCTGGAGAATCCAGAATTAGGATCACCAACCAACATTATTTTCTGAACACCTTGTATATTTTTTGTAGAAATATTTTCCTATGCCTATCTTGCAATGCTGTTTATTTTTCTTTATTATGTCATGCAAATGCTTTAGATTGAATTAAGGTTAATTAAATGCCGATCTCTTTCCTCTAAGGCCTAGTACGAGCGGAGCTATACGCAGACACGTATACACCACAACAAGGAGTTCCTCATGGGTCACCATTATCACCCATACTTTTCAATGTATTCTGCTACGACATCTATTTATATAACTATACAACATATACATGAACCACAGTTAAATAAAGACTACATATTGTAAATTGCTGACCACACAACACTTGTAGCCCATGGAGGAACTCTAACTGAGACCATAGAAAAATTACAAGCAGTAACTAATTCAACTGTAAAGTGGTTTAAAAGTGGCGTATACTACAAACCCTGAAAAATCACAACTAGTGATCTTTGGGCACCGCATAACACAATCACTAACTATAGGTATATTACAGAACAATATCCTTCCCACTCCAACCGCTAAATGTCTGGGAATATATGTAGACAATAAACTACTTTTTAATAAACAAATTCAGACCATGAAAAGCAAGGTTATAAACAGGGCCAAACACGTCCGTTCGCTTATTTTCAAAGAAGTAGGAATCAACACGGCCATTGCTTGCAAAATATACAAAGTGGTTTGCAGACCCATTATTGAATATTGACATAAATTATTCAGTTGATGCAGGCCAACAGCATTGAAACAGATTGATATAAAGAAGACTTTAAGAGCAATCTCCATCCAGAAAATCCCCTCCACAATCCACCCAAACAACTCCTTTATGACCAACCAAAAATAGTACCTAGTACCTTCAAAGATTCCGATCCCCAGTAACAAAATTTTCCCAATGCACGAGCAACCGAGAACTTACAGTACATGACACGTTGTTTTCCGGGCTGGTTCCCACGTTGGTTATTTGACCAGCGTGGGAACCAGCCCGGAAAACAACGTGTCATGACAACAACCACTGAAGCCTTCAAACCAAAACTTACAGTACACCTCATAATAACCCCAGCAACAATTAGGAAGAAGGCGTAGAATCCCGGAAGTCACCTTTTTCCGAAAGACTTTCAATGAAATAAAATGATTGTTTGTATTTTTGTCAACAATAATATTGTATTCATATAGGCAGAAGTTTACGGCCCTTTGTATTAGTTGGTCAATAAATGATATGTTATTATTAAAAACCTGAAGACGTTTCAGACAATGGCACAAGAATCACCTGTTTTGATTGATGACATATCGTCTGAAGAAGGAGCCTCAATTTCAGATTACACCCATTATAATACTCGAATCTTCTGCACCTTCAACCGAATTTGCGTATCCATACCTACTCTATCCATACTACAGACCATCACATCCATACTAACTAAAACCCATACCGGCAGCAATCTGACTGTGTGGGCGTTGTACTTTTGAAAATATTGAGGTGATCAATCGCTGTTTACTACCTAGCTGATAATTAAATTTATATTTACACCAAATTGGTATAATACATATACTCGGGTGTAACTGATGGTCTCTTTAAAAATTTTGGTGAGACTCATTAAGTACGTTATCGTTATGATTTTTGTGTACTCGCCAGAGTGGTTGATATTGATTTTGATCTACTGGTCTTTGTGCCGCTTCAGGAATTTCCTGTAGTCTAGGTGGAAATACTGGATTTTCAGTGTCTATAGCGGCAAGTCTTATACTTACTGCGTTTTCGTCCTCGGAAGGATCCCAATCAACATAGTTGTCAATATCTTGTGATTCGTGTTCTGAATCGTGATAGTACAATTCTTCAGAAATGAAATTTGGCTTAAATATACTTGGTCTGATGACTTGTTGGGTTTTTCTGGTATTACCGGAAGAAGTATCCACTGGAATTGGTTTATAGAAGCTTGGGTGTTGGCGCACCGGGAATGTGTTCCTAGGCCGCCATTGCGTTTTACAATGTGCTGATTTTGGACTAGATCTTTATTGAGGCTGACTTTGTGTTATTGGCTTTGGTTGAAATGTTGGTGGCTTGAAAGAAGGTTGAAAATTCCAGAAATTTCTTACTATGGGGTGTTGCCAATTAACAGGGGGAATTTTTGAACTGGAGCAATTCGTTGAGTCAACTGAGAATGCTTTTGTGGAATTTGATTCTTGAATTGATTCGGTTTTTGATTTAATGTTTGAATGTGAAGATTTTTCGCGTAGTTTTAATTTTCTTCTTCCAGAACTAATGACAGCTTTCTCTGGCGTTTCCGGTTTTTGTAACCTAACTGCGACGCCTAAATTACCATTAAGTACTGTCAGAAATGTGTCTAATGCGCGCTGATCACAGACTGACGTTTTAATGATATCAACTTGTTAGTTTGCTTCTGTTAATTTTGCAAGATAGCATAAGGCTTCTCATTCTCATTCCGAATTGTATGCTGACTGGTTCCTATCTGATTTCAAGGACTTGAAATGGCGTAATAGACAATTCCCGTCGCGCTGATCTCCAAAAAACTGAATAAGTAATTTTCTGACGTTGGGCAAAGTATCCGCGTCATTTCGATTTCCTATTAAAATAGCTGCACGCCCTGCTAGTTTTGACAATATTGCTTGTAATAAAAATTTATTCAATGGATTATTTTCATTGACGAGATATGCAAACGACATTAAATAGTCACAAATTATAGCGTTGCAGGTTCTCCATCGTAGTTGGGGACTGCATCTTAATGCATTTTGTTAAACCTATTTGCTATATTTACGGTAGTGTTGCTTGTATTTACAGTATTCGAATTATTTTCAATATTATTAATTATATCGTACAAATCAGTTACTAGCGAATTATAGATTGATATATTTGTGTCTTCGTTTGACATTAATAAAGACAACAGTGAAAATGCTTAAATGTGTACTCACGGTTTACGCTTTATTTTTACCCTTAACCTAGTGAACTGGGATTGATCCGTTGGCGATGCTGTACTCTGGACCGGAAATGAGATGATCCTTCGGCGATGTCCTCTGAATCGGATAAAGGGTTGATCCTTCGGCGATGCTGTCATCTGGACCGGGTGAATATTGGGATTGATCCTGCCGCGATGTTGTCCTCTGGATCGGCGAACTTCTGGCGATGTTGTTCTCCAGGTCCCAGGTGGTTGATTGCCAGTAAACGATTGATGTCGTCGACTAAAAAGACAATGCTTGTTCCTCCCAGACTTCTGGCAATCCTACTGACTGCGTCATTTAAATTTCGTACTCGAACAAGTAGCTTTTTAAAAACAATTTATTGAGGACAAAATAACGTGAACGGTTAAACCGGTTCTGTTCGATATGCACTCGGACAGATTAAAAAAGTTCGGAGTTGTTTGTTTATTGTACGTCACTAATTTTTTTTTATGGATATTGGGTTTATGTGACTGTTGGCTTATTAGAATTCGGTATTTTGTAAGTATCTGTTACCTGCGTCGCTAATTTTCAAATACTTGCATAAAAAGATTAATGTATGCAGTAGTTTTTTGTTTCAGTTTTCACAAAAAACGTTTTTGGTTTCATGTAACATAATATAGGGCATAGAAAAGTTATTTTGTTTGGTAAAACTTATAACTGAAGATGAATTATTGTAAAACAAACTGCATGTGGAAATCAATTTTTATTTATCAGCTACAGTATCTGAACAGTTGTACAATGCGTGTTTACTAATGTAACTACAAGTCTAATCTGATCTATCCTAAGCTCGACGGCATAACGTAGGTTCTGCAACGTCTGCATAATCCCACGGTCGGTTGGTGACGTGATCCGACAGTCGCTGTTGCAAGCTAAGGTGACTGCACTGGTGACAATGTAACTCGCGTGTTTGTACAGCAGACATCGGGGTTGCCTACATTTGGTCACGTAATGCACATGCGCTATTATATCTGAAACTCCTTTGGTATAATGTAGGAATGCTTTTCCCGTGATAGTTATTTCTTCACTTTTTGATGCTGCTGTGCAACTTCTTGACGGTAATACCGTCTTATTGTCATCTTTAGCATCCAATACTTTTCATTCAGTGTAGATGTAATAATCTCCGAATGCTGTTTTCTGGTTTGTGACTTTCTTGGCTGATTTGGTTAAAGGTGCACGCATATACGTATGTGTATCGACTCAGCATAAGTGTGCTCCAAGTATATTTAAAAAGATTCGGGGTAAAATATTTCATTGCGCTCGGTGTGTTTTGTGTGTACAGTTTATGATGATAGCTGATGAAATCATAATAGCAGAGGCAGCTATTTTCGTAATAGCTGAACTACGTAATAAGTAACATATAAAAAAAGAACAGCGAAGGACGATGGTGGACCATACAAATGTATAAGAACCAAGCAGTTTGCGGGGGTTCCAAATTTCTAGAAGACTTGCTTTAGGACATTTTAAGAATTTTGTTAGGATGGGACCAGAAGATATTGAATTTTTAATCAATGCTATTGTACCCAAGGTAGCAAAACAAGATACATTTATGAGAAAAGCAGTTTTAGTAAAGGAACGATTAGCTATTACTCTGCGCTTCTTGGCAACTGGAGAATCGTACGCCAGTTTGCAGTACGTATTTAAGGTATCAAGACAATTAGTATCTACCATCGTACCAGAAGTTTGTTTTGCACTTAATGAAGTTCTAAAAGAATACGTTAAGGTATGTTTAAAATAAAAATACTTTTCTTTGATTTTTTACCCAAATATTTACATTGAGAAAGTAAAATAGTATTTGTTTTCTATATAGGTAAATACTTTCAGTAACAATGCCAAATATACACAAACTTAATGAATTACACTTATAAAAAATAAAAAATAAATATTCTGATAAACTAAATACTTAGTGACTCAATAATAATAAATATTTAGATAACAATACAATAACACAAAAATTTATGAATTCTACATTGTTAAGTATTGCGGGTAATTGTTGCCGTTATTAGATTTTCTTGTACCGTTAACACGGTTGACTCATCAAGAATTGGCTCTAATTTTCCAATATCTGCGTCAAATAAGACATTGCTTATTCGATGCTCAATAATTGGTTGAGTACGCTTAGAATGCGTCCTAAGTTTGTGAGCCACATGTTGCCCGTAATAAAAAAAACTGATCTGCGGTTTGTGATGGCTAAGTTTGTTGCGCAGAATATTTCCCGTGTGTGTCCTTTAGCATTAAAAATGCTTCTTCCATTGTAGGATATTCTTTCGAGGATTTCCTTTTTGTTGTCTTTTGCCTAGATACGTCAAATTTTCTTCAGACTCTTGTAATATTTGATTATCAGGAATGTCTAAACTTAACAAACCGCAATGCGGCCAATAATCCCCACGGTTGGTCGTGGGGTAGACGATCTTCATCATCTAGCCTTCCATCACCCATCAATTACTGACGGGATGAATGGAACTGGTGATGGCACCCAGTAGTTGGCAAGTCTTAACACACGTTTGTCCTCTTTTAAGTAAGGGGAGACGGTTACCACAAGTAGTTGCCGACTCCTGATTATGAGAGAGGAGATGAACCACGTGACAGTTTAGTAAGCGTCTGCCACGATCTCAAAACAAACCTAGGAGCAATCGAACGCCCATAGCCAGCTTTCATCGCCCAGATGCCACCCATCCGAGAGACGTCATCTGATTGAACCGAACCCAGTTTAACCAGCTGCCCTTCAAGACCATTGATGTTATGCGGCCTATGAGTTTGAGCGGAATACCCAAATTCATGAGATTCAGCTCAGATTTGGCGCTCCACACACCGCGCCAGGACAGCGTACAACTGGCGTACTTCACCGACTCCAAGGCACCCCCAACACGCCCTCGTCCACTCAGCAGGCAGGATGTAATGTCTGCATCATCACGGCATTTAGAAATCTTTGCATTGTGGGCGGCTTCCAAATTTGAGGACGAGGATACACTTGGACATCGATAACGTGAGCCACCTGTCCCTTGATGGCCACAATGCCTGGTTTGCGCACCCCCACCCGTGTTTCAAAACGCGGGTCCCTGCGGACTTCAAAACCCCTTCAGGTGGTCCGCCAGAATGTCAGCCACCCTGTCATGCCGGAAAACACGTCCTCCATGTGTGCGATGGCACTGCTGGACCACGTGCGCCAAGCTTTCCGGGGCTCTACACCCGGCTCGGCACATTATGTTAGCCCTAGCTCGCCGCTCAGCACCTCTCGAGGTTCGCATCCGGGATGGCAAGGCGTTGATGCGTACGTGGTGCGCATGCACGTAGTCGCTTCCGGAATGTGGAAAAGATCAGAACGGTGCCTGGTCTTCCCACACGGAGCTACCTCTGGAGCTACTCACCTCCTTCAGTGCCCCGCCATCCACTGACTCGTGCAATAAAACGCCCCACGCTGACGTGAGCTCACCGTCCGCTCCGAAGTTAACAAACCCACGCAACACCCTCCTACACCATTCGATACTAGATCTCATAATGGAGGAGGATGCGCAAGCCCGCACGTACCGGACCGTCGACTTTCGAAGTCTCTCACACCTCTCGAGCCGCAGCCTAGGCACGAATTGCTCGAAGAGGGGAATGCTCAAACCTTCCTGACGTATGGGAGCGTTGTAGTAGCCCCTGGGGACATCCTTCGGCAGACTAAGCCAAACATGAACTTGGGCCTTCAGCTGGCGATCCAGCTTCCTTAAGGCCTTCACGGTCGTGCGACCACTAACAAGGAGATGCTGTACACGAGGAACAACATGCTTCCCGCAGCAGCCGCAGTCTTTGCTGAGGCCTCAAGGGCACCCGGGTAACACGCTCTAGGAGCGCACCTAGCATCGTGCTGGCCGTCGCTTGGGCTGCCCCCACAAATTGTCCACCTAAATAAAACCACAATGCAGAGGCGCTCGTGTGGTGAAGCCGGGAGTCCCCGATCTGAAAGATCGGTTTTTCCATCACCTTCACTCTCTATTGCGCCCGTCTGCGACAATCCTCGGCTCTTGCTCGCGTTGAGCGTGAGCCTGCAGCGTGCCAGGCTGGAATTTACGCAATTTAGGTTCTTCTGCATGCCAAGTTTAGAGGACGAAAGGAGTACCATATCGTCGGCAAAAGAGAGCGCACTGACAAGGTTCCCTTCGGACGAGTAGCCCACCTGCGGATCCAGTCTCTCGAGCGCTTTGTCCAACACAAGGTTGAACAAGAGAGGCGAAAGTGGATCGCCCTGTTTCACTCGCCTCCTCGTCGCTACCGTCACCGAGTTCTCGCCCAGCTCCAACACGGTTGTCCCCCTGGTGTAAACCGAAGCAACATACCGGACAAACTAATCCGGTAGTCCTACCCTAGTGCAAGCCTCCACGATGGCCTCATGCGAGACCGTATCGAAAGCCTTCGACACGTCCAAGCAGACCGCGTGGAGTTCTCGGGCTCGCCTGCGGGAGTCCGACAGGATTGTCTGGAGCACGCAGAGGTTTTCTGCGACTCCGTCCGCACCAGTACGGAAACCACGCTGACATTCGGATACGAGGTCCAACTTCTGAAGCCGAGCTGCCAGAATCCGATGGAAATGGCTCACGACAACCGAACCGATCGAGATCGGACGAAAGTCGCTCGGCAAGCGTGAGTCTGTCTTTTTAGGCAGGAATACGGTGCGAGATTTGAGAAGATCCTCAGGGACATGGCCTACTAAGAAGAACAGATTGAACAGCAGCGTGACTAGCGGAGTGGGAACGTTGTTCCACACCGGCACGGGTATGCCATCTGGCTCGTGAGCCGATCTCGCTTTCACCCTAGCTTTCTCGACTTCTTCGGTGATTATGACGCCCCAGATTTCGTCGATAAGGCAACTGCCGCATCTTCCGCCCAAGGAGGTTGTCCTCGAGTCACCTGCTCGGCTCCTCAAAGACGGACCGCCAGAACTCGACGAACTCCCGCCCATCTGAGAGCGGGGCCCGACGGTTCCTCGGATCCAGCCCCCCCAAGAGCGATGTCCGCAACAGCTTTCGGGTTCCTGCGAAATGCGTTGGACCATGGCGAATTCCTCGCGACGCCTCGTCTGTCGCTCAGTTCTCTTTGAGACCCTGTTACCCGCTTCGGAGCGTTTCGCCGGATTATAACGCCGACCTGCAGCACTTTGCAAATTCGGAGGAATCGTGGTGTCGAGTCATGCCAGAATAGCGTCGTCATCGTCCTGCCCATTACAAGCTCTCTCGCAGATGTCCGCGAGCAGAGCCTCCCCAACTCCGTCGGTTGAATTCCGCGCGTCTCCGACAACACGCGGCATCTCCCCTCCGGATGGATGTTACGGGGACCGAGGCGATGTTCTCCTCGACCTGCTCAGGTTCTGGCTTGGGTCTACGGTTAGCGTTTCGGTTCCTCCAGGCATCTTTCTCGCGAGCCACCAAGGCTCGGTAGGCAGCATGCCTACGTTTGCCCTTGATGGCCTCCTGCGTTCTATGAGGAAATTCGGCATAGAGCCGAGCATTGACTAGATGCGCTGGTGTCCCCTCCATCACAGCCGTAGCCTCCGCCTTCGCCATGAGTACGGTCTCTTCATCACCCCAGCGAGCCTTTTTCCGATCTACGTCTATCCGACGATTAATCTCGTCCGGGTGGCCCCGCCGTTTGTGCATTCCCCCTGCCCGTCGCTGAGAGGAAGCGCCTATCGCAAAAGGCGCACTGATACTGGGACGGGCCGGGTTCTGGTTCGTCCGGCCGCTCCGTAGGAGATGGTACGGTGGCCTGTGGGCCTTCCGTATTTACATTTACTATTCGCGATACATTAGGACCATCTCCAGTCTAAGGTCCATTGGCGAGTGGGTTGGTAGCCCCCACGCCGGACCATCGCCCAATCTAATTAGCCATGGCAGTGCAAGCACCGCCGTGTCTCCCTTGCCGCGAAGAGGCCTGGATTTAGGACATTTAGCGGGCCACTTGTCACAAGGACGTCGGAGTCATATACTCTACACCTTCTGATTGCTCTTGGTTACCTCCCAAGTCCGAGTCACATGAAGTGAAATAGCCACATTATCACTTTATAAATCCACTGACTTCCTGTAAATAATTTATAAGGTATTATAAGAGAAAGCAAAGAAACAGATTGTACTTCTACGAAAGATAGGTATTTTTATTGTATTTCAAATCCCTAAAACCACCGATGAATGGTTGAAAATATCAAATGAATTTGGGGACTTATAGAATTTTCCCTTATGTATTCGAGCAAGGGACGGAAAACATATAGTGTTACAACGTCTATTCAACAGCGGCAGTGATTATTACAATTACAAGTCCTTCCATAGCATTGTCTTGTTTGCTCTAGTAGATTCAAATTATAATTTTTTGGTTGCCAGGGTCGCATATTGGACAGAGAGTTCTCAAAACGAAGCTATTTGAAGAAATAAATATGAATCTTTCTGCAAATAAGGCGCTTCCTGGAAGATAACAACCAATGCCACATGTAATTTTAGCAGCATTCACTTTAAGAGAAAATATGTTTAATGAAACCGTATTCTGGAGTGCACAAGAAAGGATCGAATGAAATAATTTTTAATTATCGACTTTCTCCAACTCGCAGGATTGTTGACAATGTTTTTGGCATTACTTCCTCAGTATTCTGAATTTTGCGATAACCGATGTTATTAGAACCCGAAAAAGCAGAACTGTTACCCTCTGATCTCTGTCTTAGGGTAGCGTGCGCTGCCCCCACTACACCGGAGTGTAGAAATTTAAGTATGGCTTAACTTCCCCACGTTGATTTTCTCTTCGGGACGAGAGATTTATTCAAATCATGGAGTTTACTTAGCACTTTCAAGAAATTAAACACCGATTTCTGGCTGTACTTAAATTTATTGATAAAATCAGCGAAATAAAATTATCAGACAAACAAAATGAATCAATAATTACGATTAATAAGTACAAAGAACAAATGTTAAAGCTGTCGAAGGAAAATATAGCAGTTTACCAGTATTTCTTTTAAATCGTTTTAAATTACATTAATGGAACTAAGAAAGTGATAAATGAGTTTATGGAAATTTGGAAAATAAATACAAGCAATAATTACTGAAATGAAAAATTTAACGATACACAAAAGTGAGTCCCTGGATGTGAATTATCCAAAAGCGCGTAAACAAAAATCTTAGTATACTTTACTACGCGACGACGGTTACCAGGGAACTAATTTTTGAGATCTTCTGAGGGAATATTGTACGCATCACAAATTGTTTCAGAACAGCAATACTCGCGGTTATTTCTCACGTCGCAAAATTACGCCGCCAGTGAGAACGCTATGGCAATCGACTGATGGACACGTTCGTTTCCGTTTCTTTACTTTTACTACAAGACGTGTATAATAAAATCGCACATACACGCTTAGTGTCGTTCATCAGTTTCTATGAGAATATCTTAGGTTTTGAATATACTCGAAAACCGGGTCTTTGGTCTATACCGTCCTTTACAGTACTCATCTCAAAAAAATTGCTATACTTTCCTACAAGTGTCAATTTTTTTCAGACTGCTAACTAACTATCTAACTACTAAATAAACAGGATTATTAAAAGCAAAAACACAAGAAGCAATATAGCTTGCATATTCTTAAGGTAATCATCTAGAGAGTGTCATGATACGTCTCTCATATGTTGGTGGACCGCTCCGTTTCAGCACTATTCACAACACCTCGCGATCACCGGACTTCCTTGATGTGGTGGTGGGGCTGCGTTGCTGGACTCCTACGTAGAACTAGTAGTTGGTTATATATCGAAAGAACTAGGGAACTGGGATTTAATTACTTTGAAGGGAAAAGGATGTTATCTGCCCGGCCTGTCGCAGGAGGATTCATAATAGTTGGACCAGGGATGATGTCTGAGACCTGAAATTTCTTTCGATAACGTCTATGGTGCCCCTTTAAGTTCTCTGCTGGCCTTCTGTTGTCAAGTGGGGATATCCCGAATAGAGGGAACATCCGCTACCGTATACCCTGGCTTCTAAGTTGCTTAAGTTATTACCTCCAGTGCGCCTATTGGTTCCTCTGGTGGTACCTTCCTATTGTGATGGTTGTTCACTATCCACACGGCTACAGTATTCCATAAGCTGGCAACTAGAGTTACTCAACTGCCAACTGTTTTGTAGAGCGCCATCTCGTTAATAATGACGTTCAAGATGTACTTAATCGCCTTTACAACCACATATATTCCGATTACTCCACTCATCACCATGCCTATATCTGTAAACCAGCCCCAAACATATTTCAAGATTGACCTGGCTATATTTTTGATTTCATTTTGGTCGAATATGCGAAGAGCTGAATACCCCTCCCTGTGTGTCCGCCTTTAGTCCCACTATTCTTCCGACGATTAATTTATTAACAGCTGCACGTTCTATGCCGAAAGCTAGTTTTGTGCACTTTAGTAATCTCCTCGCTAGTGTATAGGCCACTGGTACTTAAGGGTTGTATCGGTCCGAATCTTAGTTTAGGTTCTTATTCCACCCGCAGTTGCACAGGGGGATTCTTCATAGCTGGGTTAGGCGATAGGCCAATCCACTGATTATCCATATGGTAGAGATGTGGCATGAGGGCGTTACATTCTACTTGCTCACAATGACTTTGGATTATATGTGTTATCGGTGCCATAAAATAACTGTTGTTGACAGGACTTCTACCAGGACGCGTCCGGTATATCCCAGCTGATTTTGTTATGATAGCTACCAAGGCATTGGACCTTAAAGGGGCTAACAATAGTCGGTTTCTTAAAGTCTCCCTATGCACTAGGCATCTCCTGTGGATAGATTCTGTATAAAGTTGGTTGAGTGAACGCTTGTAGGCTTGCTCCATGTAAAATAACTTGCTGTTGATATACATGGTCAGGTCCGGATTGGCCGGAATAAGTTCCATCTTACTCTTCCTAAAATGCTGTACACTCCTTTGCACTATTAAAAGTTTAGGGTGCTTGGTTTGCCAGGCTTGGCTGCTACATAAGTGCGTAGATTCCTTGAGAGACATTGCAAATATCTTCTCGTTTTGTTCGACCACTACGAAGCGTTCTGTCTTTGGTTTTGATAAGTTCTGCTGCGCCTTTGTATAACAAAGTTAGTATTTGTTCGCAAGAAGTTTCTGGACTGTAGTCCCACACAGTTTCTCCATAGTCCGTGTCTATAGGATAGGCAACGCAAAGCTTGTGGCAGACGGCGCCACAATAACACGTCCCGATGATTTTAAATTGGCGATTAACGTACTGTGTTATTGTGTGCCTGAACGCGGACGTGTTAGATTTGTGACAATATTGCTAACAGAAACCTTTTTTTCATTGAAAGTTTTTTTGCAAACTGCTAGTGACGTTGTAACTACAGAAAGACAAATAAATACTGCTAAGGACGGTTTTGAGGTTGTATTGCGTGTTTGGAATTCGTTTTAATTTGTTATTATACTTATTTTAAAACGAACGCTAATGATAATCAGTTTGGACACTTACGAGTAGAAGAACTGAAGTGCCTTCTTAAAACCAAAGGGGCCAAGATGACGGTAAAAAAAAGAAGTAGTTGATTGAAAGGTGAGCTGCTGATATTTGTACAGAATTTTCATTAAGTTACTTATTGCTGTTTGCTCTCTCTATTTAGACTACAATTCTGCGAAGAAAATAACAACTTTGAAGTGAAAGCCCCCACACATCACCTACTAGCTGACCAAACTACAAGTCAAATCAAATTGCCAATATCTTTTGCCGACAAGTATCGGGACATCAATCGGCACTGACCTGCCGAAGTTAAACCAGTCAAATATTAAAAAATATTTAGACAGGTAATTTGTGATATTTTTTAATAATAGAAAATTCTGATGTGTAAACTATGAGTGCAGTTTTTTAAATCGATATGTTTACAAGGCTTCGCAGTTTTTGACGTAAAATTCTTACTGTTCTGATGTAACATTAAGTGCAAGTACCCGGGCATTTATTGTACAAATCCCCGACTGCTATCTATAAATACTGCAAATTATTTGATCATTTGAATTGCATAACTATAATAACATTGTACGTTTATTTATTTCACATTTGATGTTGGCGTGAAAGATGGTCAGAGACTGTACAAGAATTACTTCTTGATCAGTGCAAGGAWCGAGGCGAATGCAAAGCCGAAKGGACAAGATCGATGTTCAAATTACACCTCAGTGCYCCGTGACAGGGAGCCAGTGTGATTGTCCTGCAGGGCAGGGGCCAATCTCACGCTGTAAACGCATTGTCGCTCTTCTTCTAGGAGAAAATAAAATACTGCTGCATCTTTCTTGTACCCAGGAACTACAGTCATTTCACCGGCCACAGAAACCTTACTTCGGAACTCATTTAAAATGCTGGTTAGAGAGAAAATTTAAAATATTCTTTTTCACCATTCCACGTGCCAGTAAAAGAGTATGACACTTTCAAGAAAAAGTACAACGAGAGAATTCTTAACTTGTGTATAAACTTTTGTGCAACTCACAAAAGTTCCATGCCGTGTAAGCATACTCTCATGCACGCCAATCCATGTGCAGTAGTTTGAGAACATTGCTATGGCTTCGATCCTGAAGAAGCAAATTTAAGAAGCTTAAAATTGCTTGTGTGTCCAATGAGGACATTACTAAACCAGAAAAAGCGACACGTAACCAGGCAGATGATGCCCTCTGGCATAATATTATGCAGCTACCACCTGACTGCTGCAAATTTTTATACTATTTGCAAATCAGTTTCTGCAGAGGTAAAAAATAATCTTGTCAAAAGAATAATAAATCCTTCTAGTATTAGTAGCAAGTATTTACAACAGGGAATGATTGTCAACCAAAGGCAATTCCTTTATACACAGCTACGGGTGTAGAAATAAAAAATGTGTCATGTTTCTCAGCGAAACTCAGTTAAATGAATATATTTGATTCTTCTGCAGTGTTTTTTTTTAAATTACCTTTGATAATCATTTTTGTAGTTAATTTACCTGTTTTTTAATAGTGTTGATTTTATATTTGTGCAATATTTTTGTTTTATGCAATATTGAATTGAACAAATTAAGTACCAGCCTTAAAAAAACCACAAGAAAATAATCTTTTTTAAATCGTTTGATTACATGTGAATTACAAAAACTCTGACAAAAAAAATATTTTTTTTGTTCTTAAAATTCATGTTTTTTAGCTGTGAAGGTATGATGTAATTATGATTGTATATTAAAAAAACGCTTAAAAACATACATGAATTTAAAGAACATCGAAAATTAATAGGTACCAAAAATTAATGACACATTCACGTGTAGTAAACAAACATGTAGGTATTTGAATTGTAGGCATGTATGTAGACTACTAGAACAAATATAGGTATTATGCATTTGAAGATACAATTCTCTAAAATTACAAAGCATGCGACAGCAACCATAAATTTTACTTCCAAAGCGTAAATAACATTTTTGTAGAGGAACTTGGAGAATTTCTCTCAATATGAACACGTTTGGAATACAATTTGCGATCTTGTAACACTGTTAGGCCCGGAAGTTGAGATTTTCCTTTCAAAAAAATGGGAATATTTGCCGCAACACCTTTTGATGCGAAAATATCTTTAACGTGAAATCCACGGTCTGCCACAAAGCTGTCCCCTTTTCACACTTATTAATAAGTGGCTTCTTTCTACAATCTGCCGATCACTGGTGCTTCCAGCATATACCTCGGAGCAGTGAGACAACAAACCACTTGGCGTGGCTTTGACTTCCACTTTAAACGTTGTTCTGTTCTTTATAATTGATAAAACAAGCTTGCTGTATTGCTAGGTTTTTAATTTTTCAATGGGAACTTCTGTGCAGTCCACAAATAATACTCTTGTGGATGGATATAATTTTTTAAAACCTTCAGGCATGTAAAAGTTAACGAGTTCTTTACTTGGCCACACATCCACATACTCCACATTTGATACATAAAGGTAATCCATGTACAAAATATGTGTCTAACAGTAGTTTTACAGATATCAAAAAGTAAGCTAAGCTTCCTTGTTTCGTTTGAGTTGAGTCAAAAAATTGATCTCCCACAGATAAGTTTGAACTTGACTGTAATGTTCTCCTTTACCTTACCACAATCTTCCATTTCGATCTGATGATACACGGCCTTCACATCAAAGGAACTGAAAAGAATTGTATTATTAAACTGATCTATGTTTTTTTTTTGCAAGTTCGGAAGTGGATAGTAGTCGCGTTTGGTGACGGCATTTAGTCCTCTATAGTCAATACACAGACGTACGTTACGTTCGCTATTTGGTAAATCCTTAACTATTAGATCTACTGGTGCGGATCATGGTGAACTTGATGGACGTATAATTTTAGCTTTAAGAAACTTATCTATTTTGGCTTTTAAAATATCTCTGTGATGAAGTGCCACTCTGTATGGAGGCTTTGCTATTGGTGGTATGTTTTCCGTAATAATTTTATGATTAACTTTAGTGGTACTACTAAAAATTTTGTCGTCTGCTAAACACGTCACGATATCGTAGTATGAAACGGAAAATACTAAATTAGCTGTATAAATTTTACTTTATCTGTTGTAATGCCTGCATTTAGCATAAAAGATAAAACCCCTTCCACTTTTAACATTAAATATTATACTGATGTTTACATTCCATGCAATTTGCTTACAATTTTTTTATTGGATGCAGCACAATTAATACATCATACTATACATTTCTTATTTTACATATATACTTACCAACCTTTGCATGTCAATTCATTATTTAATTCTACATTTTATGTGTTTTTTATATATCAGCATATTTAAAATTTTTCAATATCTTCCTATATACTACACACCAAAATATTATAAATAGCTTTTTCGCATGCACTTACGTTATTTATTTCCCCTAAACAGATTTTAGTCATACAATACTTCAAATACATGTCTCTGCACCACTAACACCTTATTCAAATGAAACATATTTTGAATAAATTTTAACCACTACTTTGTCCTACTTTTTCAACCCTTACACTGTAACACAATACCTACATCTCATATCCTACAACATCGACATWTTTCAAAACTGTTCTCACACATTTTAATGGAATTTTTCATAACACATTACTGTTACAACAACTGCAATTCAATTAGCAGCACCATACATACATATTGAACATGTACACTTTTTATTTGCCTGTCGCCGTGTCTTCTGTACAATATGCAACTATTCAATGTCGTTATCATACAACAAGCATTTCCATTCACCCAAATAACATCAACAACCACAACCTGGTGAGAACACAAATTAGTTTATACTTTTATTCCATTTACATCGTTTTCATTCATACAAACTTTTGTCATTCTCCTAAATTGTGTTCTTCCTTTTACACCGTTCCCTTTATTATTTAATATTCACTGCGTTCATTCTTTTATCACCTGTACACTA
This sequence comes from Rhyzopertha dominica, assembly GCA_025024175.1. Lineage (NCBI taxonomy): Eukaryota > Metazoa > Arthropoda > Insecta > Coleoptera > Bostrichidae > Rhyzopertha > Rhyzopertha dominica. Next base: position 9,978,891 of record QCXZ01000086.1, on the reverse strand, counting down.
CGTGCAATATACTTATTATACGAAAATTTACATTCATGCAGTTAAAGAAATATTTAAAACCATTCCGATTTTATTCTATTAAGATATAACTTTTTATTAGCCAATTATTTCAGTAACACTACTACGTATACATACGATTAGATCTGTGGTACTAAGGCAGAACCCAATATGTCAAAAGTTTTCATCGTCCAGTGAAGCAGTCCGAAGGTTTTCTCATACCTAATCCATTTAATTTCGAGCCAATTCACTGTCCTGCCATTCGTGTCAGTAGTCCTTTGAGTTAAATATTCCCCAACAAGTTTTGAAAATGACTCCTGAGTAATTTCATGAACCTAAAAAGGCTTTCTGCCCCTTACAGTTCGGATTAATTGGTAGCATTCTCGAGGTAGCATGATGGGTATTTCAGTAGTCTTTTTTGACCTCTCAATCCGAGCATGATCTACATCACATTCAAGAAGTGTGTGCCCTGGCAACAAAAACTTCTGGTCCACGCATGTATTGTGGCTGCTCTTACTGGCAAAATATGAAAACATGCTGGCCATGTTGATATTCCTGTTTTGTCCGCCACATGTATCTGAGTAAGTAACAACATGAGTCACACATTGGGGTAGGTTTTCAAGTTTTTTAAGAAGCAGGAGGCAATCTCTTCAGATCCTCTTTGTCCGATTGCTTCGTGCCACATGTAACAGGTAGTGCTGCCTCCATCTGTGGTGCAGTAGCGGATAGTCAAGTTGTATGTTGCGAGAAGGCGTTTATAAAAAGAAACGTTGGTCGTCAGTGAGGGATTGTCTAACACTTGTTGCAAGTCTCATAGTTATCTTTCGCCTTGTTTTTGCCCGTGTATCCTAAATCGGCCATATCCTTGTGCTGGTTATGTTCTATGGTCAACTTATTCTTTTCATTTGGATCGGTACTTTGCTTAATTTTCTTTACGTAAGAGTCACATGTCTTGCATGTATCAACTTGTGGTTGTTTAAATGAGTAACCAGTTGATTTAAAAACCTCTAGAAATAAGTCATACGAGGCAGCATTTGAATGTTCTGTTTTATATTCGTTATTGTTATGTCCGTTGATAAGGCAATAATACACAATGATTCTGATTAACTCCCAGTTTATTACTCCCAGTACATAAAACTTTACTGCTATCAGCTAAGACCGTGAGAGTACCAGTACATGACAAATACAATCATAGAATGACAGAATATTAGTCGCCGACAATGAATATGCGTTTCTCGCGTTTTGTCCCCACCCTTCAGCCCGGGAGATTCGGATATACTACAGTTATACAACATTCTTATATTAAGGTACCTCTGTAGATACTTTTTCTGCAAGTCTCTTCGTGAATAATGACTTCCCAATGAGCACACATACGTTTAAAAAATGTTTTAAAAAACAATAACCAAACGTTGAAAAGTAATTATCATATACCGTGGATGGAACGAAAAAATGTCCATTGAATCAACGTTACTACCCACGGTGGTAAAAATGTGATAAACACATATTGTTGAAACGTCTAATTCTCGTTAATAATTAACGTAATACTAAACGTTATTTTTTAACGTCATATAAAGGTGATAACTAAGGTTTAACGCAACGTATATAAGAAACATTACATTGCACGTTATAGCGATTCGTTGATATATCGCAAAAATGTCCATTGAACAAACGTTATAATTAACGACAATGATAACGTGTTAAATACGTAATGTTTCAACGTTTATTTTTAGATGAATCAGTATGTGTGTTCCACATAAGTAACTAACGTCTAATGTATGGTACCAGTTAACATCATATTCAACGTTATTCTCCAACGTCATGTCAGGGTTAAAATCAAGGTTGCATGCAATGGCTAGGTTAACGTTTCATTTTACGTTGTCAGCGAACGTTATATTACACGTTATCATTTAACGCTATATTAGAGGTTATCAACCACGTCACATTTAAGGTATCAGTTAACGTCCGAATCACGGTACCATATGACGCCGCTTCAACGCTACACAGTAACGTCATATTCAACGTTACAAGACAACGTTGCATCTATGTTAGTAGTTAACGTTGCATGTATCGTTATCAATTAACGTAATATTAAAGGTAACCACTAACGTTATATTCAACGTTATCAGGTGGTCAGTTAAATATGTATATACTTTTTGTACTGCTGCCGATACAATAGAACACGCGTCGACATATTTTGTTTTATTAGAGGATAAATGGACAAAGTAAGAAACCACATCACACTCAAACAATATTTATTAAACTAAATAAATAAATACACATACATTCTAATATGTATAAAAATGAAGTAAAAAGATCATTCGTTATATCAAAGAACAAATTATTCTTATAAATAAAATACTAGAATATTCAGCAAGAAAAATTAAGGCAAATCCTCCTCTTCTATACTCAAAATTAAAACCAGAAATCAAGAAAACTTTTCTAATGCACTCACTTGAACTTAAAACTAAAAGAAATGATTATTTTAAAAAAATGTTCCACAACTCAATAAAAAAAATTTGCGTCAAATAGGAAATGGCCTCCATACAAATTTTTGGAAGACGCTGTATTTCCGAAAATGTTTACAAGCATCTCTACATCTAAAAAACTTTTATAACTGCAGTTCACTTGATTACGTTTGCCTTGGTTACTTGGTTTATTATATCAGGAATCTGAATACAAAATAGTAATATTGTATTTCGATTTTCTAAAGTTTGCAAAGCATTGCAGGAAGCAGTTGAAACATCACAGTGTGAATAATTGTGTCAATGGGTTATCAAAACAATGTGCTTTTAAATACATGTTTAGGCACTTTTCGGTGAAATTGTGAAACACTTTATTTGCAAAATTATTTCTAATAAACAACTAATAATAGATAGACATGTGTGCCATGTATGGATATACCTTTAGCATGGCAACGAAGCTACAGTGTTTATGAAAAATGACGCCACAGGAATGTTGTTACATGCTGCAGAGAAATCATTTTTAAATTTTGAACAAATTTGTATACAAGTTATCCCTGAACATGTAGGCAATATTTTCCAGTGTATCTGAGGTCAAATAATAACAAAATTAATGAAAAGTTTCCTATAAAATTGTTCTTTAAATCTCTGAAATAACAAAAATCAATGACTAAAATTTTGGAGGTTTACAAAGTTTTTTGATGTTGAAAATATAGCACGATAATAATTTTAAATTTTATTTATGGACACATTAAAGTGGAAGATAAGCAAGCAAAAACTACCACTAAGTTTCGCTGAGATTGAGTTGATTTCTCATGACATGTAAATGCTTTGTAGAAAAATAAACAAAAAATGTAGAGGCAGTTTTTTCCCATCTCCACAATATAACAAAAAAACTTCTTATTGAATATAACAATCTTAGTAAATTCCCAAAATTTCATTAATATATTATTTTGAACATTTCCTACATGATCAGGGATATTAGGTCCTTATAATATACATATAATCTTAATATGAATTTGAAAACCTCAGAATATCCACCATCTATTTTCCCACTTGCTTGTAATTCATTCGGGCTTTACAATATATTAACCAGTCCTTTATGACATTTGCTATAACCTGATCTTTACACTCACTTTCTGGAAAAGACCTTTTATGACATCTACAACAATTCACAATTTTAGATTAACATTTTAAAAAACTACACATATTTACCATAAATAACTTTTAAAACATTTGTTTTTTCAAATGCCTTTTTGTCTCGCCCTTTCCAGTTGAACAGTGTTGCTAATTGGTTGTTCATTAAAAATTTCAAAATTCGTCGTGTATGACAGTGAACTCCTGACCCACCTACTGCTGAGGGCCTTGCTATCTATAAATACATAGAAAGCGATCACATAAAGCAAAATGCATTATTTATATACAAAATATAATGTTCAAGCTTCAGAACTAGGAGGTATTCGACCTTTTGGTTTAATAAATTAAGTAGACAGTGCCAAGCTTTCATCTTTATTTAAGACATCATCAGGGCTTATACAATAAATTTACACCGGAGTAAGCACATATTAACAATAATAAGTTTTATGTGAATGTTACCGAAAGTGAGATTAATTTTAAGGAGTTTTATGTTGTGAATTTGTTTCTTCCCAATATACCCTGTATTTCTTCCTGTGTTTTAGTAGTTCGTATTAACAATAAATAGATGAATTAATCGTACAACTTAAAATTGTACGTTCAAATTCAACAAACAAAAAGAATGGAAATATAGACAGTGTCAATATGTCTTCGTCAAAAATCACAGCAACGTTTTCTAGTATTTTATATACAGTTAATTATTCAAAATCCCATCTGCAAGTAAGTATGTGTAAATATTACTAAGATTTTGTGTGTCTGACTTTATATCAATGGTATTTGTATGTTGTTAATTTGATACATTTCCAAAATTCATCCAAAATCTCTTTTTTGTACCTTTTCTTCTTCCAAAATTTTAATTCCTTGCCAATTTATTGAATGTTGATTTAGAATTGCATGTTCTGCTAGAGAACAATGATCTCTTTTATTTGTTTTACGTCACTTTGGTGAAGATTTATCCTACTTGATAGCCACGTGATGTTTGTCCAACATATACATTATTACAATTTTCACACTCTATATGGCGGCATCATGGCTGGAGGTGAAGCGGTTTGGGAAAAAACGGGTGAAGTTGATGAAATGGATGTTGGAGTTCGAGGAGAAGAAAGGTTTGAAAAAGGTGGGGAATCAATAGAGGTAGAAGGCGAAATACAGGAAGAAGTGCCAGGCATCATCGGTGAAACAGGGAGTGTTAACTTTTCTGTCAAATCTGGCTTTGATTTCAAGCCCATTCTGGAAACCATAAACTCTTCAATTATGTCCACTAAATCTTGTTTCCCCACAGTGCAATGTTCCACCCGATGTATGTTTTGTAGTAACTTCGTAAAAGTATTTCTCCGCAGCAACAGACGCAGTTCGTCTTCGAACATATTGCAGCTCCCAAACAATTCGGTCGATATAGCCCGAGCCCTCGTAATACTGCATCCAATGTGCTTAAAACTTGAATGAAACTGTGAATTTCTTAACAAAAACTGCCAATGCACAATACGGCGACAGATAAACAATATTAGTTTCATCAAAATTCTTCTTATCAATATATGGCAGACTGCAAAGGGCATTTCGAAAATAGGCGAGGGTCCTCTTGGTTAAACGGGAACGGTATCCGCCGCTGGAATAAATTTTTTGAAGTTCCTGGATGATAGTGGTGTGACATCTGATACTTGTGTATAGCCCTTTTTCTTCATGTACTTCAAAATTTTTATTAACTTAAATACGTTAAAGCACAAGTAGTGATTCGAGAACGTACACTGCACTGCGGACATCCTGTAAATAAAAAATAAAAAATTTTAGATATACGACTTATACTTATTTATCTAGTCACTAGTTACATACATATCCACAAAACAATACCAGTACAATTTAAGTTTTAAATTAAAGGTAAATTTTTTAATTTATACCTGACTGTTAGGTTAGGTTAAGTTAGAATCCCGAATTCTAACGCCAGTTAGAATCCCGAATTCTAACGCGAGTCGGAATTCCGAATTCTAGCAAATATACACAAATAACATAAATGTACTTACTTGTGAAATGTAAATGAACTATTGTTTAACGGTTGCGTCTACAGTCATATTCAATGGCCAACGATTCACGGCATTGCAAAAAAAATTATTAGGTACTCCTTCTTCATTCACTGGTCTATTTTGCTCTTGTTCACTGCCTCACTGCCCTGTCTGCCTCTTGACCTCCATCTCCATCTTTTTCGTTTAAAAGACACAAAAATCATACTTTATCGAAAGCACGAAACGGGTCCGGTCCACAGTCTTCGGAAGCCAACGTAAGACAAAACGCCATTTTCTAAAAATCAAAGTTGACAATTTTTCTGGAGAGGTTGCCAGAACGACCGGCAGATGTCGCCAACTAAAAATCAAAAGAAAATTTATATGACAAATTATGAAATATATATAGTCCATTCCAGATGAAATGTCATCTCGGGCGGCTGTGGAAGTTTGAATTGAAGTTGGTAACTTCGCTTTAGGTATTATAGAAATTATGGGTTGTAACCTTAAACATTTTGACATTCAAACTAAAAGAAGTACTACACATTTCTGGTGACAAAACTAAAGGCCGGTTTACATGATCACGGCCTACTGAGATGACATTTCATTTGGAATATACTATATATTTATAACATTAAATACATTTTTTTCGTCTTAGGTCTAAAATTTTACTGATATGAAAAATTCATATAATATCGACAATTTTTACGACCCAGTATATGGAAATTTGGCCGATTTTGGCCGTTTTTCGAAATGCGTCCAAAAAATCTGATAAAATTCATATAGATAGATCTCGACTTGCTGATTAAGAATCACCAAGCATATATAGCTCTAGGACCTCTGGTTCGGGAGATATGAGTCATTTTATCTCAAAAACCGAAAGTCGTACACACACATGTGCTTTGTAATTCTTAATCAGCACGTCGAGATCTTCTACATGTTTTTTTGTTTTTTTGGACGCATTTCAAAAAACGTCCAAAATTCCATAGTGTATCATCAAAATTGTTGATATGGAATGAATTGTTTCATATCAGTAAAAACACTAAAATTCTTACATCTAAGTTTTAAGTAGTTTCAGGGCCCTGTCCCAAAGTTTTGGGTTCATTAACATCACAAAATAGGCTTTCAATAATTTTTTGGATGACAGCATATCCAATAAATGTTTTTTGTTGCTCTTGCTCATGTAAGGATTTTTCTTCGATGCATATGGCGATGCCTCATGAATTGCGTCATAATTAATGTTGAAATGTGGTCGTTCATTAAAATTTAAAAATTTGAATGCTTCTTTCACGAAATTCGGTGACATTTCACATTTTTGTAACTGCAGATTTAGTGCAATTATGACATATCTGAAGGGTTTATATTTAGCAAGAAGAGTTCTGCAGCTGTAGAATGTATTTGGCGACAGAATAATAAAGTGTACATATTTTCGGACCACAGAAAAATTATTTTTCTTTAAAGCTTCTTTGATACTTCTGACAATGTTAATGTTTCTTCGTCGTATTCTTCTATGAAACTACAAAAAACATTTTGGGATTAAATTTAATCACAGTAACTAAAAATTAAGAATATCATACCTTGATTGTGGCTCTTCTTCTTAAATGATATGCTCGTACCGATTTATAGTGTTGAATGAATTGATTGATATTAAAACACGATGCTATCTCTAAAAATCTTCTTTCTTCCTTAGTCATGCATGGATAAGGAACTTTTATATTATGTAGATGTAATTTTTGATCAAAACCAACACCACTTGGTATAGATTTTAATGCAGCTTCATACAGTCGTTTCAACCGCACGAGCGAAAGGTTTTTTTCGATAGCAAATCAGAGGATTTCCCTGCTGATATTTCCAATACTTCGGTAATCTTAACCGTTTGCACCCTCTTCTCAATTTTCGATTTGATTTTTTTTTCGAGACCTCTCTGGCTGCAACATTTTCACCTTTTCAACAATAAAAATTGTTTAATTTATTGCTGTGCAATTGTTTCATACTTGTCAGAATCCCGAATTCTAACGCGAGTAAGAATCCCGAATTCTAGCAATATACATAATTAATATAAATGTACTTACTAGTTACATGTAAATGAACCATCGTCCAAAGGCCGAAAATGAAGTTAAAAATTTTGAATATAAAGCCGAAAATGTAAAAAATTTTGAATATAAAGCCAAAAATGTCATAAAAAATTTGAAAACAAAAAATTGTGTATAAGAAATTATAGTTATATAAGTCATTCTTATTAAAAGTAAGACCATCGGGTGAGTTTACAGTCGTACTCAACGGGCAACGATTCACGCCAAAATTATTCCTTCTTCATTCACTGCTCTTGTTTTTATTTTGCTCTTGTTCACTGGTCTGTTTTGCTCTTGTTCACTGGCCTGTTTGCCTCTTCACCTCCAGCCATGATGCCGCCATATAGAGTGTGAAAATTGTAATAATGTATATGTTGGACAAACATCACGTGGCTATCAAGTAGGATAAATCTTCACCAAAGTGACGTAAAACAAATAAAAGAGATCATTGTTCTCTAGCAGAACATGCAATTCTAAATCAACATTCAATAAATTGGCAAGGAATTAAAATTTTGGAAGAAGAAAAGGTACAAAAAAGAGATTTTGGATGAATTTTGGAAATGTATCAAATTAACAACATACAAATACCATTGATATAAAGTCAGACACACAAAATCTTAGTAATATTTACACATACTTACTTGCAGATGGGATTTTGAATAATTAACTGTATATAAAATACTAGAAAACGTTGCTGTGATTTTTGACGAAGACATATTGACACTGTCTATATTTCCATTCTTTTTGTTGTGTTGAATTTGAACGTACAATTTTAAGTTGTACGATTAATTCATCTATTTATTGTTAATACGAACTACTAAAACACAGGAAGAAATACATGGTATATTGGGAAGAAAAAAAACTCGTGGAAATGTGTTACTCGCCGCTACGCAGCTCGTACGCAAAATTTCGACTCCTGCGTTATATGCTTCTTACAACTCTCGTTATGTAATATACTACTGTATCATATATTTCCAGATAAAATGATACATATATGAATTCTGACAAAAACTTTAGCGTCAAAACAGCACCACAGATTTACATAGCTTAAGAACATAATGCCCTTACACACGATAATTCAAACTAAGAACGCAGTAAAATAATAAAACCATTCGAAATGTAAATATTATTATTATTCATTACTTTTGCAAGTATCTACCAATATTTTATCGAAGGTATAGAGTTCAGTAATACAACTTACATTTACATCTGGTATTATTACAAAAAAAATTGTAAACTAAAAATTGTTTGAACTGGAACTCTTACATAAAACAAATTTTTAAATTCTTTACCATTTGAAGTTACCACAATGTTGTGCTCAGTTAAGACACTCTCTGCAATCAATTTTAATTGTTACAACTCACCATGTAATTACGCACCACAGTTTCGGTTTCCAGTCTTTTATCAAAGGCTTCAAATTCCAGTACATCAGTAAGAGGAAAATCCGGCATGTCTGGGGGTTTTTGCATGGTGGTCCCCTTATCCTGAGTACTCCTCAAAATCTCATGTAATATTATTGTGAAACGACCATCCATTGCAGCGCGCTCTGAATGGTCAGATAATGTGGTGGGGGGTCCGCTCATTCAAATTAGGGTATTAGGGTATCAGCGATTAGTTGAATGCTTAACCGACGGTCTGAACTCAAAACGCTTTGGACGAGCTGTTGTTGGGCACCGAGAACGGTGTTCGTCGGTGATCTTCTCCCGACCCTCCTTGAAGGCCTTGTACCACCTTCCATATTGAGACCTCAAAATGCACCTGATCACGTACCACTGTGACACAATCGGAAAACAGACTTCGTGCGAAGACCTATTATACCGCTCCTACTGCTCGATTTCATTTCTGATTACAAGGGGTGGCGCAGTGCAAGGTTTGACGCGTTCTTACGCAAAGACGCCATAAGTACGAAAATGGAACTCGAAATCTTTATTTGCATCGTCACTCAGCGCTGCCACGCAAACGATGCAAATGGAGATTGCGAGTTCCATATTCGTATTTGTGGTGCCTTTGCATAAGAACGCGTCAAACCCTCGCACTGCGCCACTGCTTGCAACAAGAAATGAAATCCATATAAGTTCAGATAATCTCCTATTTTGAATTTATAAAAAAGTCCTTTGTGAATGTAGAAGCCGGTTCATCACAATCATCAGTCTCTGCTGCATTAGTAGTAACTTCAATTAATAAGGTTGGATGAAAAGTATCTTCCTCTACTAAAGGACTATGATGCTGAGTTACAACGCAGTGTGAGTCGTCAGTTGATAAAACAAGATCCAAGGTTCTGCTAAAATAGTTTATGATTTTGTTGCTCTGAATTAGATTATTAAAACTTAAAAATGACCATACAATATCAAACAGTGGTGTTGGACCCCCGCGTTTCACTGTAGCAGTCATAATAGTCAGGTATATTAAAATCGCCATCAACTATACATTTTAGTCCCATAATGCTGGTTTGCTCAATATATTCAGAAAGTGATTCATATACCTCTAGTGATGATAACGGAGGAATATAGACATTAATTACATGCAAATAACAGTTGTAACCTAACTGCACTTTAACATTTAGCATGTCAGTTTTCATCACAGGCGAAGTTTCGCATATAATCTCACAAGAATAGTGGGTTTTTATTGCAGTTGAGATTCCTCTTCCGCGTCAAACGACAACACATAATACTGGTTTAAATTAAAATATTCACTTGAGAGTACATCATCTGCCACCCATGTCTTGTTCAGCACAATAATAGCGAGAGTCACAAGATTGGGTATTGATGTAAAATTTAGTGGCTTTCGAGTACAGGCCCCTTACATTTTGAAAAATCAATGAGAGACTGCACTTCATTCGCCGTTGGACTGATGTTATTTTTGGAGATTACTGGGGTTTGGCTGTGAGTTTACTATTTTTGGGTTACCATTTAAATATCTTAAACGTAAATTTCTTTCTTTTTCCCTTCGTGCGTAGAACTCTTTTCTAATTCGTAAGACATATTTTATTGCATTTTAGTAAGGTCTCTATTAAAGTAAATATTATTTAAAGGATTTGTCGAATCAGTTTATTTACAGGGCATTTCAATTATTTGAGCCAAACCGTGGTTAATATTACACCTTTGTGTAGGTTAATATATACAGTGCCCATCTTGCCATTTTACTATCGTTCTGTTCTCTACTTTGTTTTCCTTATTTGCTTTTCTTTTCTTTCTGTAGGCTATCATTGCACGTACGTGAATGTAGGCGGTGAATGTTGCACCTATCAAAATAATGAGAATATTGCCATGGACCCCTGGTGTGCCTTGGGCATTAACCCGAGGCGTCGCTGCTGCTAATATACCTACTGTATTCCTCTTACATAGTAAGTGAGCGACTAATATAGATAAAATTATATTGCAAGTTAAAAATAGAGTGTCCCTACGGCTTCCATAATGATCACTGTATGTTACATACGAGGGAATTGATTCGTGTTGTTTCTGGAACTTCTTAGATTTATGTGTGGAATGTCTATTGTCCAATTTCTATTTATACATTCTGTAATATTTTTAAATATGGGTAGTTGTAAATCTTTTGGATTTAGCACAAATGATTTTAAGTTGGACCATGATGCTGGGGTACTGTGAACTATTATTCTTGCTTTTCCTGTATAAGTAGATGTACATTGGAATCTCTTTGGAATTGCAACCTCTTCGTTCATCTCCAGCTCACAGTTACAAGGTAGATGGATTCTAGTTGCTCCTGGGTGTTCATAGGCATCATTTGGTAAGTTTGTTGCATTATTATCCTCACAAATAATTTTTGTACTCCTTTTTGGGTTGGTTGTTATGTATACTTCTCCATTTATTTCGGAAATGATGATTACGCTGGTGGTGTGACAGTTCATTGGGCAATAGCGACTTCTTCAACTGTTGTTCCTTTGTAAAGTTTTTTCGCGCATTTCGAAAGAAAATCGTGGATGTAACACAGTTTGTCATGATACGGTTGCACTGGTGTAGTCCAGTTCCTGATATGTGACGAATGGGGTCTTTKTTTGAGTATAAGAGAGTTGATATGGCGAGATATAGCACCTGATATGGAATTGAGCATGTTTGATTATACCAAGCAAATGGAGTTTTTATGAGCTCGTACAGTTCCCACTACTGGTTTCTTCTTGTTATTGGTATTTTTATGTGTACGTACAATTTGTTGTTAGAGAACATGCATTGGCTGAGTGGTAGCTCATAAAATTTTGAGATGTTCTGAACAGGGATCGCCATTCCTTGCTCAGAACTTCTTAATTCGTTTGCGTGACGCAATTGTAGCTTCTTTTATGAATTTTTTTGTTAAGTGTAACATTCTTTTAACGTTATTGAATTGGTGTATCGTTAGTGGAAGTATTTCCAAATTGTCCCCCTCTTTCCAAGTCGTGAATTTGTAGCTGATGTCATTAGTTAATTTCTCTGTCATATGTATCCTTTGTTCTGTATTTTTTCAGGCCTTTGTAGCTTCTTTTTGATATTCGTCAAATTTTACAGAATTTTCCCTTAGTTTCTACAGAGACTTGGATAGTCCTTTAGAAAGCTTATTTAGTTTGATGCGAAGTGCTTCGCTGTTCATGATGAGAGAATATAGTTTTCGCTGAGTTGCCACACCACAGCATCGTGCCAATCCATCTCCAATAAAGTTTAGTGCTCTCTTCCTTCTATCTTCTACTGTAGTATTTGTACTTGTTAAGATGTTCCAATTTCTTTGTAATGTTATGAATTCTTTAGCACACGCTTCTTCTACGAGGTCAAATCTTTCCACCAGTAGCGTCTCCGATGCTGTCCTTTTTGATCCGGTTAGGGTTTCAACATAGATTCGTTACTGGTTCCATAGATGCGCTGTCTTCGATCCATTCCATTGTGATGTGGATTGTTGCTTCCAGTAAGCCCCTGCACTTATTTCTACAGGGCTGGCGTCCACCAATGTTGTACAAAGGATCAGTACCGAAATCCTGCGATACAGAAATGTCTAATGCTAGTTTTCGCGCATTTCACTTTAGTCAAGTTTTATAATGTATAAACTTATAGTCCATTGTTTATTACTAATGCTACACAATGTTTTTTTTTATTTTTCTGTCACTACTACTGGTGCCCATGGGTCATAATATGGTAGAATAGGGCTCACGTGCACAACGTCTTTTTTACACTTTTGTGTAGGTCCTTTTTGCACTTCGTAGTCCACATCCGATACATTCCTGGTTATGTAGTATGGTCCAAACCATCTTAATTTTTCACTTCTTCCCACTTTTCTCACTGGAGTAAACAAATAGCTTTATCTGATCGCCCTCTTTAAACTCAATGTGTCTATGTTTGCTGTTTCTTGCAATTTTTGTGATATTTTCAGACGCTAAACTCCTTCCTTATAGATAATACATCATTATATTTCTCTAATAGCCGTAGATTTCTTTCAGCTTCTTCGGAGATGTCATTATCGATGTTATTATCTTCTTGTGTAATTTGTTCTTGGCTTTCTTCAGTGTATAGCAGGACTGAGCTTATTCGGCTTAATTCTTGTTGGTGGAGATACCCTACCGTTGTGCCTTTGTATAACTTATGTCGGATATATTTTTCTGTTACTAGTGTAATATAAATGTTTCCGTTTTCCATCATCAGAGGGGGTGTTATAATTATACCTCGTTCTCCTCAAAAATGGTTTGTTCAATTTCGTTGCTTACCTGTCCCGTACACTTCAGCTCAATTTTGATTTCTACGTTTGGTCTTATATTGTAGTCTTTTTCGCTTACCGGTTTGAATGGTTTATCGTTCTCCGTGTTAATAGAGATCCTTGATGAATTGCTGTCGATTTGCTCATTCCAGAAGATAAGTTCCATGGAGTTTTGATCATAATAGAAGGATACTGTGGATGTGCAAAAATTTATTAGAGCGTTGTTATTTCTTAGAAACGTTGTCCCTAATATTGGGGAGTCCCTGCATAATTAATGCTTTGCAGGTAGTGTAGTATCCATCAAATTCGATGCTTACTATTACTTCTCCTTTCGCTTGGATTGCATGTCCATCTGCTGTACATAGTATGTCCTTGCATGATTTGACAGCTATCTTTAGTGTTTCTACTATATTTTTGCTTATTATATTGCGACTGCATCAGGCGCATAAGTAAAAGAGCTTCTGAATGTTCATTTAGAGATTTACTTGCTAGTTGGATCGTAGGTATATATATTTTAGGAGGCAGTGCCAATAGCAAAGTACAGGTAACTAAGCAAAAAAGTTCATAATTATGTTGTACACTAAATTGTTTTAATTGAGAATTACTGCATTTGACACTTGTATTATAGGACTACTTTTTTGAAAATACATGTTTAAAAATGAAAAGATGGATAAGGCTGGGATTCTCGGGAGAGAGAAATATATATTCGAACTAAGAATTGAAAGAGAACAAACTATTTTTACAAAACAGCACCACCTAAAAGCTATTCAATACTTCGAATTAGATGAATGCTTATCTGAAAGATAAAAGATTCAGCTAGACCCTAAGGTATTTCTCAAACAAATATATTTAATATTTTTCACTAAAATGATTGCTAATTGCAAGGTCTACCTTTCATATTATTTGTAGCTTACACTTTTACGAATTTTGATTATTGCACCACTTAGTTTGCACATAAAAAATAGCTTATGTGAAAATGTCTGTTACATAGATTTGCTAACATATATTTTACCTTTACTATTAACGTCAAATATACATTTAATGTTTACTGTACTAATTAACATATATATGAAACCTACAGTAAACGTATTCTGTATTAAAACAATATATATCTATTTGATGTATATTGTTATAATGTCTTTTTACACTACTACTATATATGTGTAAAGTACAGATATAGTTAACATCTATTTTACCTTAAAATTAATGTACCTGAAATATACGTCTAAAATGGACATTTATAGTTTACTACATATTAACATTTATGTAGGGCCTACGGTTAACATATTTTATATTAATACAAAGTACATCTATTTGCTATATGAAGTAGATGTATTTTTATATTGTGGCTATATATGTATTAAGTAAAGAAATGATTAACGTCTATTTTACCATTACAATTAATTTAAAATATACATCTGCAGTATATGTATTTTACATTAATACACTATATATCTATTGTACGTCTATGGTAAATGTGTTTTTATGTGACAGTGTTAAATGTATAAACCACTGCTACCGTTAAACAACTATTGTACACTTACAAGAAACATAAAATAGATATCTGGTATAGTTATCTAAAGTTAACTAAAAATATACTATGATCCAGTGTGAACGTCCCTTTATATGTATACCAATGTATCTATTTGACGTCTGTAGTGATTATCTTTGTATACTCCCGAGGAAGATATACAAACTATGTAAATAGTAAACATCTATTTTACTATTATTATGAACGTGAAATATTCATCTGACATAAACGTATTGAATTGACTTAACATTGATTTGCCCGGACATTTAGTTGCTTAATAGACGATTATGGTGTACGGTCGATAGACGATTTGCGTGATGTAAAATATACATTTAATATACATGACTGTGTTTTCTGGGCTGTATCTAATATTGTATCTGTTTTCAGATGTCTATTAATTCTGCCATTATTATAAGAACTGGATGCTGGTCGCTGGTAGTCCCTGTATTGGACCGGTTCAGGACTACATCGGTTGGACTGTTTACTCGTGCTGTCCGGTCCCGTTTGGGATCCTCGGTCTTGCTTCGGAAAACGACACTCATCTTTATGGGGTATTGGATCTTGATCGGCAGGGTCTCGCACAGTAGCCACATCTGTTGAAATTTGTGCACCTGGATCTTCCATCTGGGCGTCTTGTGTTTGGCGTATTGTAGCGGCCTCTTGAGCGAGATCTAGTGAAAATTCTGCCATTTCCTTTAGAGGAACCTCGCCAGTAGCTGCGACCTCCTCTGGGTTACTGGTTGCGACTGTAATTTCTCGATTGTCTTCTTGGTCAAAATCTGCCTTGCCCTGGGTTGTAGTAATTGTTAAGCCTTCTGCATCAGCTCTAGCACTAGATCTCTCAGTTGCCCTGCACTTGTTACGTTATTACTCATTAGCTAATAGGTTTCGTAGTACGACGGATGCAGACCATTCTCGAAGTGGTCACGGAAAGTGTCGAATGGCATCTTCGGATCGACCTCGTTCACCAGTGTTACCAAGTCGTAGTAATAGGGTTTCATTTCTTTATCCGACTGATTTCTAGTATTCAGTCGGAATTTTAGTTTCCCAAGAGGCTGTCCGCTGCAAATTCCTTCATAAAATCTTCTTTCATTTTATTCCATCCTTTCTGATAGTTGTTTGGTCTGGCTGCATAGCCGTCGTACCATATGTTGGCAGCTCCTGCCAAAAAAGTACCAAAATAATTAATTTTGGACGTATCGTTCCATCTGTTGCAGAATGCAGTTTGTTCGTATTGGCGAATAAATCTAGCTGGGACGTCTGGGCTTGGATTAAAAAGAGGTGGCGATACAAACTTTAGTATGGTGGGCGTTCGGCCATCTGCCATTGTCTCGGCAAGCGTTGTGTTTGCCATTGTATTCCTTCTGATGGGCGGCGGTGGGGTGTTTTCTCGCAGTGGTATTGCTTGAAGAACGGGCTCTTTTTGTGTTACTCGGACAGTAATTTTGCGACAAGCGCCTGTCGATGGGTTTGGACCTGTTAGTGGAAATTATTGGTGTTATCGGTGGGCTTCTTGGTGCGCTTGTTGTTGTGAAATTTGTTAATTTTAAATTCCGTGCTTTTAAATACAGCGTTAAATTATTCTATTTCGTCCTTACCTTTCTTGATTTGATTTCTAGGAACGCTTTTATCCGCGTTTATATCCCACCTTACCTTTTTTGTACAAGCCTAATTATAATACCACCTATCTTACATACCGTATGCCTTGTTTGTTAAAATATACCTGATATGTATCTATTATCATAATTTTATCCTAATAAATTCACATATATCGCACCATTAAAAACGGGGTATTAGGTTTACTAATAGTATTCGAGACCAAATTGTCTAAGGAAGACGGTTTGGGTTTCTTTTGACAACTTATTGGAGTCCATCGTGGTTTTCTTCAGATGGTGCGTAGTGGTCGGGATTGCGAGCCTGTTGGGTTGGGGGTCTGGCAGCCTTGGTATGAGCGCGTCGCGTTTCCGCTTTCCTCGCCTATATTTTTGGGCATGATAAAGAAATTTACTAATGTAGGGCTATCTTGATTTGATGGAATCCAGAGGCTAGATCTAAAGTTGTAAAGTATTTTGAATGCCCGAATTGTTCGAGAATTTCCTCGATGTTTGGAATAGGGAAACTGTCACCAACTGTCAGTTTATTTAGCTTGCGATAATCCACGACAACTTGCCATTTTTGCTGACCGCTGGCGTCAAGTTTCTTTGGAACTATCCCAAGCGGGTACTTGTGACGTGTGGTCTGATGGGCTGTATTTACTTGAAACGGGTCGTGTTCTACATAATTTAGAAATTGTTTCTCTACTAAACGTGGACTTATTAAAGTTTGTGATGAAATGTGTTAATCATAAATTTTGCGTTAATTCGAGGTATTATGATATATGGTAGATTAATGCTTTTTTTTAGTATTTACTTTAATTACTGCAGTTGCGGGTTTAACTGATGGTTTCTGTAAAAATTTTGATAGTCATTTAATGCGTTATCGTTATGATTTCCGTTTACACACCAGAGTGGTTGATACTGGCACTGATCTACTGGTCCTTGTGCCGCTTCAGGAATTTCCTGTGGTCTAGGTGGAAATTCTGGATATTCAGTGTCTATAATGGCAAGTTTTATACTTTCTGCGTTTTCGTCTATATTTATGGGTACAAATTTAATTATATTAACTTTTAAATTTAGTATATGATATAGAGCCCAACCCGAATCCCTTTCTTGAAACTCCTCCAATTCTTTTAAAATTTTATCCTGAATATTCTCCTTATACCAGGTTTTTAAGTCCGTAGTTTTATCAATTACGCTGTTTCGCGTATTAAAATATTTTATATCAGTTTCTAGAGTTTTCGATTGAACAAAATTTGCCACTAAATATTACATTGACTTTCAATAAAGAAGTCCTTAACGCATCCTTAATTTTTTTAACAAAACTTTTGTGTCTTAAGAAAAATTGTTTTGGGATCCTTTATGCTAAGATTAACAATCGCTCCTGTTTTTATTTCTGGATTTAAATGCAGACTCTAAATCTTGCCAAACAACAAACCTGTTCTTTGAACGTTTCATTTGCTGCTTTTGTAATTTTAAGTTTTCCTTGTAGTAATTTAGAACCGCCAATTGAGACTCTAATCTTATAAAATTTTTCACACAACTGGACTTAATTCTAATTGCGCTTTGTGTTGTTTTAATGAATTTACCCAATAATCTAATCCACTTATCAAAATCTTCTTTAGTTTTAACCAATCTACATACCCTTTCAAGTTTATCTAGCACCTTTTTTTACGTAATAATCTAGATATTTTTCTTGTGTTGTCATGATGTTGGTGGTGGTGTTTGTTTCTTCCTGAAGAACCAAAGCCTCTAGATGAACGTTCTGTGTTTGTTATGGTCTATATAAACAATATTATTTTGTTAGTAATTTTGTTAGTAGTTGGGTATACTAGCTTTTCACAGATTAGTTGAGCAATTTTATCCCCCTTTAATACCGTATATGGTTGTTCAGAAAAATTGAACAACAACACTTTTATTTCACCAGTATAGTTTTCGTGTATTACTCCAGCTGAAATAATTGCAAACATCTATATAAAAATATGTGAAGGAAAAATATGTACAAAATTTATCTCCCACATCAATAAAATGTTCTGATGCTAATCCAGAACGTGGTGCAATTCGACCGTATGTATTTTCAGGCAGTTGTATGATCAACCCAGTATGTATTAAAAATTTTCCTTTTGCCGGAATCGTACAGGTGTATAACGAACGTAAATCTAAACCAGCAGACTTTTCGTATGCGCGGGTCGATGCGTAAGCTTCTGACACAATTTTGTAATACCGCAACATGTTTGATTGTACTGTCTCTTATATGTTTGGTATCAATTTATACCGCTCTATAGTTTACATTTACTTCAGCAGTGATAATTGCGCTCATGATTACATAAAATTATAAAACACAGAAAAACCCATTTTGTAATAAATACATTTATTTTTATAATCAGACATTAGATAAATTTATTTTTATAATCAAGACTGATCCTGGTTATAATGAACGCCTTGCAGTCTTCACCACTTCTTTTTATGTTTTTTGCTAAACCACGGCGGGGCATATACCGAGGCATTGGAGTATATGTTGGATAATTGTCATTATCCCAACATTCCTCCTCCTCGTTTGGTTGCCCCCGGGCCTCAGTCTGGAGCAGCTGTGGTGGTTGGTCATCCTGTTGTGGTGGCGGTCGTGGTGGTGGAACTCACACATAAGGGGGCAGTTCTGTTTGAGGCTGTTGCTGTCCTCGCTGTCTAGCCAGCTGATAGCTGCATCTTGTTAAATGCCGCAGCATTCTACGATTTTAGCACAAAATGTGACGAATTATTCGGACAATGTGCAAATTTTGTAAAATAGAAATAATATAAAAATTGTTATTTAGTAAAAAAAAATTGTAGGTATTTGTCTTGCGATGCCATGATGTTGGTGGTGGTGTTAGTTTCTTCCTGAAGAACCAAAACCTCTAGATGAACGTTCTGTGTTTGTTATGGTGTATATAAACAATATTATTTAGTTAGTAATGTCACAGTATTAATATGTTCACAATATTACCTCTTTTGTTTCCACAACTTCTGGGTATACTAGCTTTTCACAGATTAGTTGAGCAATTTTATCCCCCTTTAATACCGTATATGGTTGTTCCGAAAAATTGAACAACAACACTTTTATTTCACCAGTATAGTTTTCGTCTATCACTCCAGCTGAAATAATTGCAAACAACTATATAAAAATATGTAAAAGAAAAATATGTACAAAATTTACCTCCCACATCAATAAAATTTTCTGATGCTAATCCAGAACGTGGTTGAATTCGACCGTATGTATTTATTAAAAATTTTCCTTTTGCCGGAATCGTACAGGTGTATAACGAACGTAAATCTAAACCAGCAGACTTTTCGTATGCGCGGGTCGGTGCGTAAGCTTCTGACACAATTTTGTAATACCGCAACATGTTTGATAGTACTGTCTCTTATATGTTTGGTATCAATTTATACCGCTCTATAGTTTACATTTACTTCAGCAGCGATAATTGCGCTCATGATTACATAGAATTATAAAACACAGAAAAACCCATTTTGTAATAAATACATTTATTTTTATAATCAGACATTAGATAAATTTATTTTTATAATCAAGACTGATCCAGGTTATAATGAACGCCTTGCAGTCTTCGCCACTTCTTTTTATGTTTTTTGCTAAACCACGGCGGGGCATATACCGAGGCATTGGAGTATATGTTGGATAATTGTCATTATCCCAACATTCCTCCTCCTCGTTTGATTGCCCCCGGGCCTCAGTCTGGAGCAGCTGTGGTGGTTGGTCATCCTGTTGTGGTGGCGGTCGTGGTGGTGGAACTCCCACATAAGGGGGCAGTTCTGTTTGAGGCTGTTGCTGTCCTCGCTGTCTAGCCAGCTGATAGCTGCATCTTGTTAAATGCCGCAGCATTCTACGATTTTAGCACAAAATGTGACGCATTAATCGGACAACGTGCAAATTTTGTAAAATAGAAATAATATAAAAATTGTTATTTAGTAAAAAAAAATTGTAGATATTTGTCTTGCGATGCCATGATGTTGGTGGTGGTGTTAGTTTCTTCCTGAAGAACCAAAACCTCTAGATGAACGTTCTGTGTTTGTTATGGTCTATATAAACAATATTATTTTGTTAGTAATGTCACAGTATTAATATGTTCACAATTTTACCTCTTTTGTTTCCACAACTTCTGGGTATACTAGCTTTTCACAGATTAGTTGAGCAATTTTATCCCCCTTTAATACCGTATATGGTTGTTCCGAAAAATTGAACAACAACACTTTTATTTCACCAGTATAGTTTTCGTCTATCACTCCAGCTGAAATAATTGCAAATAACTATATAAAAATATGTAAAAGAAAAATATGTACAAAATTTACCTCCCACATCAATAAAATTTTCTGATGCTAATCCAGAACGTGGTTGAATTCGACCGTATGTATTTATTAAAAATTTTTCTTTTGCCGGAATCGTACAGGTGTATAACGAACGTAAATCTAAACCAGCAGACTTCTCGTATGAGCAGGTCGGTACGTAAGCTTTTGACACAATTTTGTAATACCGCTACATGTTTGATAGTACTGTCTCTTATATGTTTGGTATCAATTTATACCGCTCTATAGTTTACATTTACTTCAGCAGTGATAATTGCGCTCATGATTACATAAAATTATAAAACACAGAAAAACCCATTTTGTAATAAATACATTTATTTTTATAATCAGACATTAGATAAATATATTTTTATAATCAAGACTGATCCTGGTTATAACGAACGCCTTGCAGTTTTCACCACTTCTTTTTATGTTTTTTGCTAAACCACGGCGGGGCATATACCGAGGCATTGGAGTATATGTTGGATAATTGTCATTATCCCAACATTCCTCCTCCTCGTTTGGTTGCCCCCGGGCCTCAGTCTGGAGCAGCTGTGGTGGTTGGTCATCCTGTTGTGGTGGCGGTCGTGGTGGTGGAACTCCCACATAAGGGGGCAGTTCTGTTTGAGGCTGTTGCTGTCCTCGCTGTCTAGCCAGCTGACAGCTGCATCTTGTTAAATGCCGCAGCATTCTACGATTTTAGCCCAAAATGTGACGAATTATTCGGACAAGGTGCAAATTTTGTAAAATAGAAATAATATAAAAATTGTTATTTAGTAAAAAAAAAAAAATTGTAGGTATTTGTCTTGCGATGCCATGATGTTGGTGGAGGTGTTAGTTTCTTCCTGAAGAACCAAAACCTCTAGATGAACGTTCTGTGTTTGTTATGGTCTATATAAACAATATTATTTTGTTAGTAATGTCACAGTATTAATATGTTCACAATTTTACCTCTTTTGTTTCCAAGACTTCTGGGTATACTAGCATTTCACAGATTAGTTGAGCAATTTATCCCCCTTTAATACCGTATATGGTTGTTCCGAAAAATTGAACAACAACACTTTTATTTCACCAGTATAGTTTTCGTCTATCACCCTAGCTGAAATAATTGCAAACAACTATATAAAAATATGTAAAAGAAAAATATGTACAAAATTTACCTCCCACATCAATAAAATTTTCTGATGCTAATCCAGAACGTGGTTGAATTCGACCGTATGTATTTATTAAAAATTTTCCTTTTGCCGGAATCGTACAGGTGTATAACGAACGTAAATCTAAACCAGCAGACTTTTCGTATGCGCGGGTCGGTGCGTAAACTTCTGACACAATTTTGTAATACCGCAACATGATTGATAGTACTGTCTCTTATATGTTTGGTATCAATTTATACCGCTCTATAGTTTACATTTACTTCAGCAGTGATAATTGCGCTCATGATTACATAAAATTATAAAACACAGAAAAACCCATATTGTAATAAATACATTTATTTTTATAATCAGACATTAGATAAATATATTTTTATAATCAAGACTGATCCTGGTTATAATGAACGCCTTGCAGTTTTCACCACTTCTTTTTATGTTTTTTGCTAAACCACGGCGGGGCATATACCGAGGCATTGGAGTATATGTTGGATAATTGTCATTATCCCAACATTCCTCCTCCTCGTTTGGTTGCCCCCGGGCCTCAGTCTGGAGCAGCTGTGGTGGTTGGTCATCCTGTTGTGGTGGCGGTCGTGGTGGTGGAACTCCCACATAAGGGGGCAGTTCTGTTTGAGGCTGTTGCTGTCCTCGCTGTCTAGCCAGCTGATAGCTGCATCTTGTTAAATGCCGCAGCGTTCTACGATTTTAGCACAAAATGTGACGAATTATTCGGACAATGTGCAAATTTTGTAAAATAGAAATAATATAAAAATTGTTATTTATTAAAAAAAATTGTAGGTATTTGTCTTGCGATGCCATGATGTTGGTGGTGGTGTTAGTTTCTTCCTGAAGAACCAAAACCTCTAGATGAACGTTCTGTGTTTGTTATGGTCTATATAAACAATATTATTTTGTTAGTAATGTCACAGTATTAATATGTTCACAATTTTACCTCTTTTGTTTCCACAACTTCTGGGTATACTAGCTTTTCACAGATTAGTTGAGCAATTTTATCCCCCTTTAATACCGTATATGGTTGTTCAGAAAAATTGAACAACAACACTTTTATTTCACCAGTATAGTTTTCGTCTATCACTCCAGCTGAAATAATTGCAAACAACTATATAAAAATATGTAAAAGAAAAATATGTACAAAATTTACCTCCCACATCAATAAAATTTTCTGATGCTAATCCAGAACGTGGTTGAATTCGACCGTATGTATTTATTAAAAATTTTCCTTTTGTCGGAATCGTACAGGTGTATAACGAACGTAAATCTAAACCAGCAGACTTTTCGTATGCGCGGGTCGGTGCGTAAGCTTCTGACACAATTTTGTAATACCGCAACATGTTTGATAGTACTGTCTCTTATATGTTTGGTATCAATTTATACCGCTCTATAGTTTACATTTACTTCAGCAGCGATAATTGCGCTCATGATTACATAGAATTATAAAACACAGAAAAACCCATTTTGTAATAAATACATTTATTTTTATAATCAGACATTAGATAAATTTATTTTTATAATCAAGACTGATCCTGGTTATAATGAACGCCTTGCAGTCTTCGCCACTTCTTTTTATGTTTTTTGCTAAACCACGGCGGGGCATATACCGAGGCATTGGAGTATATGTTGGATAATTGTCATTATCCCAACATTCCTCCTCCTCTTTTGGTTGCCCCCGGGCCTCAGTCTGGAGCAGCTGTGGTGGTTGGTCATCCTGTTGTGGTGGCGGTCGTGGTGGTGGAACTCCCACATAAGGGGGCAGTTCTGTTAGAGGCTGTTGCTGTCCTCGCTGTCTAGCCAGCTGATAGCTGCATCTTGTTAAATGCCGCAGCATTCTACGATTTTAGCACAAAATGTGACGAATTAATCGGACAACGTGCAAATTTTGTAAAATAGAAATAATATAAAATTGTTATTTAGTAAAAAAAAAATTGTAGATATTTGTCTTGCGATGCCATGATGTTGGTGGTGGTGTTAGTTTCTTCCTGAAGAACCAAAACCTCTAGATGAACGTTCTGTGTTTGTTATGGTCTATATAAACAATATTATTTTGTTAGTAATGTCACAGTATTAATATGTTCACAATTTTACCTCTTTTGTTTCCACAACTTCTGGGTATACTAGCTTTTCACAGATTAGTTGAGCAATTTTATCCTCGTTTAATACCGTATATGGTTGTTCAGAAATATTGAACAACTGCACTTTTATTTCACCAGTATAGTTTTCGTGTATTACTCCAGCTGAAATAATTGCAAACATCTATACAAAAATACGTGAAGGAAAAATATGTACTAAATTTACCTCCCACATCAATAAAATTTTCTGATGCTAATCCAGAACGTGGTTGAATTCGACCGTATGTATTTATTAAAAATTTTCCTTTTGCCGGAATCGTACAGGTGTATAACGAACGTAAATCTAAACCAGCAGACTTTTCGTATGCGCGGGTCGGTGCGTAAGCTTCTGACACAATTTTGTAATACCGCAACATGTTTGATAGTACTGTCTCTTATATGTTTGGTATCAATTTATACCGCTCTATAGTTTACATTTACTTCAGCAGCGATAATTGCGCTCATGATTACATAGAATTATAAAACACAGAAAAACCCATTTTGTAATAAATACGTTTATTTTTATAATCAGACATTAGATAAATTAATTTTTATAATCAAGACTGATCCTGGTTATAATGAACGCCTTGCAGTCTTCGCCACTTCTTTTTATGTTTTTTGCTAAACCACGGCGGGGCATATACCGAGGCATTGGAGTATATGTTGGATAATTGTCATTATCCCAACATTCCTCCTCCTCGTTTGGTTGCCCCCGGGCCTCAGTCTGGAGCAGCTGTGGTGGTTGGTCATCCTGTTGTGGTGGCGGTCGTGGTGGTGGAACTCACACATAAGGGGGCAGTTCTGTTTGAGGCTGTTGCTGTCCTCGCTGTCTAGCCAGCTGATAGCTGCATCTTGTTAAATGCCGCAGCATTCTACGATTTTAGCACAAAATGTGACGAATTAATCGGACAACGTGCAAATTTTGTAAAATAGAAATAATATAAAAATTGTTATTTAGTAAAAAAAAAATTGTAGATATTTGTCTTGCGATGCCATGATGTTGGTGGTGGTGTTAGTTTCTTCCTGAAGAACCAAAACCTCTAGATGAACGTTCTGTTTGTTATGGTCTATATAAACAATATTATTTTGTTAGTAATGTCACAGTATTAATATGTTCACAATTTTACCTCTTTTGTTTCCACAACTTCTGGGTATACTAGCTTTTCACAGATTAGTTGAGCAATTTTATCCCCCTTTAATACCGTATATGGTTGTTCAGAAATATTGAACAACTACACTTTTATTTCACCAGTATAGTTTTCGTGTATTACTCCAGCTGAAATAATTGCAAACATCTATACAAAAATATGTGAAGGAAAAATATGTACAAAATCTATCTCCCACATCTACAAAATGTTCTGATGCTAATCCAGAACGTGGTGCAATTCGACCGTATGTATTTTCAGGCAGTTGTATGATCAACCCAGTATTTATTAAAAATTTTCCTTTTGCCGGAATCGTACAGGTGTATAACGAACGTAAATCTAAACCAGCAGACTTTTCGTATGCGCGGGTCGGTGCGTAAGCTTCTGACACAATTTTGTAATACCGCAACATGTTTGATTGTACTGTCTCTTATATGTTTGGTATCAATTTATATCGCTCTATAGTTTACATTTACTTCAGCAGCGATAATTGCGCTCATGATTACATAAAATTATAAAACACAGAAAAACCCATTTTGTAATAAATACATTTATTTTTATAATCAAGACTGATCCTGGTTATAATGAACGCCTTGCAGTCTTCGCCACTTCTTTTTATGTTTTTTGCTAAACCAGGGCGGGGCATATACCGAGGCATTGGAGTATATGTTGGATAATTGTCATTATCCCAACATTCCTCCTCCTCGTTTGGTTGCCCCCGGGCCTCAGTCTGGAGCAGCTGTGGTGGTTGGTCATCCTGTTGTGGTGGCGGTCGTGGTGGTGGAACTCCCACATAAGGGGGCAGTTCTGTTTGAGGCTGTTGCTGTCCTCGCTGTCTAGCCAGCTGATAGCTGCATCTTGTTAAATGCCGCAGCATTCTACGATTTTAGCACAAAATGTGACGAATTATTCGGACAAGGTGCAAAGTTTGTAAAATATAAATAATATAAAAATAGTTATTTAGTAAAAAAAAATTGTAGGTATTTGTCTTGCGATGCCATGATGTTGGTGGTGGTGTTAGTTTCTTCCTGAAGAACCAAAAACCTCTAGATGAACGTTCTGTGTTTGTTATGGTCTATATAAACAATATTATTTTGTTAGTAATGTCACAGTATTAATATGTTCACAATTTTACCTCTTTTGTTTCCACAACTTCTGGGTATACTAGCTTTTCACAGATTAGTTGAGCAATTTTATCCCCCTTTAATACCGTATATGGTTGTTCCGAAAAATTGAACAACAACACTTTTATTTCACCAGTATAGTTTTCGTCTATCACTCCAGCTGATATAATAGCAAACAACTATATAAAAATATGTAAAAGAAAAATATGTACAAAATTTACCTCCCACATCAATAAAATTTTCTGATGCTAATCCAGAACGTGGTTGAATTCGACTGTATGTATTTATTAAAAATTTTCCTTTTGCCGGAATCGTACAGGTGTATAACGAACGTAAATCTAAACCAGCAGACTTTTCGTATGCGCGGGTCGGTGCGTAAGCTTCTGACACAATTTTGTAATACCGCAACATGTTTGATAGTACTGTCTCTTATATGTTTGGTATCAATTTATACCGCTCTATAGTTTACATTTACTTCAGCAGCGATAATTGCGCTCATGATTACATAAAATTATAAAACACAGGAAAAACCCATTTTGTAATAAATACATTTATTTTTATAATCAGACATTAGATAAATTTATTTTTATAATCAAGACTGATCCTGGTTATAATGAACGCCTTGCAGTCTTCGCCACTTCTTTTTATGTTTTTTGCTAAACCATGGCGGGGCATATACCGAGGCATTGGAGTATATGTTGGATAATTGTCATTATCCCAACATTCCTCCTCCTCGTTTGGTTGCCCCCGGGCCTCAGTCTGGAGCAGCTGTGGTGGTTGGTTATCCTGTTGTGGTGGCGGTCGTGGTGGTGGAACTCCCACATAAGGGGGCAGTTCTGTTTGAGGCTGTTGCTGTCCTCGCTGTCTAGCCAGCTGATAGCTGCATCTTGTTAAATGCCGCAGCATTCTACGATTTTAGCACAAAATGTGACGAATTAATCGGACAACGTGCAAATTTTGTAAAATAGAAATAATATAAAAATTGTTATTTAGTAAAAAAAAATTATAGATATTTGTCTTGCGATGCCATGATGTTGGTGGTGGTGTTAGTTTCTTCCTGAAGAACCAAAACCTCTAGATGAACGTTCTGTGTTTGTTATGGTCTATATAAACAATATTATTTTGTTAGTAATGTCACAGTATTAATATGTTCACAATTTTACCTCTTTTGTTTCCACAACTTCTGGGTATACTAGCTTTTCACAGATTAGTTGAGCAATTTTATACCCCTTTAATACCGTATATGGTTGTTCCGAAAAATTGAACAACAACACTTTTATTTCACCAGTATAGTTTTCGTGTATGACTCCAGCTGAAATAATTGCAAACATCTATATAAAAATATGTGAAGGAAAAATATGTACAAAATTTATCTCCCACATCAATAAAATGTTCTGATGCTAATCCAGAACGTGGTGCAATTCGACCGTATGTATCTTCAGGCAGTTGTATGATCAACCCAGTATTTATTAAAAATTTTCCTTTTGCCGGAATCGTACAGGTGTATAACGAACGTAAATCTAAACCAACAGACTTTTCGTATGCGCGGGTCGGTGCGTAAGCTTCTGACACAATTTTGTAATACCGCAACATGTTTGATTGTACTGTCTCTTATKTGTTTGGTATCKATTTATATCGCTCTATAGTTTACATTTACGTCAGCAGCGATAATTGCGCTCATGATTACATAAAATTATAAAACACAGAAAAACCCATTTTGTAATAAATACATTTATTTTTATAATCAGACATTAGATAAATTTATTTTTATAATCAAGACTGATCCTGGTTATAATGAACGCCTTGCAGTCTTCGCCACTTCTTTTTATGTTTTTTGCTAAACCATGGCGGGGCATATACCGAGGCATTGGAGTATATGTTGGATAATTGTCATTATCCCAACATTCCTCCTCCTCGTTTGGTTGCCCCCGGGCCTCAGTCTGGGAGCAGCTGTGGTGGTTGGTTATCCTGTTGTGGTGGCGGTCGTGGTGGTGGAACTCCCACAAAAGGGGGCAGTTCTGTTTGAGGCTGTTGCTGTCCTCGCTGTCTAGCCAGCTGATAGCTGCATCTTGTTAAATGCCGCAGCATTCTACGATTTTAGCACAAAATGTGACGAATTAATCGGACAACGTGCAAATTTTGTAAAATAGAAATAATATAAAAATTGTTATTTAGTAAAAAAAAATTGTAGATATTTGTCTTGCGATGCCATGATGTTGGTGGTGGTGTTAGTTTCATCCTGAAGAACCAAAACCTCTAGATGAACGTTCTGTGTTTGTTATGGTCTATATAAACAATATTATTTTGTTAGTAATGTCACAGTATTAATATGTTCACAAGTTTACCTCTTTTGTTTCCACAACTTCTGGGTATACTAGCTTTTCACAGATTAGTTGAGCAATTTTATCCCCCTTTAATACCGTATATGGTTGTTCAGAAAAATTGAACAACACTTTTATTTCACCAGTATAGTTTTCGTCTATCACTCCAGCTGAAATAATTGCAAACAACTATATAAAAATATGTAAAAGAAAAATATGTACAAAATTTACCTCCCACATCAATAAAATTTTCTGATGCTAATCCAGAACGTGATTGAATTCGACCGTATGTATTTATTAAAAATTTTCCTTTTGCCGGAATCGTACAGGTGTATAACGAACGTAAATCTAAACCAGCAGACTTTTCGTATGCGCGGGTCGGTACGTAAGCTTTTGACACAATTTTGTAATACCGCTACATGTTTGATAGTACTGTCTCTTATATGTTAGGTATCAATTTATACCGCTCTATAGTTTACATTTACTTCAGCAGTGATAATTGCGCTCATGATTACATAAAATTATAAAACACAGAAAAACCCATTTTGTAATAAATACATTTATTTTTATAATCAGACATTAGATAAATTTATTTTTATAATCAAGACTGATCCTGGTTATAATGAACGCCTTGCAGTCTTCCCCACTTCTTTTTATGTTTTTTGCTAAACCACGGCGGGGCATATACCGAGGCATTGGAGTATAAGTTGGATAATTGTCATTATCCCAACATTCCTCCTCCTCGTTTGGTTGCCCCCGGGCCTCAGTCTGGAACAGCTGTGGTGGTTGGTCATCCTGTTGTGGTGGCGGTCGTGGTGGTGGAACTCCCACATAAGGGGGCAGTTCTGTTTGAGGCTGTTGCTGTCCTCGCTGTCTAGCCAGCTGATAGCTGCATCTTGTTAAATGCCGCAGCATTCTACGATTTTAGCACAAAATGTGACGAATTAATCGGACAACGTGCAAATTTTGTAAAATAGAAATAATATAAAAATTGTTATTTAGTAAAAAAAAAATTATAGATATTTGTCTTGCGATGCCATGATGTTGGTGGTGGTGTTAGTTTCTTCCTGAAGAACCAAAACCTCTAGATGAACGTTCTGTGTTTGTTATGGTCTATATAAACAATATTATTTTGTTAGTAATGTCACAGTATTAATATGTTCACAATTTTACCTCTTTTGTTTCCACAACTTCTGGGTATACTAGCTTTTCACAGATTAGTTGAGCAATTTTATACCCCTTTAATACCGTATATGGTTGTTCCGAAAAATTGAACAACACTTTTGTTTCACCAGTATAGTTTTCGTCTATCACTCCAGCTGAAATAATTGCAAACAACTATATAAAAATATGTAAAAGAAAAATATGTACAAAATTTACCTCCCACATCAATAAAATATTCTGATGCTAATCCAGAACGTGGTTGAATTCGACCGTATGTATTTATTAAAAAATTTCCTTTTGCCGGAATCGTACAGGTGTACAACGAACGTAAATCTAAACCAGCAGACTTTTCGTATGCGCGGGTCGGTACGTAAGCTTCTGACACAATTTTGTAATACCGCAACATGTTTGATAGTACTGTCTCTTATATCGCACATGTAGAATGAAAAGGGCACATGTTGAAATCGCTAGTTTCGGGAAATCGACTTCAAAGTTTTTCATTTTTTTCAAATCCTTGCCCTTGCTTTAGAACCAGGAATAATCGTAACTTCTTATTTTTAATCGATAGTTAAGAGGCTCTAGTTTTGACCTGATGGAGGTTTCGTGAACAATCTTATGCAATGGAGGGGGAATATCATAATTTAGGTTAAAAAAAGTTGATGTGCCCATTTCATTCTGCCAAACTCATGGACTTTGGCACTTGTGCCCATTATGACAGGGATATTTACAGTTTGATAGGGGCACATGTTGACTAATCAGAGATTATAATGATGAATAAATGAGATACATTGATGATAAAGAAGCGGGGAAAGAAGCGAATCAGTTTTTCATGTAACACCGGCCAAAAACAATTTATTGAAATTATCCACAAAAAAAAAGAATGCCAACATTATTTTTATTAAAGAACTTTTCTTGTACTGTACTTATCTTAGTTGTTAGGAACAGCCTTCGTTAAGAACAGACTTTCAGTCTTTTATCACAATGAAGCGACGGCAGTAGCCGCTCTCGTAAGAATTCTACTTGTACAAAATCACAGTCATTCATCATAATAATAAGTAGACTATCTTAGAACTATCTCAGGTAAATGATAACGAAGTACCTAATTCAACATAATATTATTAATTAAAATTAAAAGTTAACTAATTGAGCGTCTTATGACTTGAGTGAAGGTAACTTAGTAAATTGTAGGAATAAAAAATCACAAATTTTCATAGAAAGATAAGTACGCATTTGGAATGATTTTCTTGTCAAACAGTTTCATCAGTTCATCTTTCTTTTTTTGGGCAATTCCACATGGCTTTGTGTAGACTGGTTTAAGAATTGTTGATCTTGGAACTTGTGCAGAAGAGCGATTGGCTCGCGACGGAGCCTTGAAAACAATGGTTTTGAAAGCTTCATCAGAATAGGAGAGCTTGTAGTCGAACCTGTCCGTACGATTTCTTGAKAGCTTCAATATTTTTATATCATTGAAATGTATTTTTTCATTTTCGGTGTTTGTGGTGAAGTTGTTTCCGATAAGAGAAGTGAACTCCTTAAAATCATGGAAGTCTTGATGGCACAGGTCCTTTACGTCGAAA
Organism: Rhyzopertha dominica; assembly: GCA_025024175.1. Taxonomy (NCBI): domain Eukaryota; kingdom Metazoa; phylum Arthropoda; class Insecta; order Coleoptera; family Bostrichidae; genus Rhyzopertha; species Rhyzopertha dominica. The sequence continues at coordinate 9,947,496 of QCXZ01000086.1, read as the reverse complement.
GGGGGACTTTTCTTTTTTGCGTCCCTTATAATTTGTGAATACTGCATTGCAGTATAGATGGGTCCAGATTTCAATGCACGTTTCACTTGCCTTTCTATTACCGAATGCACAGAGTCACCTTCATTTTGAGTGTGACCTTTTATTAGGTACTTGTGTGTCACACTTGTTAAATTTGGCAATTGATTCAACGCGTAAGCATACAATCCAATTATAAATTTATTCTAATTTTGGCCTGAGCAGTTGTCCGAATAGAAAATTATTTCAAAATTGTCAGGGGACTCTTGGGACTTCTGTTCCATGTATTTCCAAACGCAAGATGCTATTTCGTTCGCGCCCCTATTGGCTTGTCCTTCATGCCAAACGTAACAGTACGACTGCAAATTCTTGATATCACAAATCGTAAAATTATACGTTGCAACCTTACTCAGATAATAAAAAACTGAAATGTCACCATTCGGTAGTGGCAGTACTGCTTGGAGGTCATACGTGCACACGATAACATTCTTCGGAGTGTTCTTATCCCGATCCTTTTCTTCTCGCGACAGTGTTTTTTCCTCAATATGTTTGAAATAGCCAACATCACCTTTTTTTCTCCTCCTCCGTCCTATTCTTATGGGCTTCACAATCCTCACAGAGATCCTTCTTTGGTTGGAAAAATGAAATGTTGTGTGATGTGTTGAAAATGTGACAATACATCTTATATTTCACAAACGGTTCACTGTTATTTTCGCAAATGGCTCTGTAGTCTCTATAAAGATCAGCCATTGTTTTGCCACCATCAATGAATTCCTTGGTAGTCTGCGCCCTCAAATAATGACTCTCTATTCGAGGAATACTGTTTATGTGGAACATAACTCCCTTTACCAGGTTGGCAGGGAGGTTTCGTCTAGATGACTGGCTTTTTCCTCTCATGTCAGGTATAAGTGTTCCTTCATCATCTTGTTTTGCAATAACTGTCCGTATCATTTTCGCAGAAATGTCAAGGGTAGCCATAAAAAAACATTTGCAGACCCAGCTCCCTTCAGGATTAGATGCGTGTTTTAGGGAAAAAACTGTGTTAGCTCTCCTTTTTCTAGCTGACTGATCATTCCCTGCAAGACATTTCATGGAAAAGGCCAAAAATCATCTTTGTTTCTCGAGGTCCCCAATTTTCCAAAACTTCTCAAATATTGAATTTCTTTGAGCCTCACTAAATTTTTGCGCACATTTCAATCTGCACTTATTTCCACACGGTTTCCTCATCATTCTAGCCTTCCTGACTGTTTCCTTCAATACTTTACCATAAGCATAAGGTTCTCCACGATTTCTCTTCAACTTACGGACGTTACTCTTCCAACGGTCAGATTGCGGTGTCACCTTTTTTGATTTTTTCTTCACGCAGTTTTTGTCTACGCCTGAAACATGAAAATAGTCAACGTTATGCAATAATTGATCAAAGCTTATATTATCTTATTTTAACATTCCAAAAATCAATACAGTAGATAGTTGATAATAATATTATGATCCATCTTACCTCCATCAATATCATTTCTTGGCAATTCATCATCATTCGTTTCATCTGGGCCAGATGAGCTGCTGCAGCTGTAGGGCACTAATCTTCTTTCAGTGGCATTTCTATTGACGTCAACCAAACCAAAGCATTGTCTCTTCTTAAAACCATTTTCTGGAACAAATTCATAAGAGCCTCAGTATATTATTTCGAAATAGGTGATAACGCAATTTGGCAAATCAATCAAAATGCTTATTAAGTGCTAACCATTGGTTTTTAGGTTGAAAATCTTCTGATTGTGCTTACCTCCTTCATTTTCTCTGTCCTCTTCGTCTTCAGAAGTAGAATAATCGCTGTCAGGCTTATAATATTCGGGGTCTTGGATACTGTCGTCACCAGAAGAGGCACCAGGAGATAGGGTGTTCTCACAGATGATTTCAGAGATGGGTTTCGGGGAGATTCGAGGCAAGAGATCTGATTGGTTACATTGAGGCTGCTCCACATCGCCAGATAGAGTTGGCACAACATTGTCAATTATAATTTCAGATACTGATGCTTCGTCAGTCAAAATTTTCAACTTTGATAAATCAAAGTTTTCAAATAGTTTTGAAGTGGTGAAACATTTGGTTTCCACCCATGGGGGAAGAGGCTCCCACAGTTCCCCATCTTCATTTGAATTTTTGCGAGATAATTCTTGCAGGGCATTATGATATATAATTTTGGTTCTCTTGTACATTGTTTCAAGATGGAGTGTCTGGAAAAAATAAGGAAAACCGAAGTTTGTAACTTTATGGTGTAAACCCCATTTAGTGGTACAATGACAGATAATATAGTTATTTCGCGTCATTGCTCAGTAAGTTCTCGTGCTATCAGTTTCAGCAATAAAAAACATGGTACATATTTTCATTCTGCAGCCTTAAAAGAATTAATGATAATGGAAAACCTACTAAACTGGGGTAAGTTCAGTACATCGCTAACCATCACTTCATGGAAAAATCGCGATTTACCGTGCTGCAAGTATTCTTTGGCAGATGTTTACTGATGGCAATAACATTATTATGAATTGTAAAATTACGCACGGTTAATAATCGATTTTTCGATACGAGATAGTCGAATCTATCAATTTTATAATATATACGTTAGTCCACAAGCAAGACGGTTTTGCAAATTAGGGTTATTTAAATTATTTTCTATGGTCATAAATTAGGGTTATAGGTAAGTTTATACATAATTTATTGAGTTGACATTAACAGTTAACTGCGTTTGTTTTGTTTGGAGCATTTTTAGACGTTAACAGAACTAAGCAAAAGAAGTACCTAGCATTGYAATTTTTTTGCAAGGGTTAGTTACAATCACTTCCAGTCTCCGATAATATTTATTACTAACTAATTACATGGAAGTTCATACTTATCGTATGGCTTCTCAATACTAATTTTTTGTGTGCAAAATAATTGGGTCATTGTTACATCTCAATGTGCTGAAAAACTTTATAAGCACACAATGACAATAATGAAAACAATCCAATCAAGTGGCACAAGTTCATAAAATCAGTAAAAGATGCACTTTTATAGGGGCACAAGTTGATAAATACACAAACAAGTCAAAGCCAAAGTACTTACCTTTGCAGTTTGATAAGGGCACAACTAGAGATGTGCCTCTCTCATAGACAACCTTCACCTGGAAGCGCAAGGTACCGACTGAGACAAGAGAGTTGTGCCTATTTCACACTTCATTCCCCCACTCCAACCGGCGGTGCAGTAAAGACACATTCTCCTATCTAGCGGCGAGTTGTTGCACTAGAAATTATACCTGAAGCGCTACTTGCAGCTCTCTCTCAGGCGCATTTGATAAGGGCACAAAAAAAAAGTGATTTTTGAAATGTGCCCCTTTCATTCTACACGTGCGATATGTTTGGTATCAATTTATACCGCTCTATAGTTTACATTTATTTCAGCAGTGATAATTGCGCTCATGATTACATAAAATTATAAAACACAGAAAAACCCATTTTGTAACAAATACGTTTATTTTTATAATCAGACGTTAGATAAATTTATTTTTATACTCAAGACTGATCCTGCTTATAATGAACGCCTTGCAGTCTTCGCCACTTCTTTTTATGTTTTTTGCTAAAGCACGGCGGGGGCATATACCGAGCCATTGGAGTATATGTTGGATAATTGTCATTATCCCAACATTCCTCCTCCTCGTTTGGTTGCCCCCGGGCTTCAGTCTGGAGCGGCTGTGGTGGTTGGTCATCTTGTTGTGGTGGCGGTCGTGGTGGTGGAACCCCCCACATAAGGGGGCAGTTCTGTTTGAGGCTGTTGCTGTCCTCGCTGTCTAGCCAGCTGATAGCTGCATCTTGTTAAATACCGCAGCATTCTCGATATTAGCACAAAATGCGACAAATTAATCGGACAGCGTGCAAATTCTGTAAAATGGAAATAATATAAAAATTGTTATTTAGCAAGAAAAATAATTAAATTACTCACCATCACTCATTTTTTTAATTTGGTTTCTTACGAAGCAGCTGAACACACTTTACAATGAATAAACACACATGCAGCGGGCTTTAAATATATGCTCAACTTTCTTTTTTAAATAACACATTTCTGCATTTATCACACACATGTGTATAATGCATGACCTCAAACAACGTCAAAGCATTTTAATAACACATTTCTACATTTATCACACGTGTGTATAAAGCATGACCTCAAACAACGTCAAAACATTTTTATGTAAATTCATATAGTCAGCAATCAGCATTCGTTTAAATTAGTTTGTTGGTGTTACCAAGAATAAAATGAAAGGTGCCGTTGTCTTTCTGGAGGGGGTTGCATGTTGTGGAAAAACTACAACACTAAGATCGCTCGCAAAGCATGATCTAGTATTTAAAGTAACATATTCGGATTACGCTGAAGATTTGAAAGCGAATTTAATTCGACGGAAAATCACCGATAAGTTTACATCGCAGCTATATATGATTTTTGCAATGGAAAGATTTTTAAATTGTTACATGCTGAAACGTTCCGCTGTCTGGTCTTCGATAGGATGCCTATAACAACAATGTTTTATGGTTTGGTGTCTGATTTGCTGGATGGAAGTATTAACAGTATCGATGTAATAGATGAAAAAGTGAAGGATATCTGTATTACAAGTAAGAGTTCTATATTGAAGTATTGCATGGATCAGCTGTTGCAGAAAACGATAGGTAAGAAATATACAGAAATTTCCAACTGTGATTCAGAATTAGTAATACAGTTCAATTCTAGCACGGAACATTCCGGGAACACAGTATTGATTAAACAAATCCTTTTGTAACCATTATGTTACATAATAAAAAAAACAAATTAATTGAACACCTTCATTTCATTTTATTCCTCAAAACAAGCCTAGTCCAGTTCGGATAATATACAAATACTTTTAAGTTAGTTGAAGATAACTTAAAGTGACTCCGGAATATCTGCACAACCTGACAACGCTGAGTAATTCCAAGCGGTCGGTTGCTTGGGGTCTATCAGTGTAGCGTTGTTGAAAGCATTTTACAAGCAATACCTTAAAACTAAAAAACGTCAAAAACCGGTTCCGATTCAGCACCTGTTATTAGTTTCAGCCAGGTAAACTACCTGCTGCGGTAAAATTCATAAAGTACACAACTGTGTTAGCTACACAATCTTCAGTGCAAGAGCTTACCGCAAGCTCCTTATCTGGTTATTTAGCTTAAAAGAACCCAATTCACAGTTTAGTTGCTGTTCTATATTTAGCACCCCGTATATGCGCTGACAATCGTAAAACATATTCAGGTTATCCCAGATTTAAATGCAAACTCTAAACCTATTGCTACTTACCAAGTATTTTTATAAACATTTGAGACACTACACAATTTAAACACCGCACAAATCATAGTCATTTTTTTGCACATAATTCGAAGACATTAAATGAATCCGTTTTCATCTGTACAAAAACTTGCCACCTTCTGACGAACATGAGGTAAATTTACGTAAGAACGTGCAATTATAGTAATTTTGCAAAATTTGCAGAACGTGTACACTTTATCTGAATAGAGAAGAATACAGGGCATCATCAATGACGTCATGCGCATAAACCATTTTTACGTAACGATACCATTCAGTGGCGTGCTCGCATACATCTAATTCAACGTTCGCGTTTCGTTTCGAGTAGACGGTCATAGCGTGTATTTTTATTATCGCGTTTCGCATTTGCTGTTTATACAGCATGGTTTCTTTATTATTAGTGTTTTGTCTGTATAATATAGCCTTCTATTTTGATGTGTGCTGCGTATTGTACTGCAATCTATTAACTGACCCCTATTGACGACGGCGACACTGGTTATGACGTGCAAACCGCGCATGCAAATGATGACGCTCCTGTATTCTTTTCTATTCAGATGGAGTGTAACAAGCATGACGCATATTAGGAGCAAATATTTACACGCATTGGTATTAGCAGATAAATACACAGTTGTTTGATAAAGAAGGTCAAATGTTATCGACTGCATTAAAATTAGGTTTCCGCTAATGAGATTACAAGCTGCATTCGTACGCTAAATTATTTTAACTTCGTGTTCCTTTAATGACAACTAAACAGTGTCAGGTGTTAATAAATTGGACGCAGGTGTACTTGCGATGGGTAAGTTTGTTTACTCTGGGAGTTTTAAATTTGCATGTTGTTGATTTTGATAGGTAGGATGACGTCATTGTTAACACTTCTTCAACACTTCTTAGGCGGGTTCTTTGCGACCTTCAGCCTACCCCCCTACTGTGTGGTAAGAACTGGATGGCGCGGTCCATCAGGTTGTTGGGTTGGTTACCAGCCCCTAGTTGTATTACTACTAATAGGTTAGTGTTAAACAATTTGTTTTGTACTGATGATTGCTCCACTGTAGAACAAAAATGTGCACTTAAATCTAGATTGTTGGGTCATGGAAATTGATAAATATTTACAAGTATTCTAAAAATTGCAAATGTAGCTTGTGACAACAGTAGATTAATAGACCGAAACCAACAATATAAAACTTATTATTTTTATACTTGGTACTTAATAGAATTTTATAAAAAAGAGGTACAATTAAATAATAATCTGTTTCCAGTGCATTAAAACACATGGCTTTTAATTTAAACTCCTCATTTGGATCTTTTAATTTCTTGATGAAGACGGGTTCTACTTATAATTTTTAACATTGGTTTTTGTCTTGTGAACCCGTTGTAATTTAGTAAGTTGCCTAACATTTCGATAACTACTTAGGCAACTTATTATTGCTGAATTGATACGGTTGTGTTCAGAAAAAAATCCTAAGAGTGCAGTTACGTTCCATAAGCAAAAATAAAGTTGATGATGGTTACAAACCTTCGAAGCATCGTAGAAAAGTTACCTGTTACACTAAAGTTTAAAAAAGTGCCTTTGTTGTGTTCTTTTGGATTTTTAATAATGTTTCAAACTAAACCGTTACCAGCAATTCAAAGATATTGATATTTTCATTAGTGTTGCACCAATCTCGTCTCGATTCTTGTCGAGATCGAGACGAGAATATTGTCGCATCTGGGCCTCAGCCAGGGTGACACCTGAAGCGGGACGGGATCAGGGATGGTCAAGTCAAATGCCGTGTACAAGCCACTAGATTTAATAAGCACTGATTTTTACAAAGAATGGGCAGATCAGTTTAACAGGGACATACAAAAATAAAGATCAAGTTACGCTTTTCACAAAAATATAAAAATTATCTAAGCACACATAAATAAGAGAGTATTACTAAGTCACATCAACGATAGGGAATTTTGAAAGACAATGAAGGTTAATAAAATTACTACTTACAACCTCTCGCTGATCAAGCCCGAACGTGACTCCCCGATCTTTTCGATTTCCCTATTTAGGTAAAAATCGTAGCTTTGCGTTTTACGCGGTTTCATGTTTCTTATTTTGCTTATTAGGTAATTCCGTATTTATTATCTGTGGTGTACCAATTCGTGCACTTCCTTCTGCTGCATGTTCTAAATTAATATTTTCTATTTCAAAATGCTCTCTAAGTGTAGCGGAACTTGCATCTGCTGCAGGTTCTAAATTAATGTTTTCAATTTCAGCAGTTGCTGGTGGATGATGGTTTTCCCTGGGATCTTTAGTTGCTGTTTTGAGCTTGTTCCGAGCGGCAATTTGTATTCTTCTTCTCCACAATAATTAATTAATAATTTTCTTTACGGTCTTATAGTCTATGTTGATTCGACGTTTATTCCCACTTAGTGTTCCATTGCTGTGAGGGCCGGATAAATTTTCCTGCCTGCCATTTCTGTGTTTGGGTGGTGTTCATCCCTGTACTGCACCATCAAACCAACAACTGCTGAGCTCTCATCTTCCCAACGCCCAGATACACCAACAAGTCCGCGAGATAAGAACAGATCTACTAGTTGAAAAATTGCAACGATGTTGCGGGTGATTAGAGGGTATGCGATAATATTTACTTTCAAAGCCGAAGTCGAGATTCTATAGTACGAGATCAAGAGTCTCGCTCGAGGTTTTGCTCGAGATTCTCGAGAACTCTCGACATCATTATAGTAGGTAATAGCGTAGCTGTATATGTATACAGAGATACTCAGTTAAGTTAAACACGAATAAAATTTGAATAAAACTTAAACAGTAAAACTATTAGTATACGTATTTTAGTGGTTAAGAAATATACTTTATAATCTTTATCTAAACTGAAATCTTCTCCCAAGCCACAGAAAACAAAGCAAAACATTATTTTATTTTGTGATTTTTCCTGATAATGAACAATTAACCCATAAGTTTACATAAAGTAAGATTCGTGCAACATCGTCACTTAAACGGTTGCGATGTTTCCGAATTGTTAAACCTGCTCTGGAAAACAATCTTTCTGCAGGTACTGAAGTTGCTGTAGTGGATAGCAAATCTTTGGCACTTTACTTAGCTGTGGATAAATTTTCTCATGCTGTGCCCATCACTCAAGAACTTTTACATTTTTCTTCGCTCGTTGGTCGGAAATATACCGTTTCAATGGTGTTTTGCTCGTCACTAGAACTAAAATTCATAGGATCAGGATGGTCGTTTTTTATCTAGATAGCTGAGTATTAGTTATCTAAATATAATACTCAGATTTGATATAGCTTCTGTAATAGATTTCTTCAATTTTTTTAATCGAATGTTCTTTCATTTCTCTACCCCCAAGCCGACTGATCGAAACCTTCGTACTTATGACGAGGATCAAGTACTAAGTAACAGCACAATAAATCCAGTTTGATTTATTGTAGTGTTTTAATATCTTACTTTTGGCACTTTGTAGTTCTGAAAAAAATCCTTGGTCTTAGGGTCATAGGGCTTTCTATTTTGAACAGGCGTTACAGTGCATTCGTTGAGTTTTTCATCTATTTTGTCCAATAAAAGCTTAAACCCAACTACGATTAACGGCAAAGACACATATTATTTGCCCCCCGCCCCCAAAAAAAGAGTTGTTAGATATTTAAAATGTGAAAGGGCTCCCTGCACTTTTTGCATTAATAACCAGTCGTCCTCTCTTAGAACACAGTTTTTTAAGGCTGAATTATTCTGACACATAACATTCAAAGCAATTTTTTATTTCATTGCACATTCTAAGAGATCCGCAGTGCTATTCCATCTAGTTCGTACATCTCTTGAAAGTTTAATGTGTTAATGTTCACTGATTCAGAACTGCTTTTTAACTGTTTATATAAGTTTTCAATTTATTTAACTTTTTAGATGTGGTCCTTATTTTATCGACAGTATTATACTCCAAAGATTCTTCCTCATTATCGCCTTCGTCATTGTAGTTGGATGAATCAGATAAATCATCCCTGCCAGTAGTGACAGTACTTTTTCCTGATAATTTAAGCTCTGACATAAAGTTCGCCACAGACAAATTGATAACGTGCGCATAGCACCTGAAATGCCTTTCATCTGAATTGAATTCGATATTGCTCTTTTTCATCAATTTACCAAGGCGGTCAAGAAATTTTTTATATACGGATGCATTATCAATAGTTAACCCTTGAATTTTGCATAATACGTTGTGCTCTTTGATGGGATTTAAAAATATATTCGGAATATCCTGGCCTGTATGTTTTTCGCGACTTGGTAACAAATGATTGAAGCATCCATTTCTCAAGTAATTCATACTCGGTCAAAATATCGTCCTTTAGCTTTCGTCGATCTGGGAGCTTTATCGCCGGATACGGGTAGCTTCCAAAAAAATTGGTAAATATTTTTGTGGCGATCCATCTTGCAATTTMCCTATCCGAACTTTGATTTGCCAACGGACTCTAATAAAAGGCAGATGGCAATTTTTTTGTATATTTAATGCAAATGAATATCTTTCGTATAACATTATCCAGATACCGTACAAAAATTGACGTGAGCTAAAAGGGCTTGCCCATCCTCTCTGCAGAATTATTATCTACGTGTCCCAAGTTCAAACACTGGAACGCAGGAATACCCCGCGCCCAGTGCACCGAGCAGAACGGAAGACGCGCTGTAGTATCAGCTACGTGATGTACGTTGGCAATCTCTAGGTTGAATATTATTTGCTGCGCCTGTGTGATCGGAGTTCTGACAAGAATAAAAATGTAGCATTTTAATTGTACTCACCTCCCTAAATCTGAGGTCCATAAATGATTTTAAAGTTGGTTAATTGGAACTAGCAAGTTTTGATTGTCTGTGCTATGTCATCTTTAAATATATCGTTCTATACGTTTTGATGTAAACTGAATAAATGCCGCATTAGCTCACTCTTATTAGAATGTAACGTTTTCAATTGCGTTCCGCACTGTAAGCACTTCCCGTATTAAATTTGGCTACAGATATAAATTCGAAGAAATCGTTGACACTTTTGCATGATGAGCACATTTTTCTTTTGGTTAACTGGAGTATGCCCTGGATCTGATCATAATAGTGGTGACGTTTATTTATAACGGGCTGCTGGTTTTCATCGTAATACACAATATATTTTGTATTGCTTAATAAACTGTCTGATAAAATTAAAATGCATGTCAGTTCCGTCTGCTTCGTGGAGCTGTCACCACTGAACAGCATTCACTGTTTGCAGGTTATAGACACCTAAAACAAAGGAGAAAAATTAACAAATTTAATATATTGTATTTATCCCAACATAAATTAACGGTTGATTTAGTAGCTAAGATATAAAAAAGCTATAAACATCAATTTAAAAATGCTAAAGTAACAGCGCTTCGTTTTTATGTATTTGACTGTTTACCTGTATCTATTCAATATACTTTTTTTTCAACAATACTATTCTGACATCAATCTGCAAATATTCTAATCKTAGTATTAGAAACCTGTAAGTGTTTTAGAAAGGGAATTTGAAAACGTATTCCTTCCGCATGCAGAAAGTACTGCTTCAAAATGACTGGCAGTCAACCTGTATTTTTGTATTAAACACCAAAAATCGTTTGAAGCTTGTCCCGTCGTTCAATTTCCTACTTCTTCAATGATATTGTGTGATTCAGAACATTTAGTTTGAATCTATTGGATTTTGCCTTGTGCAGTAAAATTATCGTCAAAACACAAAATGCTGTCGATTAGCGGTACAGGTATTGTCATGTCTATATTCGGTTCATCTTTTAACAGCCACGTGAAACCCACAGTGTCTCCTAATGTTTTCAATTTTTTTGTAGGGTTTTTATCTCCTCGTCTGTCATAGTTCTTTTAATAGCCACATACTCTTTCTTTATTGGTGCACATAATTCTTCACAAGTTCACCATCACCCTTTTTAACGTTCCATTGTAACTGTTTGTTAGTTACAGAAATGTTGTTACGTGCACAAATCAGTAGCGTTGCAATATGATGGCATTCAAATCACCTTGGGTAAGAACATTTAGCATCTAATATATTGCTTTCGCTATTAAGTAATACTTAGAAACAGAATGTTAGAAAACCGTTACCTAACATATAATCTTAAAACCAAACCTCCACGTCATATGTTATTTTCCTCATACTGGCGTGGACCACTCTTCGAATGATTCCGATATCCCCATCGTATATCATTTTCGATACATGGCCTGCCTGCACTGCATTCTCCCCTCTATCAACAGCTCTTTTATTAACCTCAAACAATGCTATTATTGCAGAAAGTTTAATTACATGTTTCGTAGACATGGTGGATAATACTGCAATTAAAAATGTTTTAATTAACAAATACTTTTACATTCAACATAACCTATACATCCCGTAAATCAGATTTTACTTAGTAAAGAAAATACTTACAACAATAGAATTTTTAACCACTTTAGCACACCATTAACTACGACTCGCCAGTTTAGTCCCTAAAAATTATTAGATCAAAGCAGAATCACCTAAGAAAAATCTTCTTATAGGTTAATGCATTTGAAACTGGGTTTGTTTGGAAACATGTAAGCGTCCTCCCCACCAATCTGATGTCAGACTGAGGTAGTTCATTGCCATATTAACTGATGGTCAACATATGCATGCGGTGACAGCATCTCAAACTCACGCAACCGATGAATAACCCGCTCGATATGAATACGCAAACTAGCAACTCGTTTGCTTTGAATATTGACATGAAGTCTTTATTCAGCATATCTCTGAAACAGGCTAATTTAATTTTAATTTCAATATATGAGACATACAGCTAAATAAAAAAAAATTACATACTTCTTAATTTCTATTTGTTGTTAATGTTTCTAAGCAAAGTACACCTGACTGCAGAAAACTAATACAAAAAATGATTTATGGCAAATAGAGCCCAACCTTCCTTATGTGGAAAAGCTAAACATTTGCAGAGGATATCTTCCATTGAAAATCGACATAAATTATTAGTAGAAGGTTTCTGAACATAAGATATTCCTAGATTTGATCGGATACCTGTATAAATCGTCAATGTACATAAATGAATCTCCAAAAAAAAAGAATATTGGTTAAAGAATTTATTTGTCTGCAAGTACTTGCAACGAAATTGTTGTACTTTCAGAGAATGAGCTTCATAAATTTCATCATATCGTTTGAAAGCTGTATAATCATCAGTCTGTTTATTGCGTTCCTGCAAGATATTGTCCTGCTCTACAAGATGTTTGTAAATTTGCTGTAAAGGTGTTTCTTGGAGCGAATTTTCTGCTTTTTGTAACCGAGGTAATTTTCAAAAGGAAAGCTACTATATGTGTCTAAGGCTCGAAACTTTAAAACATCATGGCAGATATGTAATAGATTGTGTACATTGTACACCACAAATTCGTTACCATGCAATGCAGAGCATTTCTCTACGTAAAGCTGTAAAAATTTCTGAGCCTGCAAACCATAAGATGATATCAATTGTGAATCATTCAGTATAAATATGGCGCAATATAATAACAAAAAACGATTATACCTTTCCAAACTTCAAACTTCTCGTAAAAGTAATGGTCCAGTGTACAGCAAGAGTAACCTGTATTCATTGGCTTTCAACCTTTTTATTTCTTTAGCAACCCGAGGCTTTCTGGCAAATTCGTTACAAATATGTGAACGCAATATGTTTGTTCTTTGATTAAAAATTTTAGTTAATTTCTGAGACAATCTTAAAGAAGGTTTACCATCAATAAAAGTGCTGTACAGAAAACGTTCACGACGCCCAAATAAATTAAGTGCATGGGATCAAGTGGAAATTGTGTAACTAATCCTATTTCTATATCTACCAATGGAGATTTACATTTCATATGATTAGAATTATCAGTGCCAGATGTAAAATCATTATCGTTTCTTTTACAGATATTGTCCATTGTGACATTTGCAAAATGAATTCAATGGTTTTCCCAGGTACCTATCGCAGTGCATCTCTCACAGTCATGTTTACTTGAATGACCTACAGTTTGTTTCAAAAATGCACGAGCAGGTGCGTCACAGACAAAAAAGACTTATAGCAAAATCGTAATGAATATACAAATACAAAGGTTTGTAATTGCTTCAGCTCTTTTAAATATTCTGCTAGGTACTCCCTTAAAGGTTCAGGTTTGCCATTTCCACAAAAACAGTGCCGCAGTAAAAGGCTTATTGTCAACAAAACCTTTAGACATTCCAAGAATTGGATAGCATTCGATATTGCTACTTTTAAAAACAGGTAAGCCATCAATATTAAATTGCACACATATAGAATTTGAATTTTTTCAATAAGCCTAAACTTATTTTCTGTCTTAAGGCGGTTTATACGTACTACTCTACATGGTTTATGCAGGATAAAATCCGTATTTTTCATCATATCGATTTGAGATTTTTTATCTGAGCGCTTAAATTATTTATCTCGGGAGTTGTCATTGTACTTTTTCGAAATTCACGCTGGCTTTTGCCGAAAAAAAAATAAAAAGGAGCAAGAAAAAAAATTAAGATTAAAACAAACAAAAAATAAGACGAGAGCACCACAGAAAATTTAATTTTGATACGCAAAACATTTGTTCTTTTCTTTATCGCAGCAAAAAATAATGAATTTTTGTTGCATCAAATTTGAACAATTTAGCACCGAGGGAGTTAAACCTTTAATACTTTGCGGGGCGGAGCTTCGCGCTCGTAAACTATGCAGATGTACCCCTTGTTGCAATCCTTTTATAATTTGCAGATGGATCATTGTGGTCGTATATTATCTGTATTTATTGTCTCATTTTAAAACTGTCACCGCTTTTGTTTTTATCACTAGGGAAATCTTAGATGCTACTCGAAGGTTTTAGTTTTGAATACACACGCGGAAAGAGTACTTTTGGGGGTTAAAACGGGATAATTGCTAAACATAGGTGTGTGAAATAAACTTTGCATCAATTGTGCAAAGGCAGAGAACAATCCCAGTGCAGAGCACATATGCACAAAAAAATGGAAAGGAATATTTACTTGAATGGAATCAGATATAATTGCTGAAAGTTTCAAAGTATTGATATGCACGGACTGAAGTATGTAAAACTGGTAGGTGACAGCGACAGACTTCTGATCGCAAAACCTTACGGACCACAACTAGTTCGCCAAATGCACCAACTATCTGCTGAGAAACTGTCTCAGAATTGCATCAAATGGCAAAAAGTCGTTTAAGTTCGACAAAAAAATAAGGTTTACCTGTGAAGCTGCGGAAAAGTTTGAAATCTAAAATAAAGTGAATGAGATGAGCAATAAAGAGAGCCCTAAATTTCAGGAAAACGGAGGATGTTTCGTTTGATAAACAATTGGCAGGATTATCTAGAGACACTGAAAATTGCCCAAGGCATGTATTTGGTGATCATAAAAATTGTGAAAACTACTTTTGCACAACCAAAACCAATCGAAGAGAACTTCATTTCTGAGATGGACGAATGTGGTTTGCTTGGCGATTACCTGACTAGCTCTAAAAGAATAGTGCAAAATGTTCATAACCTTTTATTAAATATGACTAGCAACGCAACAGGGACATATAATTAATCGAAAATTGCTAAACAAACCCCCGGAAAATTTCCAAAAAAGGATATGAACCGTATTCCTAAACGGAAACTAGATAAAGCTTGTAGAAGACTTTTCGCAGATGATCAACCACAAAAAAAAGAAAAAACAAGTCTGTTGGTCCCGATTTAGATCATGGCCAAGTCAACAGTGAATCTGATGAAGAAGATGTCATCGATGATGACTATAAAGAGCAGCAAATGGGATAACTGCTTCCAAAAACTACAACATGGCTTGATGAAGTAGAAAAGATGGCATGTGTAAGTCAATCTGCTAATCCGAGGTGGTTACAAGAACGATCATATAGATTAACTGCTTCCATTGTTGGTCGTGTTGTATTTCGCCAGAATCCCAATACCCATGACATTCTTGCTAAAAGTTTTTTTCATTTTCCCTTCAAAGGCAATAAATATATGCGTTGGGGCAGTGATAATGCAGACTTGGCAGAAAAATGAAACTTTAACTGGATTTAAAATTAAAAACTCTAGTTTATTTGAGCACTGCAATCACCAATTTCTTGCTGCCAGTCCAATCAATGACACTGCCATTTAGAAATGAAATATTCTGGCTCCATAATAGTTATCAAACATTACTATATAAATATATTAACGGTAATTGTCATTTTTATACATTACTTTACAGAAACAAAAATATTTTTTTATGATTTTGAGTTTACATTTTAACCGGCTTCTCTCTTTATATACATAAAAATCGGCGATTAGTATTATTAATAGTAAAAATTCACGTTTCTGAGTTTTTCAAATATATTGACAACAAAATCTATCTTGATTGTATTTTATAATAAAACAGATCATTACTTGCTTTACTTTTTAAAATTTTGATAAACGTATTTATTCGGCAAAAAAGTTTCACTTGGGGGTAAAGGGTACAAGTCAGAGTTGTAAGAATATAATAAATTTATTTGGTGTAAAATTAATTACACGTAATTCAATTGAATTAAAAAAAGAGTTTCACCAGAAGAAGTAACTTTTGCCCAAATGACCAATTACTGTGCTCATAAACGGTTGGTCTGTGTGCAATTTGCTGTCAATACATTGTACAAAACTCTCCCTCACTCTATTCAAACGTTCACCCTACAAGACAAATATTATATTCAGTAAATAAATACACTTATTACAGCTTACAACGTCTGTTCTACTTATAGGCTAAGATGTATTAGTTAATATAGGTTAAAGCTCATTTTACGATTAGATATCTTCGAGAAGCAATAAGGTAATAAGTTATCGTAAAAATTAAATACCTAGTTTTTACGATACAACCCGCGGCATACGAGATAAAAGCAATGAACAATACACATCAGCTAATAAATAATAAAACACAAGAGCAACTATATTATTACATATACTTACCGAATCAAAAGACAAAACACTTTTTGCAATTGGGATCTCAAGGTTAAGTTGAACTGTCAAACACCGGATCGAGTGAGGGTTGGTGTCTGTACTTCTCTAAATCGGTATAATTTGCGTATAAAAACGAAAATTTTATTGTAGGCGGTCGGTTACTAGATATTTCTAACAATACATCTCAGCATTTGTGAGGTGTTTAAATTTCTGGAAACGTCTCAGAATTCTACAAATTTTTTGGAAGGCAAGGCTACCTTTATCTTGATAGCCATAAACAGACCAAAATTTATTACCATTTTTAGGAGAAGCTTTGAATACTGGGCACTTATTTATGAAAATAAAACAAATTTAAATATAAGTTTTATTATACTGTATACCCACTTTGACAATACAGAAAATTAGGAAAATGTAATTTTACTAAACTAGCTTTCACTGTCATGAAAAAACTATAGAGATGCTTTTTGAGCTATTAAGGATTTTTATATAAAGACTAACAACTAAACTAAGTTTTCTGTACTTATTTCTGTCATCAGCTAATTTAATATTGTATTTTTATAAACGGTATACCTTCAGTTTTATGGAAATGGTTACATACAATGTGAAGTTATCAATATTAACAACAACACAATCACAGAAAATAAATATAAAATAGAATAAAAATTGATGTCACAAGTTGTTCTGATATTTGCCACATTCACCTAAACTTGAAAGTCACTCAAACTTTTGCTGCTGGCTAACATACATAAAGTTTCTGCACACTCGACATCCATATACGAAGGTTCCATTGTAGTGACGATTTTGCACTCGCAAGTTTCGTGTTCCTGCAAAATACTCTAGCTGTGTCATGTATGCGAAAACTAATTCAAAACACCTACTTCTTGCTTACAACGCCTTTCTGTCCGAGCGGTTAATCTCCATCTTCTTTCATCATTTTTCGTAGGAGATGAATGAGACGTTTTATAGGTAGGTAGGTTCACAGAAGGAACAGCATCCTTTTTCACTTATCTGGAAGATTTTCAATGTAATGTTTTTTAAGCCATTATCAACAACTCACCTGCTCCAGGAATACAGTCGCTCTTTTTAAAATGTTTGGAGCACACTTTAATAAAAAAGGAAACACGTTTACCCATTTTTTGGTATTCTCTCCCATGCTTTTCTAAATTCAATTTATTTTGTATTGGCAAAATTCGGACACCTTCAGGTGGAAAGCGGTGAAAAGACAAGCCCGCCGTGCGCGATGCTTTGGCACTGTATCCATATGCACAGCAAAACACCTTTGACTTACTGCAACTTAGCTGTGCTTTATCAATTGCCGAAAGGGGAAGTTTAAATGCACAAAACACAAAAACAACCCCCAAGCAAGTAAACACTCCAGCCGTAAGCCGAATTTCCGATAATTATAATCATTAACCCAACGAGGTTATCTCGTCGAACTAACTACAAAAATGAACCTACCCGAACTCTAGTTCACAGTTTCTCCACGACGTGGCGTCTTCCTAAGCTTGAGATCCCAATAACCTTGCTAACAAATGTACCGGCACGAGGCACGCTTTTCAACGTTGTACCGTTGCAAGCCGCAAGATAGAAAACACAAATGACATTCGTCATCTGCCCCGCGCGGTGTTGCCAGATCTTCAAGATCCGTGCATGCAGTCAAATAGACGGAAAAATCCCCTAAAAGCGCCACTCAATAAAATTCACAAAATTTATTTAAAGATAATGCATACATCTCAAACTTGTGTCGTGTGAAGAAATGGATGTACAACGAAAATTGATAATGATGATTGTCTGGAGCACGCAGAGGTTTTCTGCGACTCCATCCGCACCGGAACGGAAACCACACTGACATTCGGATACGATATCCAACTTCTGAAGCCGAGCTGCCAGAATCCGATGGAAATGCCTCACAATAACCGAACCGATCGAGATCGGACGGAAGTCGCTCGGTAAGCGTGAGTCTGCAGGAATACAATGCGAGATTTGAGAAGATCCTCAGGGACATGTCCTACTAAGAGGAACAGATTGAACAGCAGCGTGATTATCGATGTGGGAACGGTGTCATCTGGCCCGTGAGCCGCTCTCGCTTTCACCCTAGCTTTCACGACTTCCTCGGGGGTTATGACGCACTAGATTCCGTCGATAGGCAACAGCCGCTTCTTCCGCCCGGGAGGTTGTCCTCGAGTCGCCTGCTCGGTTCCTCAAAGACGGACCGACAGAACTCAACGAACTCTCGCCCATCTGAGAGCAGGGCCCGACACGACGGTCCCTCGGATCCAGCCCACCGAGAACGATGTCCGCAGCAGCTTTCGGGTTCCTGCGAAACAAGCGTTGGACCATGGCGAATTCCTCGCGACGCCTTCTCTGTCGCTCAGTTCTCTTTGAGACCTTGTTACCCGCTTCGGGGCGTTTCGCCGGATTATAACGCTGACCTGCAGCTCTTCGCAAATTCGGAGGAATCGTGGTGTCGAACCATGCCAGTATGGCATCGTCCACGTCCTGCCCTTCACAAGCTCTCTCACAGATGTTCGCGAGCAGAGCCCCCCCCACATAACTCCGTCGAACGAATTCCGCGCGTCTCCGACAACACGCAGCATCTCCCTCCGGATGGATGTTACGGGGACCGGGGCGATGACCTCGACCTGCTCAGGTTCTGGCTCGGGTCTACGGTTAGCGTTTCGGTTCTTCCAGGCATCTTTCTCGCGAGCAACCAAGGCTCGCTAGGCAGCATGCCTACGTTTGCTCTTGATGGCCTCCTGCGTTCTATGAGGAAATTCGGCATAGAGCCGAGAATTGACTAGATGCGCTGGTGTTCGCTCCATCACAGCCGTAGCTTCCGCCTTCGCCATGAGTACAGTCTCCTCATCACCCCAGCGAGCCTTTTTACGATCTACGTCTATGCGACGATTAAACTCGTCCGGGTGGCCCCCCGTTCGTGCACCCCCCGCCCGTCGCTGAGAGGAAGTGCCTATCGCATAAGGGGCACTGGTACTGGGACGGTGGCCTGTGGGCCTTCCGTTATTACATTTAATAATCGCGTATCATTAGGACCATCTCCGGTTTAAGGTCCATTGGCGAGTGGGTTGGTAGCCGCCACGCCGGACCGTCACAAAGATGTCGGACCGGTGCCTTAAGAGAGTTAAGCATGGTTAACTAGCGCCCGTGGTTAACCCGCGGTCAAGAGGCAGTTGTCATGGAAACGTTTCTTTTTAAGCGTTTTTCATCGGTGCTGCCTGTGGCAACGGCCAGTTAACCGCGTGTTAACCAGGGGGTCTGGTTAACAACGCTTTGTGCAACTGGGCCCATGAGAGATTACAGTTGGCAACTGGCAATGCTGCAGGGGCCCGCTCACACAGAAGCAGACCATTCGCGGGCCGATTGAAAACAATTTTTTGCAGATCAATATCAACAGTTATTGTCGTTAGTAGTCAGATCCAGGTCCTCATCTTCATTGATTTTCATCAGTTTCAGTTATCCTTGCGTGCAAGTGTAAACTTCTATTCAGTAAGTATACCCGGCAGGTTTCAGTTATTATACCTTTTATTAATTGTCTTTATTAATTTATTTTCATTTAATGGCCGAAGGAGCTAAGAAACAACTATTGCATGTCATTCCAGTTGGCCAAGGTTGCCCTCAAAGGAAAATCGATACCGGAAATCTCCAAGACAATTAGCAACACTGAAGAATGGCTCGGCGAAATAGGTAAAGGTGCAGGAGAAGTTTTTCACATAAAGAGACGTCATTCTGAAAAGGTTTTGGAAGCTCTGGGGATGTCAGTCCTAACGCCCACTCCATGAACTCCAGTGCGCTAAGTTTGTGAATGTGTGATAATAAAACCGTTTTTTTTTTTAATTTTTCAAAGTACAAAGTAGAGGGTCATTTAATTAAAACGGACACTAGTCAGAGTCCCTCTGAAGAAGCTGACAGTACGATCGGCGAAACGTCAAGAGCAAATTCTGCGGCGTAAAAGCGTAAAAGCCTGCATTCTATTATTAGATATAAAGCCTTATTAATTTTGGCATCTTCATTCCGTTGCCCCTTTCTTCTTGATCGACCAACCCCTTTGGGGGTTTTCTTGACTTGCAGGCCCACAGATTTGATTGACTGTGTCTCAAAGATTATATCTCATCTTCATACTCATTAGTACTTGGATCTTGCTGTAATAATTTGTCCGTGTCGTTATCGGCAACCGTTTCGTCGACGATTGAATTGTTTTCGGAAATATTTGCGATGACTGACGTTTCTGTATCTTCATCCAGCTTCAAATAAAACATGTATCAGTGTAGGCGCGTTCAGTTTAAAAAGCATTATGGAGAAATTTATCCTCTTCAGGAAAATATTTTGAAATTGCAAACATTTTTTACAATAGTATGTTGAACGTTTTAGAATGTTGTGTTACCAAATACAATATAAAAATTTAACCTATAAACGACCATGGATAATCTTCAATTCGATATAATAACAGTTATAACAGGCCAATTATTGTTTTATACATGGGTTATTGCCTTCTTCACGCAGCAATGAATTTTGTTTTCAGATACCAAATACTCCTGAAAAATGGATAAAAATAGCAAATAACTACGAACACCTTTGGAATTTTCCGAACTCTATAGGTTCGATGGACGGCAAACATATTATTTTACAAGCATCGTTTAATAGCAGCAGTGAATTTTACAATTATAAATCCTTGTTTAGTGTCCTTCTTTTGTTTGTGTATTGCGGATACCAAGGACGAATATACGATGGAGGAGTTTGTAAAAATTGTCAGCTCAGCTTACTAATAGACGAAGAAACATTAAATTTACTAAAACTAAGACCACTGCAGGAACAAAGCAAAGAAATACCGTATGTGATTCTCGGCGACTGAGCTTTTCCATTGACTGATAAGTGATAATATTATGAAGCCGTATGCAGGTATTGGTAGGCAAGGATCTAAAGAGAGAATATTCAACTATCGTCTCAGTCGAGCGCGACGAGTTGTAGGAAACGTATTTGTTATACAATGTTCAGTCTTTAGAGTATTGCGAAGACCAATGCTTTTACAACTTGATACGGCTTCACTCATTGTAATGACTACAGTTTATCTTTACAACTTTTTGAAACAAGGCCAAGCATCTTGCGAAATTTATACACTGCCTGGAATGTTCTGTTGTAGATGGGCATTTAGTTGAAGGCAGTTGAAGAAAAGATAGCGGTGAATTGACTTCTCTGATCCCTCTTACAAAGGTACCACGCCGATCAAAAACAGCTGCTCATGATATAAGAAAAGAATTTGCTGACTATTTTATTGCGTAACACTGTCCCAAACAGCAGTCTGGGGTCTTTTAGGGTAAGGGGTAGCAACAAAGCTGGTCATACGGGAAGACAAGAAGGTCTGAATAATAGTGTCTGACCTACATGCGGCAGTACGAACATACGGAGATAGGGTGTATTGAAAAGAGTGTTGGCGGCGGTGGGACTTAGGCCATTTTCCCTGTCGTGTAAACAGGTAGTTATAATTCGGGCTGCGCTTGCCGAACCTGGTGGTGGAAAGCACAAAATCAGTGCAGAACATGAGTTCTGCACGAGTAAGTCGGCGCGTGTTTTTTTTTTTTGGACCTTAATGAGATCCGCAAACAGCGCTGCTCTTCCATGGCAAGAAAATTACTAACAAAAGGTGTAGAAGCAAAATAACTTTAAAATGTGGACTTTTGAATTTTTTTGTACCTTATTATATATGTAGTTAAAATAGTTCCTAAGTTAGGTACTTACCGTGCTCATAGCTGATCTTGGCTTGTCGCATTCAATAAGAAACATCATTAATTTAAACGCAAACCACCTTGATATGTAAATATCTTTGCGAGCTGTAATGTTATATTGGTTAATAATCTATGATATAAAGGTCTTGCGTATAAACCACCTGTTCCCGTTCCAACTGTCTTTTTTCCTTCTGCTCTTTGTACCCGAAATGGAGCTTCCAGACTTTTCATTTTTTACATAAGTTCTGGAACTGGTGTTTCCATAGCCTCGGATATCAGTCCCATGCATCTTTATATATATAGAACTAGAACACACAGAGGCACAATGCCCGCAGTCAGAAGAGATATTCTCTATTTCAAAAGGAACTTAGGAGACGTAATTCAGTCTTTCAAATGTTAAGAGTCTATGAAAGCAGCCCTAGATTCCACTAGACATAACTGAAATTTGCTAAACCTTCCCCCAAACTATACCCGCGTTCCGCTTATAATGCCCTACTACAGCAGACTACGAGCGCCTGGAGCAGTGTTGCCAGAGGTCTCCAGATATTTGTACCACCCAGAGGAAACAAAATGTACCAAAACCGACGTGTTCGTACCAGGTTTCGGAACTGACTAAAAACTGGAATGTGGAGCAAAAAAACACCCCTACTGTTTCAAAACCTTTATTTAATACGTAATATTCCTATTAATAAGTCTATCGGGGGCTTCCAATCATAACATGTCACTTCAGATATTAACTGTCCCTTCAATAGGGAATTGCATGTTGCAGGAAGCAGCCTATTCCTTATTTTTGTTTTGATCAGATTAAGTTGTGAAAAAACCCTTTAACTAGACGCGTTACTATGTGGAAGGCTCATCATATTAAATACAAAACTACATGTGTTGGAAGCACAGTTCATCATTCGAATTTCTTAATTCATTCAATTTAAACAGAAAGTTTGAAAATCTGATTGTAATAGATGAACCACTGCTCGAGTATCCGATTGACTACCTCCTGAATTTTTTTTATCAGTTATACTAAAAAGCGCAATGGATGATTCCCATACATACCTTCAGAGATAACCATCTAGTTTGACTAGGCCTTAAGAGTTTGTGGGGTTTTAACTGCACAAATTCTTGAAATTCTTTGTATTGGTGTAAACTTTTGCTACAGTTTGACAGGTAATTGTAAATGTTTCTAGTCAAACCTTCAACATCCTTAGCATAGGAGGCTAGATGGAGCGAATGGCAAATGCAACCCATCACACAAATGTTCTCATTTATGCACCTTAATTTTTGTTGCACTCCATTAATAGATGGAGCGAATGACAAATGCAACCCATCACACAATGTTCTCATTTAGGCACCTTAATTTTTGTTGCACTCCAATAATATCACCCATCATGACGGCTGCATTGTCAGCTCCAAATCCTATTAAATTCTTATTTGCAATTTGTTTCTCTTCAAGGGTTGCAGCCATTGTATTTAATATTCCTGCAGCAGTACAGTCGTTCACTTCCTTCAACGCTTATAACTTGTCACACACCCACACCCAACGTCCTGCGCCGCTAGCGGAGTATAGTCTGCACGGAAAAACGACCTGTACAGTGTACACTCCGCAGGCGACTGCCTCAACGATTACGTAAGTGGTTCGTAACTGGCGGAACAAGAGATATGTGGTAAGAGGTAGTTCGCCGGGTATATTCCGCACGAAAAAACGACCTGTACGGAGAACAGCCAACGTCCTGCGCCGCTAGAGGAGTATAGTCTGCACGGAAAAACGACCTGTACAGGGTACACCGCAGGCGACTGCCTCGACGGCTACGGTCAGGACCAGCAGAAGCTGGAAGGATGGTAAGTGGAGCGGGGAGGACGCCACTGCACTATATCAATAAAAGCTATAGCTCACTCACCCAGATAGGGCTGCTACTTCACCGGAAAGCGGATCTTTCACAACTTAAGTGAGCAGCGGACGGCCGTCCTTTTGATTACTTTGACTGGAGCCGGAGGAACAAGAATGCTGACCAGGGGTGCCAGCAAGCGTTGTTCTCCTGAACTCTGCGGACCGCGGACTTCAGACGTATATAAGGCGGCGGATGGAAACTTGACTAAACGCGGAGAAACTTGGTTAAACGCTAAGGAAAATTTGTAACTTCGTTACATTCTCATCTTACTTCGGGAGGGGAAAAAGAACCCGGAAACTAACATTTTATTTACTTAGCGTTACAAAACTAAAATACTACATTATATTCCCCGGCGGCATTCACACGGCCAATCTCATGCAGGGGCAGCTTGTCCGGAAGTATAACCGGGTTTGGGTGCCCCGTAAGAATCTCACCGTCGTGGGGAACGTACCCTCCAATGTACTGGACGTCAGAATCGGGCGAGGTCGGCTTCGGTTTGAGTTTGGCAGTATCTACGTTCATTGGCTCCGACGGTGTACAGGTGGATGCGGCGGTCGATTCGTTCTGGTATGGACTTGGTTGTTCTGGCAGTGGGTCGGCTCGAACGGGGGTGATCGGAGTCGGTCGGTCTGATGTTGTGACGGCTGGTACGGTGACGTCCGGGGTCGGTTGGTCTGGTAACGGGCCGACTGGTTCGGTGATGTCCGGGATCGGTGAGTCGTGGTCTCCAAGCTCCCATAGAGCACGGGCCATCTCGGCGATGAGCTTCGGAGTCGTCAATTCAAGCTTTGGGCTGTCTATCCTTGGTCGGCTTGTGGCGATCGAAGTTAGTGAATATCTAACTGCCGGTACGGAGTCTCCCTGCTTTTATAACCCTAAGAATTGCAGTGGGGAGGCGGTACCCCGAGTGGGAGTATAATGCGTGCGCCACTTGCCCTGGTTCGGAAAATAATGGAACTTGGGGCCGGGATAATTAAAACATGTTAGGTGGGCGGATTATATTTTTTTATTATTTAATCCTGTACACAAGCKCTCTCCCGTTACGGGCGTTGACTCTGTAACGCTTCCCTKATGGCCAGCCCTCGGGAATAAACCGCTGGGCCGCCTCCTGCATCCTGCCCGGCCACTCCCGGAAGGGTTGTGTCTCCTCCTAGAATTTCTTCTAGGTTAGGAGGACGTGCTATTGCGGCTGGTTCGGCAGCTTCTTGGTTGTCCGGGGCGGGCTGACCGGCGGTGGCGGTGTCGGGCTTGGCCAGGGATGGCATATCGGCCCCTACAGTGACGGACGGACCGGTCGCGGCTGGAGACGGCCATCCCGTGGACTTTGGTGTGGCGGACGGACTGGAGTCAGTTGCTGTGAGGCTCGTCCCGGTCTCTAAATTGATGGTAGATGGTGCCGGGTCTCTCAGCGCCTCGATTGATCTGGCCGGTCGGACTCCTGTGGGGACCGGGAGGGGACGCGTATGTTTCCTCGTGGTTATTGGTGCGTCCCCGGGTCGTGACTTTTTTAACGCAGTTGGTTTTTCTGGACCCGCACCCTCCCCTTTTAGCGGGGCCTGGACCTTAGTGGTGGCGGCCCGGAGCCGAACTTCCAGCACCAGCGCCCGGGCTATTCGAGTCCGGTTGATATCTTGCTCGGGTCGCTGGTTGACCGCTCTTTCGGCGGACGGGTAGATGGTGCGGATTTTCCGATAATTTTAAGGTCTTTTATGTGAACCCGGGATATGATTTTCCCGCTTGCATCTTTCAAATTATACACGACCGGTAAAAGAACGCGGTGTACGACCCGGAAAATTTTGGCGCAAGCTTGGCGGCATACCCCCGAGCCCCAGATGAGAGTGGCTGTTCTAGCTTCAGAACTTTATCCCCGATTCGACATCGCCATTCTCGCCTCCGAAGGTTGTAGTGATGACTCTGGACGGCGAAGGCTCGGGGCAGATTCAATCTTACTAGTCGGTAAAGGTCTAAGAGTCTTCCTAGTCGGTCCTGGTGGGTATTGCGGTGGTCGTCGGTTTCGGTGTGCTCCTCGTCTGTGGTCCCCTGGTACTCTCGGTGTAAGCTTCCGGGTAGGGCGAACTCTCAGCCATAATTCAAGAAGGCGGGAGAGAAGCTGGTGCTTTCATGTGGGACGCTATTTACTGCTATCGTTAAAGACGGTAGGTGCTGGTCCCATCTTTGGTGGTCGGAATCGCAAAAGTGTGCCATAATGGTTTTGAGAGTCCGGTTCGCCCTCTTCACGGGATTTTCCTGCGGGGTGTATGGCGCGGTTAGTCGGTGTGTGATGCCGWACTGGTGTAGCKGCTGMTTGAAAGTCCGACTGTCGTACTGTACGCCGTTATCGGAGATGACTGTCTTCGGAGTTTCAAAACGGGTGATGACCTCTTCAAACAGGGCCTGACTGATGGTGGCGGCGGTGGCTGCGGTTTCTGCTGCGATACTTTGAAGCGCTGGCAGTGTAGGCATCCTCGGACATACTTCACGGCATCTCGGAACATTCCTGGCCGGTAATATCGCTGTGCCAGCTGGGCTATCGTCTTAGAGATCCCTAAATGTCCGGCGGTCGGTGCGTCGTGGTTCTTTTCTAACATACGACGACGGAGTGGTATCGGTACGCACAATTTCCATGGTTCAGCTAACTCCTGGTCCTTTAGCTTATTGCCAAAGAAGTGACGAAATAGTCGGTTGTTTATGATGAGGTAGTCTGGGAACTGATCTGGATGTTGCTGGAATTCGGTGATACGGCGTGTATACCAGGCACAATCGGGGTGGTAGGCAGGTTCTGCCTTGTTATGTATGTCGGTTGCTCCGGTTTCGGTAACTGGTAACGGATCTCTTGACACATTGTCGGCCACATTGTGGAGGACTCCCTTGCGGTATTTAATTTCGAAGTCGTATTGCCGGAGAAATACGCTACAACGGCCTAGTCGGCCGGACGGGCTTCTTATGGCATGCAGCCATTTTAGCGACTTGTGGTCGGAGACTACGGTGAGTTTGTAGCCTTCTAGATAGGGCCTCATTTTTTCGATTCCCTAGACGATGGCGAGACATTTCTTTTCGGTAACAGAATAATTCTTCTCGGCGGGATTTAGGGTTCGGCTGGCGTAAGCTATGACTTTATCGCCTTCTTCGGTCGTCTGGGTCAGGGCTGCCCCGATACCGTAATCGGATGCATCGGTTAGAAGGATGAACAGTCGGCAGAAGTCGGGACGGGACAGGACTGGGGCTTCGGTGAGCCTCTGTTTAACAGCGTATGTATGAAATGGTTTATTTGATTTGTAAATGTCAACGGGTCAGTTTCATTATAGAAAATATCGGCATATTCTGTGCAAATGTCTATTATTGCTGTTCTTTCTTTCTCGTTGAGGTGGTTAAGACGTAATTTGGGTAAATCTAAATTTGGTTTTTTATTAATTGCTTTGACATTTAAATTGTTAAAGTTCGATTCCTGATATACAAATTTTTCGACTGGTAAAGGTTCTGAAAAGTCGAAAGAAATTTCTTTTTCTACTTTATTCAAAAATGTTGTTTATGCATAGCCATTTTTCGCAATCGTGATACATTCTGGATATTCACAACTGTGCAATTTTGTGTGGGGAATTATAATTTCGCCATTCTGGATAGAAGTCTTAACTTTGATAACTTTTTCAACTCTGGGTTCAATAGTAACGGAGTTAATTTGGTTTTTATTATTTGGTACTGTAGTTTAATTTTTGCGTTCGGCGTTATTAAGTAACCGTTTTCAAAATCTAATTTTGCTTTCAACACTTGGAGATTATCTGGTCCAATTAATTCTCTGAAAATATTATGAAATTTGAAAAGGTGGAATTTCATAGGTGAATTTGGAAGATTAAAGGTTTTTGACGTGGGCATCCATGCACCATATTTATGCGCTGATTCTGAAAATACGCTCGTAATTATAAATGGGTCATAATGAATCGTCTCTGGAAATAGTTGATGAGCTATCTCCGGGTCTATAAAAGATTGTGTGGCTTCAGTATCTACAACTAACAAGATTATTAGTTTGTGAACACAAATCAGATTCGTCTTAAATGTTTCTGTATTGAATAATTCTTCTGTTACAAAGCTTCGATTATTTTTAGCTGTGCGAGGCGCAATTGTACGGCCTGTACTAACACTCACTGGGGTCCGTTTGTAATCTGGTCTATAATTTGGATTTGGCTTGAAAACATTTTTGTTTTGAGCTTGAGGCTGTTTTTTTAATACTTGAGAGTTTGTTGGATAGTTCCTTTGAACTGATCGTGTTTTGAACTTAATAGGTTGTGAAGGAAATTAGTTTATGTTACTGTTACGGCACTGATTACTTAAAATTTTTAGTTGCAACATATTTTTGGCAATAATAACATATGTTATTTTCTTCGTTAATATACTGTAAAACAATTTGCAAAGTACCTGGACGCATGGCGCGGACAGAACTACCTAGCGAGTCTTTTAATATGTCCATATGTTTTTTTTAATGGAAGTAAATTTTTATTTTGTGTATATTTGTTTTCTTTTGTTTAGATTAAATTGTACTGCGGCATAAATTTATTCAATAGCTAAGTGCTGTATGAGGTGCCATATCATTTAAGCTCACGAAACCTGTCAATTAATCTAACAATTGTCTGTGACAAATTAGCAAATTGCATATGTGTGTGCAGCCTATCACATCTCATGTAATGTGCATAAAAAATTTTGGCGAAAGTAAAAAACAAGACTGCTTATATTTTTTTATTAGGGAACAAAACGTAAATCATTTCGTTATTTTGATTTAAAAAATATAAGTATTCTTACATACGTATATATCATATACACACGTGGAAAGGTGTGGTGAAAGGTCTATTTCAAACGGTTTCAAATAATATGTTTCTTCAATAGTTTCACTTTCGTCAGCACCACTGATCGTGGATTAAGAATACTTGTCACTGTTAAATTTCTGTATCATAGTAACAGTTGTTTCAAAATCTAAGCAACAGTTTTTTTTTAAATTAGACTTATATAAAAGTGAATATAATATTTTAAAACTAAGACTATTTCTTGACTTTGTTTTTATTGCGTTCATTATGGAAAAGATATGCTCAACTACAGCCTTGCTTAGTGGTAGCGATAACATGTCTTGGACGGTATTAGCTATATCTCTAAAAATGAATTCTCCTGCAGCATTTTTGTAATTGTATACTGTGGTCCACAGCTCCTGTGAAGAAAAAATTAAATAATAAATATCTGTTGTCTGACTGAGACAGAAGGCTCACTCTATTTATTGAAAGCAACACAGATAATAATAAAGTGTAATATAGATAGTTTTGGTTGTTCCTGTACATCTCTGCTAAAATTCTAGCCATATAGCATTTTGTAATTGTGCTGAAGTGAGTTTTTAACTAACCACTGATTTAGAATTACTTTTACATTTGCTCTTGCAAGCCAACGAGTAGTTGATAATTGTACCAATTTATGAAACTTATTATCAGTATTTAAATTAATAAGTGAATATACTTGCTTATATTCAGCTTGTCTTAGGGGGCTGTTGCTGAACTAGTTATGTTTCTGTAGCCAAAAAATCCATTTGGGAGGGTAGTGCATCAGCTTCTTTACTGCAGCATAAATGCAAAGAATGAGCTATGCATTTAACAAGTTATAATTTTGATGATTTTTCTTTCAAAATAGTATAAACAGAGTGGTTCCTTCCACAAAACTGTTGGCACCATCAGTACCCAAACCAATTAGATTTTTTTAATTAAGACCAGCTATATTGGGAGTAAGCGATGAGCACGAGAGAGGAGTAACGAGTGTATGCTTGTCTGCTGCAATATTAAATAGTTAATTATTTATTTTTAGTACCGTCTGCTAAAAATGAGTACAAGAGCTCGCGCTGTTGGTGTCTCCGTTGATGTGAACCCAAACGCAGTGGCATAAACAGTGGTAGATAAGTTATTGTTCAGTGATGTATTTATGGGAAAATTGACACCGGTGTTTTGCAATATCATATTGACGGAGGTGGGTAGGGTCTTGTAAGAGTATCAACAAAGGGTCAGCCAACTAGAAGATGAACTCAGACGTTCCCAGGATGAGAAGTCGCGCTTGCTAGACGACCTTGAGCAGAATGCAAGATTTAATAATATTATAATATATTTGCTTCCTGAAGATGAACTAAGCAGAAAGTGTCTCAAGTGATGGAAGGCAAATTAGGCATAAAGGTCGGATCTCATGAAGTTGCTGTAGCGCACCTTCTCAGGGGTAGAGTTGGAAAGGGTAAACCTATTACTTTTAAGTTTGTACGCAGAGTATTGAAGAAGCCGTACTAGCAAACAGGACGAAAATAACTTCTGCTGAAGATCTGGAAGGCAATGGTGACGAATCTAACTCGCAGCAGTAATCGCATGAAAACACCTCAACCTGTATTTTTTGGTATTTACTTATATCCGAATTACTTAACTATTGTACAGACCTGAAGATTACGCCGAACAACATACCGAACAGCAAGCAAAACAACAAACGGAGCATCAGTTTGGACGGGGCGACAATCGGATTAACTTTTGCGTTCGTACGTGAGTTTGAACCATCCGTTGTAGGTTTTTTAACGAACATCAAAGGAAAAGTGCGTGAATATGTTGTAGGCTTGGACGAGATACGCGGAACCACAAACAAGATAGCAAATGGTTTTCATACTGGAGATAGCAAATTAATGTGTTGTGGGATGATCTTAATATTACTGCTTATTTAAATAAAATAATAGTGATTTATGTACTAGACAAGAGCAGTGGATTGGTCAGAAGACAACTGTTTTAAATTAATTGGCGAATACGAAAAACAGCCTTTATTGTGGCAAGCCAATTATGCCCAGCATTATAATAAATTAAAGAAACAAGACTCTTGGTAGGAAATTGCATTACTTGTTCTTGCGGCAAGTGTTACATAGGTCAAACTAAAAGAAAAGTATGTACGCGTGTGAAATAACACATACGTGCTACTAGGTTGCAACAGATCGATAAATCTTCCGTAGCTGAACACTCATATTTGACTAACACATGATTGATTTTGATAAAACAAAAATTTTACATAGAGAACATATATTATCACAAACGTCTAATAAAAGAAGCTATATAAATTTGTAGGAATACTAATAATTTTAATAGGGATTGTGGCAATTATGAGTTAGGTGACATTTGGAAGGCTATTTTGTAGTTATCCTTTATCAAGTAGTTCGTGTATATCTAGTAGGTAGGTAGTTCCTTTTTCATCGTTAGGTTCTTTTTTATCAGGTTGGCACGTTGTTTCTATGACGTCTCGCATCCCTGGTGATTTGTTTATTTACTTTCAAAATTTTGTTTGAACTTGTGTCAGGCAAATTTTGAGGTTCTTCGTCGTTGACAAAGATTACATGTGTAATCGAAACGTCAGACTATTAACTTTTTGTCAGTGTTTTCAAGAGACAGCGATCTATTCGACAAAATATTATCTTATAATATGGACGCTGAAGGCATTCACCCTCGTATTCATGTTTTCCATTTTGTTGTTTAGTCTTTTCCTATGTAATATTTTCGAGAGACATCGTCATCGTTGTTGGTGTTTTGATTATCGGATTTCAATATTTCTTGGCCTGAAATTGAATTATGTTCATTCTGATCGGCCGGTGAAGCTTCATCTTCCGGCGGACTGCTAACAGCAAGCAAAACAACAAACGTATTAACGTTTGCGTACGTGCGCGCGGTCGATCCATCCATTGTCGGTTTTTTGACAAACATCAAAGGAAAAGTGCGTGAATATATTGTAGGTTTGGACAGGATTCGCGGAACCACAAACAAGATAGCAAATGGTTTTCATATCGGACACAGCAACATCTACTATAAAATATGTTCTAGTTTATACCTATTCTGTATATGCAACAGGGAAAAGAAAGAATAAAAGAGTTTTTTATTATCATTAAAAAATAAATTGAGAAAGGTTTACTGCAGTGGCTTGAGAAATTATTTCTATGATATCTAAAAAATCATTTACAACCTTTTCACTAAAATATCTCACACATGCGCAAAGGTACTTCATAACCGAAATGTCCGTTGACTCGTCTAATTAACGAATTGACTAATTAGCAGCCTCCAATGTCACTAATAACTTTTTCGAGAATTGATGGGCTAACTACATTCTGTATGATCTTGGAACATTTCGTACGGTGGAGTTTCAAATCTTCAAGTCTGCTTCCTTTTCCCAACTTCTTTAGTAGTTTACTAATGTGATCAACACTTCTATGAATGACAAGCTTTAGACTACTTATTTTAGCTACGATATTGGCTTTATACCAACTCTATAATTTTGGAAGTACGTTGTGTGTTTGTAAAACTTTTGAAATAACAAATAAACTTTACTGGAAAAAGCCAAGAACAATTTGTGGGTGCATCGGCACACCGGGAGATGTATAATACTGAATGAATAGTATTCGCTCGTGTTCCTACCCGATTCTATCAACACCAACGCTGATTGGCTTCGGTCCTGCTTCGCTCGTCTCCGTGCTGAACGAGTCGTTAAGTTCAACCCACTACACAGAGGGGGCGCTACTTGTACGAATCGAATTATAAAATTCTTACTATTGTACTTCTTAAATTGATTTTACTTCCACATCCTGCTTCTGGTGCAATACCATATTTTGTAAACACATTACTGAAAGATTTAGCCAAGAAGTATTTTGATGCTTTTGATGTCCATTCACTCCTTTTATATGTATATAAATCATAGCATCTACAAATAAACAGTTAAGTATAGCATGTATGCTAAACGATTAGCTTAATAACGGATAAATATCTAATTAATCAATTTAATAAACTATAGTTCTTAAGTAATTACCTAGATCTAGTGATTCTATACTGTCCCTGGTTTTGCCACATTTTAAAGTCTTTTTTGGTTTCTAAACAGGTATTGTCCACATCTCTACACAAAATTTTATCTTCTTACATTTCTAAACAACATTCCCTTAAATGAAACATTGATATTAATTCTATTTCCTTTATAATCTTTTAACCGTTGGTCCAATCAAATAATCACTTAAAATCATCTTGTGGCAAGATATTTGGTGGAATTTGACTGTTTGCCAGTGATTTTTCTCCCCTACGACTGCAACAAATACATAAACTTTACCAAATTGATAGCTACCCACAAACGCTAATGCACTAATAGTAAGAGAATTTATAAATAAAGACCTAATTCTAGTCTCTTCGGAGGCATCCACACTTTCTAATTTACAGTACTATATACCTGTAAAATCTGCAAGTGGCTCTGGTTTGTAATTCCGCAATGAAGCTTCCTTTCGCTGGGTCCACACGCATTTCACATCTGTTGACGGTATCAGCTCTAAGGTTAACAAATCGCACATGTAAACAAATTTAAC
The DNA here is from genome assembly GCA_025024175.1 of Rhyzopertha dominica. Lineage (NCBI taxonomy): Eukaryota > Metazoa > Arthropoda > Insecta > Coleoptera > Bostrichidae > Rhyzopertha > Rhyzopertha dominica. The sequence goes on along the minus strand of QCXZ01000086.1, from coordinate 9,914,205 downwards.
AAAAGCGAGAAAGCAAGAAAACTAACACAATTAAAGGTAAACAATGTAAGAAATCTACATTGGCAGATTTGCCTTTTTACGATTTTGGAATCATACAACCTTGTTAAATGAATAAGAAGAGCTGAAATGTGTTTGCATTTTCCACCAAGTCCTGCTTTGCATGTGTATATCATGCACTCTACACTAGCTTGTTGGTCTTGAATTTTGAGTTTACCCTGTAATTCGTGTGGGTTGTTCGTTAATGCAGAAGTTTGAAAACACAAGCTGAAGATATCAACACTAGTCTCTAAAAATAATGGTAGGTTATGGGGTTGTTAATTTATTATATACGACAATTAATACTTACTCGATAAAGTTTTACAACAAAGGCACACAATAAGTTGGCCAGCATTTAAAACTTCTTCACCTTCCCTTATACATCTGGAAGCGGTAGTGGTTTCCAAAAACGTAAAACCTTCTAGTAAACGCATTTTATACGGCACACCACGCGAATGACACCAGAAAATAGCACCGGTCGACTGATTTCTAGACCATGGCCATTCTAAGTTGAGCCGGGCGGAGCCTAGCGAGCGGCGCAGTGACTTCTGTCAGTGGCGGCATAAATTTTCTAGTAAATGGGGTCTCACAGTAGCTATTTTGATCAGTGGCGTGGCATGGTTAGTAAATAATTGAGTTATTTAATATATTAATTCATATGTGTATATAGTGTGGGTATGTTTAAGATAATCAGCAGCTGCAAGCTTATTAGCGGGTTAGTACTATATTTCTTATTATATAGAAGTGTAGGTAGTGATATTGACCGACAAAGTTATCATAATGACTGAAATATAGATAACTGGGTATCGGTCTATCCAGGTAGAAAGTGGCAGTGTAGAATTAAGATAGTTTAAGCAGGTTTAATGTAGGTAATTGCTAAAATACATTCATAATTTCAAATAACAATGGCAATTATCGAAGCAAAAACAAAATTAACATGAATTAGATGGTTCTTATTTTAAAAATTTTTGTTTAAAAGGATATGAAATTTTTTGGTTTCTGTTTTTAAGGCCAATATCAGATATTTTTCCATTTCATACGTATAAAAAGTAAGATATCTATCACAATAAATAGTTTATTTTACACCATATGATAATCTTTGTACTTCAGTTATATCAGAGCAAATAAAGTAATAAGTAGAATATTAAACAAAAGACGAACAAAAAATGTACTTTAATAATAATAAAAATTATTGCTTATGACAAAAGACTTAACATTCATCATCCGAGAAATCACTATTTGAAAAACCTTCATCAGAAGCTTCTGCATTTACTGTAAAACACAGTTCATCAAGCGCTTCGTGGAGAAGATGTTCTTTTTCCATATATTCTAGTTCCTTTATTTTGCTATAATGACATACAGCCAACCAGTTGTCCACAGCAATTTGCGGAAATCTATGCTATTTCAACGACAACACAACGCACAAGCTTACAACCGCATCCGCATACAACAGGATCACGAATGAAATGCAAATGCAAAAGAGGGTGGTCAAGCGTCCTAAAACGCCGGGCCACGTCAGGCTTTAAGCCGTTTGCGTACCGTCCACCCCTAAATAGGTACGGCCTGGACGAAATTCCGTTAGTGCGACGTTTTATTGCTTGGTTCAACTAAGAATGGCCAGGGTCTACGCGATCAGCTGATCATTCAGCTCATGATTTAGATTATTACTCGCTGATGCAAGGCCATCCTTGTCAAAACCCAGGTAAAGCTGCGTGTCAGCAGCATAGGCCATTGCTTTAAGATGTCGGCTGTATAAATTATAAAGAGCAGAGGTCCTAAGATTGAGCCCTGTGGCACGCCCGATAAGACGCATCCTATATTTGACAGCTTTGGTTCTGCCACTCAAATGAGATTTTAACAACATCACGGATGGCAGATCAAAACCATAATATTTCAGCTTAGCACACAGTAGATTGTGGCTGATTGTATCAAATGCCTTAGAATAGTCGAGTAAGGCCAATGCACCAAACAAGCTCGCATCAAAGTTCTCAATGTCATCAAAAACTACAGCTAATGTCCTAGATGTACTGCGGCCTGAACGAAATCCACATTGGGTATCAGGAATAATTATTCTATTGGCAATGACAAAGCTGCAAATTTGTAGATAATAGTTTCAAATATTTTTGATGCAACAGGTAGTATGCTGATAAGACGCAGTCACCAAATGATGTAGGATTAGATTTCTTGGGCAATGGAAATGTTTTGGATTTCTTCCATATTGCAGGAAAGTAAGCTTTTCTATAAAGTAATTGATAATATTTAAAAGGTAAGTATCAATGTAGGGGCTGCACAGTTGTAACATTTTCAAAGAGATGTTGTCAAAACCAGTTATCCTTCTTTATAGCAAATAGACCCTCGTGTAGTTCATCCAACGTAATCATTCTAACAGAGAATCGATGCATGTCACCAGAAATTGAGTTACGTTCGCAACAGGTGAGTTTGGAGTCAGAATTGTTATTTACTTCTTGAAAAAAATTGAACAAAATAGGCATTAATATCGTTACAGTTGGACAGATTTGGAGGCAAGTCGACATTACTCCTATAAGAGCCAACGCCAACATCACGAAGCGCAAACCATGTCTGGCGCAGGTTGTTCTGAGACCAAGCATTTGTAATATAGTCCTGATTTGCTCTACGAATACCATTAACAGCTAAGTCTCTCAATTTTTTGTATTCATTAAGGTCTACAGTCAGCCTTGAACATTTATATCTACGAAGAGCAGAATCACGACTATTCATTAAATTTTTCAAACATGGATTCAACCATATTGTAGCTTTGTCGGTAGTTAATGAATCTAAAATTTATATGAGTACAAGATAAAAATTCCATATTCCATCGCCTTTTGGAACTAAATCATCTATTAATAAACAAAAGTAACGCACAAAACACAACATCTCACTTGCAGATATAGTAATTTTAGTTTTAATACTAAAATCATTTTTAATTTTTGCTGGTCTGTTTGATGCTTCATAATCAAAATCGAAATATGTAATTCGGTTATTCAGTTTCAAGTGTAAAGTAATTAAGATTATATATTAAATTGTTTAAAATGTAAACCATATCATAATGGCACACCCTTCAAAAAGTCGTGCATTATATCAACGTACATAATGAATTATAAACACATTCTTCCTTTAATCCTGTCACTACAACATTTCCAGTTATAATATGTTCTTCACAAAGTTCTAGTGTTCGTAACAATGTGGGAACCTTACACGTCAAGTTTCTAGACTGTTCTTTATTAGAAAGATAAAATCTGCAGCTGAAATTAGCATTAAAGCTCTCGGTAAATCCTAGAATAGAATTAAGTCATAAATTGTCACCCAGTATCAAGGACAAAATAAAATATACTGCGACGCCGTTTTTCTACCAAACGATGTTACTAACCTATGGTGTCAACTCAGATGTTCCAATGTAGCCCGCGTCCCGCCCCTGCAGTCGGAGATTAGGGGGGTTCCAATATTTTTAAAGATAACTATAGGCGCCACAAAATTTTACAATTCCACAGCAGACCACTCAGACGAAAATTTTGAAAAGCTACGATGGAAATCAAACACCAAAGCGCGGGTACAAGCGTAGTTTAATTAAACGAAAACTATGAGAGGTACAAGTAATGATAAAGAAAGAATAAAGTTTGAACCTCAATTAGTTACTTAAGAATGATTGAACTTAAACGACTAATATGAGAAAATTTCGAACGTATAACCAAAATGACACTTATCAAAGTTAACCCTTCCCAATGAGCACCACAACTACGTGCCCCGGTCACGGAGTACCAGTAAATAACTAGAAAATCTGCGAGTCGCCCCTGTTAACTTCCGCACTGGCCATCGCTTCGCATTAGCGAGTGACCCAACAAAAACGAACGACGAACGAAAAATCGTCACGAACGATCGACAATATCGGTGATACCTGCGAGCAATAGCCCTGTGGCGTTACAGATAATATAAAATAATAAATGGAATCGAACTGAAGGTTCGATTGTGAAAGAAGGGTGATGGGACAAGCTATATACTCAAATTCACTAGCTGAAGGCTCCTACGGCAATGTATATATGAGCTGAAGGCTCGCACAAGTTAATCAAAACAAATACAAGAGCTGAGGGTTCATACAAGTTAAACAAAACAAATACAAGAGCTGACGGCTCATACAAGTTATTCAAAACAATTACAAGAGCTGAGGGCTCATACAAGTTATTCAAAACAATTACAAGAGCTGAGGGCTCATACAACAAGTTTTTCCGTTGAAGGACAGCTAATTAACCTCAAAGTTTACAACGTATCAAGCAATCACCACCGAGATGGAATCTACACTGCGGATTCTGCGCTCCGACTTAAGGGTCAACGACCTTCTACTTAAAATTTAAGCTTATCTGCGCTCTCTTGCTGGTTGGGTCCCACATGCACGGTCCTTCACACCAAGGGTCGCCAGCTACTAGGGTTGAATCTTCCTAACCGGAAGGATGGCAGCGCAAATTCCCAAATCCAATCCCAAGTGATCAGTCCCAACTCTACAATTCTCAACTTCTCCAATCTTCAAAAGCTATCCAGACAGGAATAAGGCCCAGATGTCAATCACACGAACGAAGACCAAGACGAAGACGAAGCGATAGCAATATCGATAAGTATACGATAAGATAAGATGAGAAACGAAAAGAAAAGAGCTCTAAAATATTAAGGAGGGTATTAATACTCGTTCGATTAATTAGTATTTTACTCACTATAGTTGGTGTGCGGCTCTGATTGCAGAAATATTCGTGGCAAATTTTGTTGATAACCCAAAATCCCAAAATGGCCACGTGTGGATGTTCAATAATGTAAAATCAACCATTCAACCAATTCCAAAAGCCCAACTTACATCCACACTTCTAATTGAAGATTTTCCAAGCGGATCCCACTATGGTAACCAATCGATGGTCTATTTACTTAGAAAAATCTTCCCAAAAATCGACGATACCACGTTCTCACATTCAATTCGCAACAGGTCAAATGCAAAAGGGAAAGAGGAAATTCTTCCTGCTGTTAAGTGACTCGCTCAAAATCTACGCGCAGGCGTTAGGCTTAACGGCGGAAGTGTCTGCAGTACCGATGATCACACCCAAACAAACAAGGACTAAGAAACAACTAATAACGGTTTCAGATCCCAGAAACATACCCAGAATTCCAATAAACCAATACATGACAAAAGAACTCCAGAACACCAGAAAACTAGGTCGCCGCCAACGAATTTAGTCGTGTACTATCAGACACATCACTAGATATGGTTAGTTGTGAGCCAAGCGGAATTTCACTGTGTACAACGAGTAGCCTATGCGCCAGGCGTGAGCGACTGACAAAATATGAATGTTACAATACTTAATAGGGTCATTTTCAGTTTAAATTGTTATCCTGTTTTTATAGAAATATAAACTCGCCCAACAATGAACTGAAAATTGCCTTGTTCCCAAATTCCTTTCTATCGGTACTATGAAATAGTAAACCTAAAAATATATTATCTAAAAGGGATTGGTGCTGTAGAGGAATGCATGCAATTGCTACATAAACAGCCCCAAGTTTGTGTACTCCAAGGTGAGATCCTATGGATTACCTACTTCGTAATCGTTAGAGCAACAAATTAAATTTTACTAATTAGGCTCAAACATACTCCTGGCCTTGGAAGGTTACTGTCAACAAGCAATATGTTTAAGTACCTCAAAAAACAAAAAGAAATATTAAACACGTTAACATAACGTAATTACGCAACTCCCAAAAATAACCTTTATTTTGTATTAATGGAACAAGATTAAATATAGAGAAAAAACAACAAAATTCGCTTTTCAAATACCCATTTTGGAATCAAATAAAAAAAATAATTGCAAAAGAGAAAACTATGCGCGATCTTTCATTGCTCTGGAAGTGGGCAAAGACGAACTACCGGTCGCTTGTATATACCGTCTTTTGTCTTTACCTTAACCACTCTGACTACGCCATCGCTGCCCGGAAAAATCTCGCTTACAATGCCAATAGGCCAGTTTAATGGGGGAGAATTATCTTGTCTAATTATGACAAGCTTTCCAGGTTTTATTGGGAGCGACAGGGTTGCCCTGCCATCTATCGTTTTGAAAACAAATTAAATTTTACTAATTAGGCTGAAACAATCAGTGTACACGAAATGTTGACAGTCTTTCTCAGGTAAGTAGTACAAAATTTAAAAAATCGTTAATCACTGTTGGTATTTTTTATTAACGGAAATTAACATAACTACTGCGTGTTGGGTGGCAGTTGCGACGCGAAAGTAGAATAGTAATGATTTGTAGAAGTAGAATTAGCTTCTTGTGGCTCTCCACCAAGACATTCTAAAACAGAAGTGTTGGATGATGGATGAGTGGATGGGGTAGCTGAAAATCAATATCGGAATGTATGTTGATACCGTTGACAAATGGACTAGGTTGGTAGTGATTGTTGGTCTATGGCCGTTGCCAGTGATGGTTGCACCGAGGCTGGCGTTCATAATAATTCACAATTTCAAAAAGTTWACTGTTCACTGTTGCTTGCCATAGAGATCAATCAAGGTCGCTCTGGGTATCGATGTCCTCATTCTCAGACTCGCCTTTTTCCGCATCCCCACTTTCTTCGTGCTKGTTACTTATGTTAGAATAAGTTCTAATAAAATAGTCATAKTAGCAATAGGCATTAACTTAAAAATACGCAACGCTTACTGTCTGCCTTTAACATGTGGCAAGAGAAATAACATCAGATCCCAACACTTCCACTTTTTTTTTCCGCTGTCTTAGCGGCCTGTCCACTTTTAGTAACGTTTCCTTTGGCTGCTCGTTGGAAGCTATCACGTAATGTCTTACTTTAGATTGCAAAAAATTCAAAAAGCAGATTAAGACATTATTGGTGGAAGGCGCGTTCTGTAATATCACCGAGTTTTTAAACTGTACTATCTAGCAGATATGTACTTACATGTTGTACATTTCGTACTATTTACTGTTATTGTGTTTATTATTATTATATATTTCTTGAACGTGTGTAAATGTTTCTACAGGATAACACGAATAAAATCATTATCATTATATAGAGACTGAATATGTTTCTCAACAATAACTCTTTTATTCTCATACCTGTCTTTTAAAAGTTGCCACGCGATGCGCTAATTATCGTTACAAATGTCTAAAGACTGCAAAATCTGACTGGCTTCGCCCTTCATATTGCAAATAGTATAATTTTTGTACATCACTGAGCTGTGTATTGTTCTCAATCAATGTTATAAAGGTATCCGAAAATTGAATCCATTTGTGGTATTCGCCCATGAATTCTGGCAGATTTACAGCTGGAAGCTTGACGCAACTAGCTTGGAAATTTTCCCAAAACATTGGAGTCATTACTTGTTGACTTGAATCAGTAGTATTCGGTGAACAATTTTGAATTTTCTCGATAGCTAAAGCAATTGAACTGAAAAAGTCTTCAAACAATTCTCGTTCTTGGGATACTTGCTCTGATTCATCTAGTATTTCTGAGATTGAACTTCATCAAAAGCATCTAGGAGCGCTTAGATTTTATCAAGTCGAGCCCTAAATTCGTTTAATTTACTAGCATCAAACGCACTTAAAAGCTTTGAAAATCGTGATAATTGCGCCTTGATCTGGCCACGTTTAGCAGCAAGCTGTTTCTGCGCACTATTCGACATATTGCTTTACTTGGAAACAACAAAGCTACTAGAAACTCGTGAATTGCACATGCTCATGCACAAATCAAGCAAAATGGAAAAACAATGATTCTGGATAAAAGAATGGACTTACAGGTGCTTGTACTTCCGCCGCCCTTGCGTCCCTGAATTAATATCAAGTTAACGGTGGCTTTCTGGCTTTAATCCTGATTTCTGGATACTGGCTTATCGAAGGACCATTTATTATGTAAAGTGATTACATAATTTTAGTTTTTAATATTTATTATCATTTTAACAAATACATGGAACGCCATGTATTAAGATTTAAGAAAAAAAAACGTAAAATCGATAATAATACCCGGCAATGCAGATACCGCGCACACTCAGCTGGAGAACCAGAGCGGGCTGCTATCCAATGCGTGACAAGCCGGCGAGGGGCGCCATCCGTCGTTGACTGGGAAGCGGTGGCGCGCTAGTTTTGAATTTTTAATTGGCGCATTATTTATTGTTCAGTACTAACAACTACACTTGTTATGATTTCTCGGGGTACGCTGCATCAAGACAGTGAATTGCTTTGAAGCATACGTCAAGTGCCTTTATAGGTGTTGGTACCTGGTTTATTATGAATATATTATTACAAAGTAGCTGGAGGCTACATCCAACTAATATAGGTGTCGGTTGGAGGGTTAGCCCAAATACCTCTAATTTTTGAGTTCTTCTTTGAAGAAGTGGTTTGATGTATCCAGCAACCTACACGGAGAAACTTTATTTCAACATATACATATAAAACTGGACAATTTATTTAGTGCGCAGAACTAACAACAACCAATTACTTCAATATACAGGGTGTCCCGCATTATGTGGACAACCTCTCGGAATTTGCAAACTTGTGCAAAAATAACACTATTTACAGTATACTTTTTTAAAATAAGCCCGCCTACTGAGATATTGACTCTAAACACGGGGGAAGAGAAACAGTTTTTCAAGACTATTAATATAATTTCATCAAATTTTGGCTATTATTATTCGAAGTGGAAGCCGTTAAATGATGCCTACATTTTTTTAAAATGTTTGAGGATCGGGAGGGGGTCAATCCCTTACGTTTTAACCCTTAACTTTAGAACGGTTAAGTATTTTTTAAATATGTGTTTTTTTTAATCTTGGGGTCTTGTAAACAAAAAAAATACCCTTTGTTCATGTGGAGTGGAGCTCTTCTGGATTCGGATTATCTTCATGAATTCCTAAAACGCCACGGATTCATAGCTTCACTTCTTTAGGAATGTTCTGTTTTTGCATGCGTCGTTGCATGTGGGGTTTTACAAGCCTCTCCTGCTAATTGCATTATAAAATTAGTTTCTTCTGTCGGTGGATTGTTTTTGAATGCTTTAAAAAGTACATTGGAATTTATGGTACTCACATCTAATAAGCTAAAGATCACCATGGGCCATCTTCGAGTTCTTAGAACATCTCATCCAATGCATCCACACTTCCTTTCGTCATATTGTAAAACGCTATGATCTCTGGTTTATTGATAAATTGGTCTATAAAAAGTATGCTGCATGGATGAAATAAGTATGGCACTAAGTAGGAATTTAGATGGCAATGCCATCTGTCAGCATTACACTGACATGATGACAAAGCCACCTAGCAGCCTTAACGGGTACTACTTCCTAAATGAAGTGACCTGTAGTCTGACAAATTGGCATGCACCTGCATACTTCAATTTGAGAGCAGGCCTTCACGGCACTTTTTGCAAGCGGGCAAGAACCAACATACATTAAAATGCATGTCTATGCTGCCCTGTCTACACCGCAACCAACTGCAGATAGATCCATTTCGCTATTATTATAGCTCTTCCGTGCAGTTTAGGTCTAGTGCAGACAGCACGGCATAGAACTGGTTTTGCCTATATACTATATACGCGTGGTATCTCAGAATTACTCTTGTACTATTTTGCATATCAATGATCCATGTTACGAATAGTGATTATAGTTTCTTTCATATAATTGTAAGACCGTTAATTATACATTATTTGATATTATAAATCCCGTACCCTACACTATACCATTTTATATTTCAAAATTACTATTTAATATAACCATATTCTGGTTAATCAGTAATTTTGCCGTGTAGAATTGCGTACAGAGCTGCTTATTTCATTCGCAATTTCGCAGCACCGTTTTTTGTTCTTTTCAGTTATAATGCGCGTACCGTGCGCCACAGGGCACCCAACTTGTAGGTTCGCACCGAAAATCGCACACAACCAGCACTTGACCAGCACCTTGCCTCTTCTACTTTGTGCCATCGAGGTACTGATTCAATGTGCACGGAGCAGGGTTGCCAACACTTAAGTTGCTGTCCCCACCAGAAACGCAGTTACAAACCACCGGAAAATCACTAAACGTCAAACATGTATAGTAGTTTTATAAAAAAGTAAACAACCTCTGCAATCAAGGATGTTTTATTTAATGGAAAAATTCAAAAGTATTCATTTGCATACAAAAAACTAAATATTAATTCCAAACATAACTAGAATAAGTATCAAAATGTTCCACATCAAAACAGTTTCCTGTACCAATAAAACAATACTTTCTTTTCAACAAAAAATATATATGTAAACAACGGTAGACAAAATCCAAAAGTACTTTATTAATATTCCAGCACTTTTACAATTAACATTAGTCAGCCGTGCGACATTATACGCTCTCGTACTGCCCAGGCCGATCACAGTGCAGGCCGTTACGTTCTTGCTCGCCCACACGTCTCTCCTGTGTAGGAGGTCTACGAGCCTCGATTCGGAAACAACCGTCGTCACCAAGAGGGGCGGAAAACAAAGGTTGGTTACATATATATGGGTAAATATATTAAGAAATAAATACTCATTTTATACATCAACATTTAATGTATCAAAATCTTTATCAAAAATTACTTCTTTATAGGTATCGTTACTTTTTATTTTATCTGAGATTGATTTTGGCACACCAAAATCACAGCAACAACGGTTGTAACGTTTAAGGCTTGATCTTACAGTCAGTATTGCATTTAGCATCTCAAAATTTACTCTGTTTCTCAGTTTAGATGTAATCAAAGACATCTGACTAAAAGCCCTCTCCACAACTGCATTCGAGTGTGACAAAATTAACATGGATACAGCCAATTCTGCAAAAGGGTTATTGCTTAATGCATCTTTAAAAGTGTATACTTCAATCTAGAACAATTTGGTATCAGCCTTCCTTCCATGGATAATAACAGCCCATTGAAATTAACAAAGGAGTGATAGGATCTTTATTACTTTTAATGTGTTTTAAAGCGATAGTATATTTAATTTGTCTAGTATCTCAAAATTGCTAGGTAGCCTTTTTTTAATTATTTAACTAAACATACTGTAAAATTTATATATCTGTTCCTAGGTTTGTAAAATCAATTTTACAGGATGCAGTTTTTAATTCATATATCTTGTTTTCAAATGCATAGTTAAAGTACGCATTGTGATCGATGTACTGTTCAATATCATTACTGTCATCAAAAATATTTAATTTTAAACCCCTTCGAACTACGCGGCTTACTAAGGTGTCGATTAAAAATTTTAATTCTGTGTTTAATTTTGTTGGGTCGGCATTGTTCATTTCAAACATTTTGTTAACCCTTCCTATATTAGTTAAGGTAGGTTTTATGTACACGATAAATAAATAATTAGTATCATCGCTACACATTTAGTACAGCATTTCAGCTGTATAGCATTTTTCTTTTATACGTTATTAAAATGTTCCTTTAGTTTAACCCACTGAGAATATATACGATTCACACCAGACTATTGAAAGCCATTTTGTATCGCATGCTCTAATCATCTTTAGTGGCTCATTGCCATCATTGGTTAACTTATATAAGCACTCTGTCTAGTTGCAGATCGGGAAAACCAATCATAAGTGTCCCTTAATAAAAATTCTAAGGGGGGGGGGTAATGCTTCCTTAACAGCAGATAAAACTGCTAACTGCAATGAATGGCATATGCATCTAACTAATATTAAATAATGAAGTTCATCTTCCAGTTTTTTTTAACACACCATTCTTTACACCTGTCAGGCGTTATCAGTGCCTATACCTATACCATTCTTTGCCTGCAATTTTTTTCCTAGTTGAAGTTATGTTGAATATTTGCCTTCTCTGCGTATGAATAGGCAAGTCTTCCGATTTCTATTTGAGTGAGCCCATAGAAGAGGTTTGATAACTTAATTGCTTAGTTCCGTTTCCTGTTTGCTAGAGAATGTAGGCTGTCTTCCCAGTTTCAGCTTTTTCTTCGGAAACCGATTTCGTAGTCTGTCCTGTAGGGTCCCGTATGGAACACCATATTGTCTACCTGCTGCCCTAATTCCACATTTACATCAACTTCTTCAATCGCACGTATCAGATCGTTCTGCAGCCATGAGGATCAATTTTTTCTTGAAATCTTAACATTTGGATGGCTTGCGTCTAATACCGATCAAAAGTGTTATTAGACGTCTAATGTCGACCACTGTCATCGACATTACACGCCGCGATTTTTGTATGCTTTGCGTTCAAACCTAATCTATCAGTTTTCAGCCGTAAACAAATTATTTCTATAAGAAAATTGCACTTACGCTTGTCTACCACACCATGCTTACAACTAAAAGCGCGGGAATACCAAACGTGGTTTGGTTAGTTCGCCCCATTGCTACGAGATGCATGGTGAGTTGCAATTTGGAAAATATTATTATATGGTGTTAATATCTTGGTGGTCGGTATTACACAACCTTCCTCTAATAAAAGAAAATACAGTTACATATTACCAATAAAAATAGGTGAGATTTTGTCAGACTTACGTCAACTGTTCGACCTTCTCCGACAAGAAAATTGCAATTCGCTATATAAATCACCAAAAGGGCAATCGTATAAAACGATACAAGGCATTATAAATCCAATTCTTACCCCAAAAATTGTTTCTTGAACCGATTTTTACCAACTCGTGTTGAACCGATAATTTAAGGCACTTGTTGAATGAACATTTCTATATATCCTCACGACGATTCCTTTCGATCGGACGCGTTTTTTCCGCAAAAACAAAATGACAAAAGACGCGCAGCAAAAGTCTTGAGGTAGCACTTATCGGATCACGTTTTATTACTTTAAATGCGCCGTATCTACTTGCAGTTATATGCTTTTAAAAGCAATCTCAATTGTTTCACGCACACTGACTACGAAACGACCGAGCTTATAATTAGCTCGATTTTGGAGTATCTCACATTTAACAGCTTTAAACCACGACTCAACATTTGCATTACTAAAACGTCGAGTATTCAGCACGTTACTCCATAGAGGAGCAAAGGGCATAACCTTTTTTTCAACAAATGTAAGCAAAATTCTGTAGAGTAGTATAAGTTTTTTTCAGTCTCTTCTGATTGCTTGTTAATCTCAATTTCTGAAGATACTTTACTGTATATTTTAAAGAAATGTATAAAAAAGGAGAAGTGATGTATTCGCCTCGGAGTAGTAGTTCTTCGTCATCAGCAAGTACATCGTTTTCTCGCAGTTTAAGGTACTAGTCCGCTTTGATGATTCTGAGTACAACTCTGTAATAGCGGCTCTTACACGGGGTTAAGTAAAAGATTAGTAAATTCTGGTACTGATATGTTAATTTTTCCATTGAGGAGCACTCCACTAAGACTCCTACCGCATCAACGATAACTTCTCTATTTGAACGTTTTATTGTCATTTTGGATAAGTAATTTGTAACGTGTCTTCAGTATTACTAGTAGTACCATGCGATAATTGTTGATATTGGTTACATACCGAAAATATACTTTTAAGTAGGTGTACAAGGTCATATTATTGCCCTTAGGAATATATCTAAAATTGGATCACTATGAAGATCATCCTCTGCTAGAACTTCTGATTTTGCTTTTTGGTGCATTACAAGTGGACGCAAGGCTTGCGGTTCCTTGCAGGGATGTATCTGCTTCCACGGCAGAGATATCTTCACTTCGTATGCTTGGACTGACCAATTTCAACTTCTCCTTTACAGAACTCTCCTTTCTTCTCAACCAGTATAAGTATTCTTGACTGTGGTTAACATACTTTGCTCCTTTATAATATAAGCTGAATTGTGATTTTCAAGTACTTTTCGGTCAAATTTAAAAGATCTACAATTGGGATCCATACATTTGCCATATTCTACAAAWCTGGAGTAACAATGAAAGCTTTTCTTGTTTATTCGAAACCCTACATACCTCGACATGGTCATTTCTCCAGAATAAATGCATTGACTCGGCATCCTTTTATAAGTCAAAGTTGACTACAAAACGCCTCATCTTTGCATTAAACAAAACTGTAAGTCTACTTTCACACATATTATATGAATTAACAGCAGTAAATATTTCCTCACGCTATACGACTGTCATTTATGAAGGATTGTTTGATACAGTGTTGCCACCTCATCACCAACAAAATTCCCTTTGTCTGCACCAAAATTTCCCTTTTTATCATCAAAATTCCGTCTTTGTATATTATGCAGCAGTGAGCAATGTCATTAAAATGCAGCTGACATACTAAAATATTATTATTTATCTCAGACAGACAATTTGAGATACGGGTACTTAATGTCACCAGTTATTTTATGCTGCAGAATATCATATCTTGTGTTGTTTTACGATAAATATGAGTGGGTGCCGTCCATCGCTGTAATGCGGATGACATCCTTCGGTGTAGGGCCATCCTTCGGGGTGGAGCGGACGTCATCCTTCGTGGTGGAGCGGACGCCCTCCTTCGGGATGGAGCAGACGCCCTCCTTCGGGATAGAGCTGACGCCCTCCTTCGGGGTGGAGCAGACGCCTTCCTTTGGTGCGGAGGGGCTATGAAATTGCCTCCGTCTGGGCGAGTACCGGGGTGGACGTCGTCGGTCTACTTTCGGCCTGCAGTCTTCTCTCACCAGTTCTCCGGCACATGAGCAGTCGTACGATTGCACCCCTATATGGCCGCATCTGGAGCAAAAGATAGTCCCTAGGTTGGTGCACGTGCCTCGGAAGTGTCCGACCTCTCGCATTTCCAGCACATATTCGGCCGGATGGGCATGTAACGGATTGGGGATCCTGCCCTTTCACCGGGATATCGGCAAAAGGCCCACCGGGCGTGGAGCACTAGGTCCCCGGCGGTATTCAGAAGGCCAATTTCATGCAAGGGCAGCTTGTCCGGGATTATGGCAGGATTTGGGTGCCCCGTGAGAAGTTCTCCATCGTGGGGGACGTATCCGCCGATGTACTCAACGGTGGAGTCGGCGGTCGGATTCACGTCCATCGGTTGCGGTGGGGTAGCGGTGGATGCGACGGTGGATCTTCGACGGTTGCGTCGGAGTTGTGCCGGAAGGGGTTATGGTCGTCCTTGCGACGTCCATGGATGGTCCCCCTGCTGATGTGGCGGTTGGCTCGGTGATGCTCGGGTGCGGACGGTCCGGTGATGCCGTTGCTGGTTAGGTGGTATTCGGGTTCCGTCCCACGCCATCCCCGAGTTCTTCTAGAGCTCGGGTCATCTCGGCGACCAGGTCCGGAGTAGATAGTTCCAGAGTCGGGCTGTTCATGCTGGTAGCAGGCTGCTGTCCGGATGAGAACTAAATTGAGGGTCCCCTGAGTCTTGCTCTTATAGCTGAAAAGAAGGTGGGGTAGTCCTATTGAACTGGTGGGGGTCTGCGCGCGCCAAATGCCTATTGCTGAAAAAAGAAAGAAAGGAAAAGGTGGGGATTAAAACCACCATGTACTCCGGGACATTTACTTCAATTTTTTTTTATTCGGTACAGTTTTATTCGTGTCTTGTTCCCGTAAGGCTGGAACCGGAAGGCCTTCGTCTCGGGCCAGTCTCCCGGAAGCAACTGCTGAGCATTGAATGGCCTTGCCTCGGTGGCTAGTTGCGCCTCCAGCGTGGCAGGACCTAGGGTGACTGGCGAGTTGCTGGGGCTTCGGGTCGGCACGTCCGGCATCCGAGCTTCCGGCGGTGGCGGAACGGCAACTGGGGGATCTGAGGTGGCCGGGCCGGCGGCAGGCAGATTGGATGAGTTAGTCCGTTGGGAGCCCGAGTGGACCATAGGAGGTGGTTTTAATTTGCATATCACCGCGTCCAAACTGTCCAGGCTCGGGGTGGCGCGCGCTTCCCTCAATGGTTTGGGCGGTCCCCTGTCTCCCATTCCGTCGGCCGCGCTCTTCAGGCATGAGTCTGGGCGGTGAAAGCGCGGGGCAAGTTTAGCCTTACTAATGTAGATGTCTTGAAGCTTATCCAAACGGTTTCGGTGGTTCTGGCGTTGGTCGTTGCTGGGGGCGGCCTCGGCATCGGTGGTCCTCTGATTTTCACAGTGTAGGCTCCCTGGACGTTGTTGACCGCCATCATTAATTATGGTAAGTGCTGGTCCCACCTTCGGTAGTCGGAGTCACAGAATTGCGCAACCATGTTCTTGAGCGTCCTGTTGGCACGTTCTACTGGGTTGTCCTGCGGGGTATACGGTGGGGTAAGATGGTGTGTTATGCCAAACTCTTGTAGCAGTTGTTTGAAGGTTCGGCTATCGTATTGTACACCGTTATCTGAGATGACAGCTTTGGGTGTACCAAAACGGGTGATAACTTCTTCAAACAGAGCCTGGCTAACGGTGGCGGCGGTAGCTCGGCGGAGCGTCTTTACTTAGATCCATTTTGTGAAATGGTCCTGAAAAACGGCCAGATAACGGTTTCCTCGCATAGAGTGGGGAAGGGGTCCTACTAGGTCGGCACTAACGGTCTCCCATGGCAGGCGGTTCGGCGTTGGTTGAAGTAGTCCCGGTGTTTTCTGCTGCGACACTTTGAAGCATCCTCGGACATACTTCACGGCATCCCGGAACATTCCTGGCCAGTAGTATCGCTGTGCCAGACGGGCTACCGTCTTCGCGATCCCTAAATGTCCGGCGGTTGGTGCGTCGTGGTTCTCTCACACGACGGCGGAGCGGTTTCGGTACGCGCAGTTTCCATAGTTCGGCTAGCTCTACGTCCTTCAGCTGGTTGTTGAAGAAATGACGGTATAGTCGGTCGTCGATGATTCGGTAATCAGGGAACTGATCCAAGTGTTGCTGGACGTCGGTAATCCGGCACCTATACCAAGCACAGTCGGGACGGTCTGTATCGGTGGGTTTTTCTTTGTTTGTGACATCGGTTACTCCGGTCTCAATGACGGGCAGCGGGTCTCTGGACAATGTGTCGGCCACTTTATTGAGGACTCCCTTACGGTATTTGATGCCGAAGTCATATTGCTGAAGAAACACACTCCAGCGGGCTAGTCGGCCAGACGGACTCTTGATGGCGTGCAGCCATTTTAAAGACTGGTGGTCGGATACTACGGAAAACTTGTACCCTTCCAGGTACGGTCGCATCTTTTCGATGCCCCAGACGATAGCGAGACATTCTTTTTCGGTTACGGAGTAATTTCGTTCGGCGGGATTCAAGGTACGGCTGGCGTAGGCTATGACCTTATCGCCTTCTTCGGTTGTCTGTGTCAGGGCGGCTCCGATGCCATAATTGGAGGCATCTGTCTGCTGGGTGAATGGTCGGCTGAAGTCGGGACAGGCCAGGACCCCCAGTCCTAACAGAAACCCCACTTCTGTTAACTTCTGTTTAACAGCGTTCAAGGCCTAATCTTGCGTGTCGGTCCAGTTCCAGTGCTGTTTCTTCCTGAGTAGACAGGTAAGCGGTGCGACTAGCTGGGAAAAAGACGGCCTTGCAGCCGTGGCTTCGCGGGTGGCTACGGAGCCGCCTTTATCTCGCCGGAGATTTATGTGCGTAACACAACGTTCCATTAATTTACCTGACGAATTGGAATTACTATGTTCTATATTATGGTTCACTGGTGTAGTTGTATTGCACCTACAATATACACAAATTTATTAGATTTCAACCACAATTGAGACCACACAGTAAAATTTACTAAGGGTATTTTCACTTCTTGCTTCTTTTAGTTCATCTGCTTCGGGTGATTGCCGTGAAATTTACTGTTCTAAACGATCTAATAAAACATGAAATATAAATTTGCTGCCGAATTGAAAATTACAAAACTTACGTTCCACATTAAGTGCCATCTCAATAACACTTTCATCAGATAAAGCACTATTCTCTACAAAAAAGTATATTGAAACATCATAATTTGTTAGGTACTGTTAAAAAGCATATTTGTATTCTCTTCTGTCGATTGCATTTTTTTTTTTAGATTTGGGAGAGGACTCACACATACGGCATTTTCACCATCAGATTCATAAAATGCCTCATAGTCGTATATGTCTGTAGCTTTTATTATAAAAGATTTAAATAAAACGTTAATAAACCGACTTAAAACAATTTAATTAAATTCAGAGACAGTACGACCAATCGCATTACAATTTTACCCCGCTCACCCGCTCCGACCCGGCTGTACCGTGGTTTCTCCCATTCCCATTGGAATGTGAGTGGGGAACAACGGTAGCGTTAATTTGGTAGTCGGCTAGGTAATTAACCTCGCGGCACATGAAACGTTGCCAATACGGCCAATACTGACGGGATCTCGTCCTCGAGGTCTTAACTTCACATCCAAGGCACGATCTAMAAGGATACGTAAAAGCAGTAATTTGCTTAGTTAATATCAGGTCAGGTCAGGTCAGGTCAATTAACTAAAGTGTTATTTAATACTATTAGTTGATTATTACCTTTTTTACGCTATCATTGTCAAAATATTCTTGTGCCGACTGTGATATCTGAGTACCAACTTTGACATCAAAAAGAAGGTAGTTTGTGCCTACTGTCTAAGCACCAATGTGACATCAAAAGAAGGTGGTTTGTGCCTACTTTGATGTCTAAGCGCCAATATAACATCAAACATTTCAAAAGCTGGTTTTATTCTTAATGACTCAAGTTCAAAATATGATTTATGTCGACTTTGATATCGAATTACCAATGTGACATTTAACTTTTCATAAAATAAAGCTATAGGGCTCTGCAATAAGATATATGGGATTGGTTATACCTTACCCGGTAATAGTTTGCCTCCTGTTTATGATGTTTTTGTCATTATCGTCGCTATTAAGCATGGCTTCGCACAGGTCTGGAAACCATTCTTTCGACCACTTCTTCAGATGTTCTGCTGAAGCAATCGTCAGTAACAGTGAAACGGTCTTAAGAAGGTATCATCCCAGAGATTTTTTACTAACAACTTCATGCAGCCCCTTGCATTGTGGTGAAAGTGTATGCCGTTCCATTAGTAGTCCTCTCCAAGACGACCAAGTCTCCGTTCTTGAAAGTAGGTAACGTTTTCATTGCTGTTCATTGTTGACTTGCAGCAAAAAACTCCAGAGTACGTGCAGCTTTGTTTCGAATAATTTTTCGGTTGGGTGGTATTTCATTTAGAGCCAAATTGTTTAACTGTGCAGCTCTCACAGAGATGGAAATGTTACGACCCATGAACAGTTGTCAAGGAGTAAAGCCTGTAGACTTCTGTGTAATTGTATTGAAAACCAGCTGAATCTTCCACAATTTTTCAGACAAGGAACATGGATCATTTCTATATTCTACGCGCAACATGTCTGCTATGGTGGACATGTAACGCTCTACCTGCCCATTAGCTATATGCACATGGGGCGTGATCAAGTAAAGATTTATTCTCCATTCTTCTAACAGTTGCTTACTTGACGGATTCATGAAGGATCCATTATCAGTAATCAGTACCTTTGGGGTTCCAAACAATGAAATGGTCTTTAATAGATTACCTTTGAACAATGCCGATGTAATTTGTTTGTTTGCAATTAGTATACATTATTTTGAAAAAGCATCTATAATAACAAAGACATAATGGCAACCATTTGATGGCTTGAGAGGTCCAAAATAATCACAAAGTACCGTTTCAAATGAAATTTCTCTTTTTGGTATTGATGGCAAGGTTACCTGAGTCGATAGATGTGGTTTATGTTAGACAAGTTAAACTTCTCTTACAATATTTTGACACAAAATTTCTCATTTTCTGGAACCAAAAATGTTTAGATAACAGTTCGAAAGCCTTTTCAGCCCCAATATGACAGTTTTCATTGTGGTACAACTGCAAAAGAGGTAGTCGATATGATGAGGGTACAAAAAACCGTACATCAGTGGAGCCATCGGAATTCGTTATAACCCGATCAAGGTAAGCCAATAATTCGGTATAATTTCTCGTCCAATTTGTCTCCTTTTACGCGCTGTATAAGATCTTTAGTTTGAGCATCAGCTCGTTTTGCTGCAGCAAACCAAGAGTGCTTTTCATCATGAACAAGAACGATTCTAGGGATATTCTACTAAAACAGTCAACGTGAGACATGTTAATCCCCTTTCGATAAGTTATTTCAAAGTTAAAATCTTGCATGAAATCCACCATCGGGCTACGCGAGGATTTAAATCTTTCTTGGTAAAAGTGCCTTTGAGAGCGTTACAGTCTGTGACCAAGATTAATTTAATGCCTAGAAGGTAATGTCAAAAATGTTTTAATGCATTGATAACAGCAAGCCTCCAACTCAAGAAAGGTATTTAAGTTTCATATATTTGTGTGACTGAAATAAGTAATAGGTTTCAATTTGTCATCATGTTTTTGCAACAGAATTGCACCATAACCAATATGACTAGCGTCAGTAATTCAGTGTGCAATGTTGGGTTAAACAAAGCTAGGATAAGTTGAGTCGATAATGAAGCAATAAGTTCGAGTGAATTTCTTCTGTCTAGTGTCCATTCAATACCATGCAGGAACATCAGTGGTCAAACGTATTTTCAGCTCAGCTGTTTTTACGGTTGAACATGCAATTCCAGTGATAAAAATTGATTGAAATTCAGAAATCAGATGTTTGAGACACTATTTTAAGGTAGATTAGCCAGATATGGACGATATTAATTTCAATGCAACAACGGGCTGTTTTCGGGATAATGTGATTTGCCCACTAGGCGTCAATGAAGTGAAATAAATTCTCTTTCTAAAATATCAGCACCTATCAATAGTGGTGGATCGCTCATTTCGGGGATAACGTAAAAATCAGATTCAATCGTTATTTCAGGAAATTCAACTAATAGGGTTACTTTTTCTTTACTTTTAAGTTCTGAATTTAGTTCTTGCAGGTACTGAACAAAACCACGCTTGTAACTGTAGCTTTCTTGCCAACTCTTGCTCTATAATCGATAATTGTGAACCGGTATCTATTAATGCATCTGTTGGAATTCCCATAACAACAGCAGTAATACAATCGGAACGATTTAAAGAACTTAAAATTTAATGAATTTCTCATTACAGTCCTGATTTTGTTTTCTACAAATTTTTCATTACTGAAGATATCATTTAATTCGTGATCAGTTGCTAGTCCACAGCAAAAGTTGAAAAAATCTCCTAAGAAATCTAATGCTCTTTTTTATTTCGAATGACTATACTTTACTGTGTTTAAGTTTTCGCTTTCGTTAAGTAGTTCTAACTCATTTTTATGTAAAGAAAGAAGTGATTTTGTATTTCTAATCACTGTACATTCTGCAATTGTTTCATATTTACCAGTGCAAGACGCTGAATTCTGGGTGCCATGAACGGACTGTACGAACCAATGGCCTTCGTATATTAACCCTTTGTCGGCCAAACATACTAGTAGGTTAAATAAAATTATCTTTTTGTTACTACAGGTAATTGTAGGTATCTTGAACCATACTGTGTACTTAAAAATACCAGATTTGTTGTAAAAAGTGGATTTTGAACTTGTAACCGTACGGTTGCATTGGCTTCCAAAGGTACAATATATCATTTATTTAGATGTTACCATATGGTCTCAATGGATATAAACTATACGAATGTGTGACTAAAGAAACAAAAAAATCAATTGGGGAATTTTTGAAGCATATATATTGAACACTATATAAGTACATTTATTTCTTATGAAAATCATAAAAACAATTTTTTTCTGATGTAAAACATAAACGACAATCACATTTCAAGCATTTCATTCGACATGTACCTTTTTGGCAAAAACGACAACGTCCTTTGCTTGTGTGAATTGGCCAATGTTCCAGGCCATCACAACGGGTGAGCACATTGGGCCGTTGAAGAATCGGCTCCTTTATTTTGTTCTGCGGTGTGTGGTCACTAGGTCTTCCCCGTTTAGGTTTTCCTGTTGTTGACAAAGCTGTTGCAATTTCTAAGCGAAATTTTTTTAGGTTTGTGGGTTTTATTTTGTTCACAGAGCAGTGATATCGGTATAGCAACCAGCTGTTCACTACACATACATCTAAAATATACCCAAAAATAGGAAAATACCATCGCCTGGACTTAGATGGAGTTCTGTACAGTCCAACTAATCCATTGGATTTATCTACGCCTCCCATGTGTTGATTGTATTGTATAACAACTGCGGGGGCCGGTATATTGCTCTTCTTTTTCAAGTCTTTATTGTATCTTTTGACAATTCCTTGCGGTTCGATACCACATGCTGTACTACCAATGATAACACATTTGTTATCTGCCCATTTTAGCCATATCAGCTCGTTTTGGTAAGATTTGTTATCCACAGATCCTCACCCGGACTTTAGCAAAGTTTTGTCGTCTATCAGTGGACATCCCCCAAGCCTATCGCTGCGCATCGTTCCTAAGCTCAGTAGGTTCATGTTCTTTTTGAGAAACCGGAACAGATAAATGCTTGAGAAAAAATTGTCGAAGTAGACAACTGAGTTTTCTGGATACTTGATTGTTTGAGATAATTTGACCACCACTGCAACACCTACACCTAAGCAGGTTGTGTTTTCTTCGTTTGTGATAACGCTACTTATTTCATCTGTGGTTTTTCCTTGATAAGGAAAAATCATACACAAAACCGCTTGCTCCTGCCCTGACATAAAAACCCCATTTGTGAGGTTTTCCTTTCATGTACTGGCGTAAGTTACCAGCTCTTGTGCCTTTATAGGGAATCATAGTCTCATCAATTGAAAATTTATTATCATATTCAGTTTTGATGCAATTATTGCGAACAATTGCTAATAAAGGTCTTACTTTGAAAAACCTGTCGGTTGATGTAGCAGCCATACCATTGTCATTAAAATGTACAAAACGCCGTAAATTTTTAAATCTGTTTCTAGGCATCAAAACAGCAATTTGTGGAATTCTACACCCCAGACTCCAATAATCTTCTATACTTGGTAGGTTTATTATTCCCATCATTAGCATTATGGCTATGAAATTTGTCATTTCACGATTTGTTGTTTTCACGGGTTTTCCTTGCTGTACGGAGTATAGGTTGGTGTGGTATACTATATGTTCAAAAACTTCCATTGAAAAAAATTTCAAGAAATATTCGAGCGGACTTATAACTTCAACATCGCCCGTAATTACTTGATTGTGGCGCTCGTTTGCCGCAATATCTGTTTTATCCCATTTAAGATTTTCCTTTACTTTCTGTGTCTTCTTTGGTTTTTTATTTTTTGCGTTAGCACGGAGTTGTTTACCAAAATTCACTCTTTTTGTTCGTTTTGCTACTGGCAGCTCCACTTCTTCTTCTTATTTTTCTTCTTCACCTTCGCTTAGATCTGTGTCTGCAATTATAATATCGAAAGCATCTTCAGGTGGTGTGTTTTTGTGAGATTCTTCATCGGTTGCATACGCCAAAACTTGCTCATCCTCATCATCCTCCGTGTCGGAATCAACATCCGACAGCGTAGCTGATTTTGGAACAATAGCTGTAGTTCTTTGTTTCCCATAAAATGAGCAGGATGGAATTTCAAAATTCATATTCTGCAAAACTAAGACATACCTAAATGGCTACCGTAACCATATGGACACGTATATTTTTGAATGTAAATTCAAGCAACTTGTAAAAACAACGTACCTGTAAAATATCTACTGTTGAATCAATCAGAAACTAAATTACAGCAAGAGACCAAAAATTTTGTAAAAAAACTAGTTTTTGTGAGGTATACTTTCCATTCTTATCATCTACTACGCAGCACCGCACGGCAACGACAAACATAACCAAACATAAATGTCAAAATTTAGTTTTGCTTCTCTTTCATAGATGGCGAAACCAGTCCTGTCGGACTGTGGCCTGTGTAACCTAATGGCAACACTGGCTATTTATGCAATATAAACCTTAGATTCTCAGATTTTAATAAGCGAAAACCACCGTAACCATTTGGTTACAATATCCGACATAGGGTTAATGGAATTGAAGCCTCGTAGGCTATGGCGTTAGGGATCGGTTTCCAGAAGGCTCCTGTAGTAACCTCTAGGTGTTGTCCCGTGCAGTGAAAGGAAAACGTGGTGAGTAAAATAACCTTGGGGATCCTGTGACAGAAATATATGTATATGTTAATTTACACATTTATTTTAAATTATTATTTGGTATAGAGAGATAGGGTTCGTAGTAAGGGAGTATTCCTGAAACATGTACTATTTCTGTTTTACAGTTTGGTTTGCTACCTTTTCTTATTTCGTAATTGACATCGCTTAATTTTCTAACTACGTAGAAGGGACCATCCCATTTCAATAATATTTTTCCGATTTGCCTACTTGGCGTTTTGTAAAAATATTTTAACTTGTTCCCCTGGAGTAAACTCTACATGTCTATGTTTGTCATCTGATCTAATTTTGTCCTGAATTTGTCTGTTTTCTACAGCCAGATTTCGCGCTCCTAATATCCTGAATTCTTGAACAGTTTTGTCATGGGGTATAAAAATTAAATTTGCTTCTTTAGGCAATATGGGCTCTCTGCCATACACTAAAAGGAAAGGGGAGAATTTTGTCGTGGCGTGGATAGAAGTATTATAAGCAAAAGTTACATATGGTATAAATATGTCCCACCCTTTTTGTGCTCAATCTGTATATTTTGAGAGCATATTCGCCATAGTTTGGTAAAATTTCTCAACAACGCAATTACATTGAGGGTGATACGCAGTAGTAAAGGATGAATTAATTGACATTAGTTTTAAAAGTTCTTGTTTCAATTCTGACCGCCTATTTTGAGCTCTGTTTGGATGTAAATATTTGAAACATGAACGTCTAAAAATTATACTATTTAAAATGAATTTTGCGACTGTTACACTTTTACTATCAGGAAGTGATTCACATTCCACATATCGCCTTGCGTAATCTGTGGCTATAACTATAACTTTGTTTGCGCTTTCGCTTCTAGGAAAGGGTTCCAAAATGTCTATTCCAACTCTTTCAAACGGGGTACCTACGGGAATGGGTTGTAATAGTCCCTGAGGTTTTTTATTTTGGGCACCTTTTCTATTTTGACAAACAGGAAAATCTTTTACAAATTTTTCTGTATCTTTTTGCATCCCTGTCCAATAGTATCTCTTAGAAATTTTACCACATGTTTTATTTACGCCTAAATGTCCTGTAAGGGGTTCGTATTGGTGGGAATGAAGGATTTTGTGGATTAAATGTTTAGGGATGACTAATAAATTTTCGTTACCTGTGAAGTCTGCGTTATGTTTGTATAAAACGTTGTCGACTATTCTGAAATTGCGCGCTCTTCGTCTCATACTTATATTTATATTATCGTCATTTGGATTTGTTATTGCACGTATTATTTCTGAAATATCATCGTCTTTACTTTATTTTACTGCTAAATCACGATTTTCTAACAAAAACATGGGGACCTCAAACAAATCTTCTTTAGCAGAAGAAGGGGTTAAGACAGGGTTTCTGGACAAACAATCTACATCGTTATGCTTTTTACCACTTTTGTAAACTATCGAATAATCGAAATCTTGCAGTTTTATTAACCAACGTGTCAATCTGCCTGTTGTGTTGTGTGCCTTTTGTAGGTAACGTAAACTGTGATGGTCAGTAACTATTGTGACATGTCTTCCATAGGTAAAATGTCTAAAATACGTAAGTCCGCAAATAACAGATAATGCTTCTAATTCTGAGATGGAATATTTTTTTTCGCTCGCTGTGAGCTTTCTTGATGCATACGCAATTGGGTGCATTTTACCATCAACCTCTTGTAATAAGATGACGCCTAGGCCGTCCCTGCTTGCGTCAGCTCGAAGTTCACAATCTAATTTTGGATTAAAATGGGCTAACACTGGAACTTCTGTTTATTTATTTTTTAAAGTTTCGAATGCTTTTTGTTGTTCCGATGACCAGACGTATTTTTATCCTTTTCTAATAGTTGAAACAGAGGTTTAGCAATTTTTGAAAAGTCCTTTATAAATTTTCTATAGAACGAACATAGTGCAGTAAAGCTTTGCAATTTTTTCCTGCTGATTGGTATTGGAAAATTTTTGATTGAACTTAATTTTTCTGGGTCCGGAGTTATACACGATTTATTAATGATATGGCCTAAAACTTTAATTTGTTCCTTTAAAAAAACCAGAGAATAAATCTATTGATCAAAAATATTTGGAATTGCCAAGATATGTTAGGATTGATTCTAAGTCCGTAACGGGGTAAGTACTTTTAACGGTTAATGAGTTTAGTTTTCTGTAATCTACGCAAAACCTGGTTTTTCCAGGTTCTCCTTTTTTGTGTACTAAAACTATAGGTGAAGAATATTCTGACTGAGACGGTCTGATTATACCTTGTTCATACATTTCATTTAATTGTTTACTAATTGTTTCCCTTTCAATTGGACTTACCCTGTAAGGTTTACTTTTAAAAGGTGCTTCTTTAGTTAATTGAATTTTGTGTTCAAGAAGGTGAGTTCTACCTATTTAGGACATGTCATCTGCAAAAATATCGTTATATTCTCTTAATAAATCATGTATTTCTCTTGTTGATTTAAAGATAGTGCTCAACTGTTAATATTGAACTGTCGTTCTTTAAAATCTCTACATGTTTCTTTTTTAAACAAATTGTCTTTTTGTTGTTCAGTATTGACCATATTTACGTAACCCACAGTGGAATCTTTGAACAAAACAACTAGCAGGTTGTTAAGTGCGCTCAATTTTGCCTGTGATGGCACATTGCTATCATATTCCAATAGTAATTTTCTTCTTTTCGTTAGAAAATCTTCTTTTTGAGAAAAACTATAATATTTGAATGGATCTGGATTTGGTAGGTTTTTTAAGTTTACCGTAATTGAAGCGTGTGGCTGTATTTTATAATCATCGTGTAGAATAAGTTAACGTTTCTATCGAACAATTTTCATCTTTAGGGTTCGCATTTTTATAAAATTCAATTTTATTGGTGTCTTCTAGCTGTACTACTGGGATTTCCATGTGTAGATGGGGTATTATTTACTGTGAATAAAATTATATCAATTACGTCGTTTTTGAAAATATATGTGACCATATTTATCAGTTTTTCTCTTGTTATAGTAGGTGAAGCCTTAGGAAGTTGTTTTGTAATCTATTTCTAAATTTTCAAAACACAAGTTAAATTTTTTAATGGAATTTGTTGTTGTAGATATTAAATCTGCTTGTGAACAACCGTTTTTCCAGATTGCATGAGGAAAATGTAAATTTTCCATGCTTATTGTTTTTATAGTTACTAAACAACTTACAATCGAATTCATATGATTAAAGTTTTCTAATTCAAAACGTTCCAAGGATGCCCTGCGAAGTGTGTTTGTAACAGAATTTTGTGTAACTTGTCGTTGGGTTGCCGTCTGCTTTGCCGGAAAGTGTTGTGTGATGGAATGTATGTTTTCGCTGTGTAAGGAGTATGCAGCGTAAGAGACTGGTTTATTTGAAATGTTATGTGTTTTTTCTGTACTTCGAAAAGATTTATATTCTAGAGTTATAAAATTATTCTTCAGGTAAATAAGAGCATTAAATTTTTTCAAAAATCTCTTACCTAAAATAATGGGATATGGTAAATTTTTCATTACCGTAGCTGACGTTGGCGTTTCTAATGATCCGATTTTTAAATTAAATTTAACTGTGCCTATTGAAGAGACGCGATCGCCATTTGCCGTTATTACGAAAGTGGTGTTGCCTTTTTTAATTTTTCCCAAGCCTAAAGCCTCCTTTTCTCTAATTGCATTAAGATTTGCGCCTGTATCTAGTAATCCTGTATAATTTTGGACAACAGTGTTTAATAAATCTTTAAAAGCAATATTTAATTCAGGTGTAATTGCGTTTGTTTTCCCGTTACAATTTGTATTGTGGGTTTTGTTCTTTTGTGACATTTTGCATGAAGATTTTGTAATATTATGGCAAAATTTTGCATGGTACCCTGTTTTATTACACACAAGGCACAATGGAGGTGGGTAAATTTGGCGGTAGCTAGGATGATAATCTTTTTGATTAACATCTGAGCGTATTTTAGAGCATGAATTTGATTTCTTGTAATTTTCGCAGAAATAATTTGCCGTATTTTTGTAGGAGTCGTACGGGGACTTACGAGGACGTTTATATTTAAATTTTTGCTTTGACTTTGACGCGGGGTATTTTGTCTAAAATTTGAATTTGTTATTTGTCGTGGACTGAACCAATAATTCCTTTGCGGAGCCCGCGGCTGAGAATAATTTTGATAACTTTGGATAGGTGGTGTAAAATTCTGTCTAAAACGTCGGTTGACTTGCTCGAGAAAAATTTTGCCTAAATTGGTGCCTGAAATTGTTTTGTGTGTATTGACGGAATGGAAATGCAGGACGTGGATAATTGTGTGCAAAGTTGGATCTGTACCTTTGCGGTTGTAGATTTTGATAATGTACAAAAGATGTCGTCGGGGGTTGATTTTGAATATTAGTGGTATTGTTAAAAATTGACAACGTATTTTATGATTCTATAATGTCGTCTAGCTTTGCTGAAATTTCTGCCAATTTTCCAACAGTGATATTTGAGTGTTGTGTGAGTTTATATAACGTTATAAATTTTCGGGACATATACAACGTTATAAATGTTGGGGACATACCACGCTCAAAATGTTTAATGAATGTGGTTTCGTCCATATTTGGGTTGTAGTCATACGCCAGCATTTTCAGTTAAAATAAATATGTTTTTAAAGTTTCATTTGGACTTTGTTTATGATTTTTAAATTTTAGCTCTGCTGACTTATTGCCTAATCCATCTTAGAATTCTTTTTTGAATGCTTCGATCACTTCGTGCCAAGTGCTACTGTCGGCTGCGTACCTTTCATACTACCGATTAGCCGCGACGTCTAAAAATGTCCCAAAATATGCTATTTTTAAGTCATTAGTCCAACCGTTAGCGATACAACATCTTTTAAAATTTTCTTTAGGGCTGGAACTTGCCGGATAAAAAATTTGTGGGCTGATGATGAATTGGGGGGTAACGGGGGTTTCTCTGGAATTAAATGCATCTGATATGGTCACATTTTCAAAATTTTCGTCCATTGAATTCATGTTTCTGTGTTGCTTATTAGGTAATTCCGTATTTATTATTTGTGGTGTACCAACTCGTGCACTTGTTTCTGCTGCACGTTCTAAATTAATATTTTTTTATTTCAAAATGCTCTCTAATTGTAGTAGAAACAGGTGCGGAGTTTGGCGGACTCCTGGGTAAGCTAGTATTAGGTCTAAAGGGAGTTCCGTATAACTCTGTACTTCTTAAAGGTGGTTAAAACGCAACGAAATTTTGTGGGTCTAATTCTGATTGGAATTTCTTTTTAGCCTCACTTCGGGTTTCTGGCTTTTTTGACATTTGACTTGCCGATGGTAATTTTGAAGAATCTACCAATTACAAAAAAGAAAGGGCGCCTCCACCATGTGTCGCATCTGGGCCTCAGCGAGAGTAACACCTGACGCGGGACGCGATCAGGGATGGTCAAGTCAAATGCCGTATACAAGCCACTAGATTTAATAACACTAATTTTTATAAAAAAAATGGGCAGATCAGTTTAACAGGGACATACAACAATAAAGATCAAGTTGCCCTTTTCACAAAAATATAAAAATTGTCTACGCACACAAAAATAAGGGAGTATTGCTAAGTCACATCAACGATAAGGAATTTTGAAAAACGATAAAGGTTAATAAAATGACTACTTACGTGAATTATTGTACTTACATCCTTTTTTCCTAAATAACGGGGATACCTGGTTGGCAGTGTCGCAACCTCTCGCTGATCAAGCCCGAACGTGACTCCTCGATCATTTCGATTTTTGTATTTAGCTAAATATCGCAGCTTTGTTTTTACGCGGTTGTCATGTTTCTTATTTTTTTTAAGAGATCTACTATTTGAAAAATTGCAACGATGTTGCGGGTGATTAGAGGGTATGCGACAATATTATACATGTATTATGTTGTAGATGATAGAAAAATGTCAAGGTCAATCAACAAAATATTATTCTCATAATCAATACATTCTAAAACCTGTTATGTACTCTACATAACATTCTTCCTCATTATCTAAAAGCCCTTCTCCTTCTTTGATGTTATTGTCTTTTTGATACAACTTGCCTTTAGTCATTTTCTTCAACATTTGGTTTAAATTCAAAACACTTCCCATATTCAGCTTTTGCACACTTACTAGCAAGTAAATTGCCGTTACTTGTTGTTTTAGCCAATCTATTTCTTTGTTTAGGCTTTATCAAATTAACTTGGCTGAATACCCTTTCACACAGTATGTTTGAGTGCGGCAGATATAAAATATTGATCACAAATTCAAATAAATTTTAGAAAACTAATTCTTCAGTACCTTCAGCAGTAAATTTTAGCAACTTTTCCCAAAATAAGTCAATGTCATTTTCAGTATCAATAAAACCTTCTGAAAATGCATTACAGACTGGAAATATTATTTGACAACTAAAACAGAATGCAGCATTCGATGTCATTTATACAACTATAAAGTGCACTGCAATTACAGTAATTACTAACTACAATAAATGATTATTCAAAGTAAGTAAGTTCAAATACTTGCACGATCACCTCCCCCCCCCCCCCCCCCCGACGCACCTGATGTGGACACATTCAACATTAATAATACAATTATTATTCAACATATTCTTTACGCGGTCACCAGTCGACTAATTCGCTGCGCACACCCTACAACTCTGCCATCCTGGTTATCGTCTGGCCCAGACGACGCTGGTTCTTCTTCTGAAAGGGGTTAGTACTTCACCCACGGCTTCATTTGGTCTGCCGCACTAGGTGTGCGCATCGCCTCTTCTCTAGTACGTATCAATCATGTGCCATCACAGTTTCTATACGATACGGCCCTAGGTATTTTGGCTATATCTTCAGGCCTGGTCCAAATTGGGTACGTTGTCTGGCTTCCTGATCACCAGTAGCTAGTTTTCTTTTCTTCTTATACGACCTTCTATTCTCTTCCTGTACTTTCAAAAGCTGTTCTTTGCTTCTTTTCTCAACTCTTCCTTTCATTCATAAACTCTTGTTGTGTTTCGCTTTCTATTATTTCTTTTTGTTTCAKATCTTCTTTTTGTAGCATATTAATAKCAATTAGTAACTCGAKAGGTGTTGTTGCGATGCTTCCATTATAKGTGCTMTTTATCACCATCTGAAACTTCTGGACGTGTRTAAACCATTTATCGCGTTCTTCAATGGACTTCGTGAGCACTGATATAATTACTCTGTTCATTCTTTCCACTTGACCGTTTATCCGTCACAAACTTCTTTGGATTTCCAAACGTCTGTTGGTGGATTCTTAGTTTATTCAATACTTCTTGAATGCCTGTAGATTTCGTTGCATAAATCCAGACAAACTTTGTAAATCCATCCGTTATAACAAAGATGTAATTGTAAGCCCTACGCGTCGATGGTAATGGACTTAAGTGATCCAGATGTAACGTCTGAAGTGGTAAGTCACCTTGGCTTTGGGGTTGAGATAACCTTCTTTTCTTCCTTGCCTCTTTGGTCCTAGTATGCATGAAGCACAATTATATATGTAACTTTCTATCTTGTCTTTTAATTTTTCAATTTAGTACTCTTTTTTTAATTAACTATGCAGTTTTTGTTACACCAAAATGTCCTATCTCGTGCTCTTTTTATTACTTCGATCTGCATTCCTCTCGGTACCACAATCAGTTTTAACCCATTTGCTTTCTTATACAGAATGTCATTTTTAATTTGCATATGCACCACCCAAACTGTATGTTTGATAAACATACAAATAACTGCAAAATAACTGCGTCTATTGATAATGCTCCCTCTAGATGAAGCAAATTATTTATTTACACAATTTGTAAACAGGAACATCTAAATGATATAAAAATCATTTGCTTGAATAAGTTGCATGTTCTAGTTTGTTCTCTATAGCAACTGAAGTGGTAGATGCCGAATTAAACGATGTACCCCCATTTTCGTCATTTTGCTCACCTTGATCATCGTCAGAATTACTCTCCCTAAAAATATTTTTTCAGTTATAACTCTACATACTATTGAAATATACAAACAATTTTTGAATTATTTCCTGAAATATAAGACTATAATATTATATAAAGCTATAATCTGCACTTTGATGGTACCTTCATATTTTCTTCGGTCCATCTGAATATTTCCTCCTTTTAATTTTTGTTTTGCCTCTGCCTTTTTCGGGTTCCAAATCTGTAGACTTGCCTTCTTTAATTTCAAGTTTATTGTAATAATAATAAAGTGTTTTGTAATATTAATAAAATACAAATTTTTGTTATTCATAAAATATAAATATCAAACAATAATTTCAAAATTTCTATTTCATATTTCACCCAGTCTAAAGTGGGAGTCTGTTTTATCAAACTACTATGACAACTTCGGGTTGTTCTTTTTGGCCATAAACAATAATCTTTTTCGTTTTCCTGAATAATCTATGAGATAGGAACTGCTGCAAAATTTAACAGTGGCATAATTTTCCTATATAAGAAAATAAAGGAATAACATATAAGCCCAACAACAGTCGCATAACAAAACTATTTACAATTACTATTTGTACTCTATTCTTACAAACTGCGTATGTGCAATCTATTGTATTAAATTAACCAAAATGAAATACAAAATTAAACTATCTATTGTATGCTTCTTTACATATAAAGCATTACATTTCTTCTCCCTTAGGTATAGACATCATTGAATATGGCATGCACAGTCATTACAATTTTAACGATTAAACTACATCTTTAAATTATTATGTTGATACAATATTATCCTCGAATCGAAGACATTTATATTTTATAAAATCAACCGGCAACACCACTATATTGTCATTAGAATCAGTTTACCACAAAACAATAGTATGGAACAACATGGATCTTCATAAAAATTATCTATGTTATGCATTTCACAAACTATAAATTTGTTATTGTCATTTCTATTACTAAAAATTTTCTTTATTTTTATGTACGCCCCGTCATTTAAAATAAAAGTTACTATTTTTCTCTGAAATATCAATTTTCCAATTTTTATACAAAATCCACTCGTATTAAATAAAAGTAGATTTTTCAAAATTGCACACTTCACCTTTACTTTTTAATTTTTTATTTTCAAGTTATTATTGTGTAATCTGTGTTCCCAACTTTCGTATATTCTCTTAACAATTTGCTGCAATGGATAATTAAAAGTTTTTAACTTCATTTTTAAAACATGTATATGATTTTCATATTTAAAACAGCTAAAATTTTCTTTAACGTGAAGTCATCAATGCATCCGGACATATGCTAAAAGTTGCTATTACTACTTTTTGTTAATGTTAAGCCATTAATATTTATATCAATTTTTGTAACGTCAGCATCAAATTGCTCTATATTACTTATTGATAAAATATACCTGACACCGGACTCTGTTATTAACTTATTTACTTTAAGTAAAGTTCTGCAGTCTCGAAGAAGACTGGTAAAACCTGCTTCATGTAAAATTAAAAGTAGTGTATTGGAAGCATTTTAAGAAATTTTATAACTTATCATCCAGCCTCTGAGCTTTTGCATAAACTGATCATTACGCTTATATTCCTGATTTTCTTGAGAACTGCTTTCAAATAAACTATAGGCACTCTTAATTTTTTTTGTAATATTAAATAAATTTTGATTGAAAACAGTATTGTCCTGATAAGGCCGCACTTCACTAATGTTTTTTAAGTTGAATGTTTCAGTGCACTTATTTCTTTAACCGCAATGTCAACAAATTTATTCTACATTAGTAAGAATATGCACAACGACTAATAATAAAATACTAAAAACGTTCACGGTAATTATTTCAACACCAAAACTTTATCGTGGAAAAATAACTAATGAAATTTTTGTTTTTCACAAAGTTGTTATTATTAATTGTTATTACGCCTATTTCTCGTTAAGTAATATAAATAATGAGTAACGAAAATTTTGTTAAAGTTAAACATACTTCTTAATGTACCTGTGACACAAAAATATCTCCAATATTTTTTACACATTTTTGTCGACACTTTCAGAAGGCAAGGGAAAGTCGGCATTTCATTTTAGCTGAAAAAACTTAAAAAGCTTTGATCTTTTTATTTCTTTACAGAAACGTTTTAACTTGGGGTCACATATAAATAATTATTTGTACGCTTTTCTAAGCAAAAACGTGTTCGGAACACTTAAAACGGTGCAGACGGGCGCTCTAGCTAAAAATCAAACTGATATTTTACTTACCTTAATTTTACTTGTTTTGTCTTCCATAGCTCAAACTTCGCATACCTCGAGAGGTATATAACTTTTAATAACCATGCACATTTACTATAAAGCCTGACGCCATTGCTGTGACTATGCACTTCAGAATGATCGAGTAGCTGTTTGTTGGGCAGTTCGTACGCGCGGTTGCGTATCTAAAATTGACACCAGGTTGACACTAACGTTACTAAGTTACTTCAAAGTTACTGTTATTAACGGTCTGAAAACAACGTTATAACAACGTTTATAGTCAGTCCATACAAGTGTTAGATGACCTAACATGGCTGAAACAATTATGTAACTTTTGTTAATAATGTTACATGTTGCACATAATATTTCTACTTTTGTTAACGTTGCAAACAAGTTACTAACTTCATCTTGCACAGTGGGATATAGCCGAAATACTCTTAAAGTAGATGGGGTCGGAATCGATTATAACAAAGTGAAGTACATGCTTTAGCAAGTCAAAAAGCATATACATCCTTAAAAAAATATGTTTTAGTTTTTCCAGAAAATAAATATTTTTGTGCTAAGGTGTAGTGTTACTATTGCCACCCGTGTGATGTCAAATGTAACACAACAGGGTGTCAATTCAAACAAAATGGCACATGTTAAAGTAATTATGAACCTGTTAAATATAGCTGTATAAAGTGTGTAGCATTAAGACTAAATGTTTATTAAAAAACAATACAGAAAACAATAATGGAAAAAACCGAAGTAACAAAGCTAAACATATCGGTTTACTTTCTTTGGCAATTATTACAAACAAAGAATTGGTTATTACTGGCACAGGAACTGTGTGCCCATTCTTCACATGCCCTGCATTGTAACCAGTCTTCATTACTTCTATTACAGAGGCCACCACATACTACACCGGATGTTTCGTCCTCGGAGGAGTCATCAAAACCTTTTTTTATTTTCTTCTTTCTCTTGTTTGTTTTTTGTTTCCTTTGTAGCGCCCATCTTTCATTTGAGAACGGTTTTCTTTGATGTAAACTTTAACTTTTTGTTATATATTTCCTCTAATATTAGTTTTTCTGAGGTATCTGTAAGGATGCAGCTTTTCCTTTGCGCCTTTTTCTGCCAGTCTTTGGTGTTGTAAAGTCCGCTTTAGGAAATGGTCTAATACATTCTGGAGTTACTTTTATTGCTAATAGAGGTACCTGTTCTAGAATATCTTTAAGTGTTGATAAACCAACTCTGGAAGTTCTAGGTTGTGGTGTTAAAATCCTTTCCTTTTTGTTGATAAATCAAGTCATAAGAAACTAATTTCCGGGTCGTTCACAGCTGTGTTCTCCTGGGAGACTTCTGTAGTTGGTTTGTCTTCTTGCAGTCTATCAGTGACACTACTGGGGTCGTATTCTTCGTCAGCAAAAATATTTCGGTTAAAGGGCCAAATCCTGGTACAGCGAAAACCTGATCTAATAGCCATCAAAAACGCTTCCTTTACCAAAGCTGGCAGAGTATAAACAATCATTCGTTTTCCCGGATTCGTTCATTCATCCGCTGATCACACTGAATGTTCCTGTTGCATTCATCACTCTAGCTATGCCAGTTGTAAAGGCAGTTTTTGTGATATTATTTAGTTTTTTTACTATATTTTGTAAAGAAACATATTTTGCTTCTGTTAGATTTGTTATCTGAAAAAAAGGAATGACTATAATTTACTCCTAATTTTTATGAATACCACCTTAGTAAGTTAGATGGCACCTACCTTTCTTCTACTTGGTGGACTAAAGTGGTACAGCGGCTTTAAGAAATGCCTCATACCTTCTTTGTCTGTACAACCTAGAGGCAAATTATCTTTACAAATCATGTAAATAAGCCCTGGAGTAAGGCAAGCTTCTTTTATTCCTCCAAGTATAAAATTGCTTGTTCAATTCCTTCAAGGATATATTTTTGATTGACTTACCTTTACAACTAACATTTTCTTGCAAAACATGCTTCAACGTCGGTTGAATGTAAGAATGACTTGGGTTTTTGACATTTGAATTAMATGTACTCATAGAAGGTGCAAGTGAAGGGMTGTCAGAGCTTATTTTGGTAATTTCTGTTGGTTCATCTTCATCATCAGACCGTTCCCTCTGAATAAAGAAGT
Source organism: Rhyzopertha dominica (assembly GCA_025024175.1). Taxonomy (NCBI): domain Eukaryota; kingdom Metazoa; phylum Arthropoda; class Insecta; order Coleoptera; family Bostrichidae; genus Rhyzopertha; species Rhyzopertha dominica. The sequence continues at coordinate 9,877,921 of QCXZ01000086.1, read as the reverse complement.
AATGTCAACAAAAGTTTGGAAAACTGCATGGACCCTTATATTGTAATTACTTAMGAAAGTATTTTAGGAAAAATACTGACGCACCTCTAGATATTAATGCCTGCATCTGATGTCCTTGCAGACTTCCCAGTTTGAGTCTGTTTAACTTGCCCTCTTGATACTGACGTCTGTTCTTCTCTTTTCCTTTTGCTATCCATAGCATGTTTATGTCTGTGCAGAAGGTAATTTTGAGAGTTGTACCACCGCCGCTCTTGTATTGTTTGCCACACAGATTGCAAATGCTATTTTTTTAGTATCTCTGGTAAAAAACCTCCCAAACATCACTTTTCTTAGGCATTATTTCGTTAACAATGAAGTAATGACGAAAAGCAAAAGTCACTAGTAATCCTAGATCTAAATTCAAGCACGATACATAAGCACAAGAATAACACATTACACGCAAAACGCCATAAGCCGTAACCACAACGTGGCCTGCTGCCTTTCTAATTTTCAAGCTCTTTAGAGTATGTTCAAGTTCTATCATACTGAAAGGCACAACGACAGCAGGCTATGCATCCTCCAGATAAGTAACTCCGGTAGCAAAAAGCTCGTCCTCAATCCCCATTTTTGTGATCTAGTCCAATTTTGCGCTTTACACTCTTGTAGGCTGTACCCCAAATATGTCTCTGTAGGTCATTACAGAGGTCATCCTAGTGTTTTCCCTTAGAACTATTTTTTTAATCTTTCCGAAGTGCTTGGAGCCTCTGTGTCAGTTCCTCTATTTCCTTTTGATGTACTTCGTAAATCTTTCTAACTCGCGTGGCTTGTATCCTTATTTGGTTACATTCTTTTTTTTTCTGCTGGATATCCACGTTCCACCAGTAAGACATGTCGCCTCGCATTTTGATCTTCGTCAGCGATGCATTACATGCCTCTCTTATCTCGATTAAGTATGTCTCCGGAGTGGCTATGCTATCATTTAAAGTGATCCTTCTCCATTCAAGGATTGTTGTAAGGAGTGCCCAGTCGACACCATTTTATTTTTCGTTTTTTGTTTTATGCTTCTGTTCACATGTTCGTCCACCTCGTAGTATATGCAATTATTATCCGTTGCGTTATCCGTGTTTAATACCTTCCAGTCCCTTACTAGCTGACACATGTATATGGTAATGGCAACATCGTCTAAATATGTAATGTGTTTTTTAACACAGAATGTAAGTTCCATGTTTCCTTCCAATGTCAACATCATGCTGAGTTCTGCTTAATGTATCAAAAAAGTAAAACTGTAGCGTATCAGATATATAAAGGTATTAAATGTGTAATATATCATGTTCATTAACATTAAGTTACATATTGATCAAACTCATTCTAGATATTACTAATTTAATAATGCACGTGTACAATCCCGTTACTCCATAACATATGACTTTTTGTTATGGACATATGCATGTACCGTAATGGTAACAGCTATGTAGTCGTACTAGGTATTTGCAGGGATTCTGTTTGCACTCATAAAAAATATTATAAACAAAAAATATTTGACGGTATTTTATGTGCGTTTAGTGATAATATGTCCCTTTCAATAAATACACTACCTTTTTTAGACGTTTCGGCCTTTAATGTTAGCCTTCTACTTTATCATGTATGTTGCTCCTGGTTCGCATTTTGGTCATTGTGGATGTTTGTAAACTTAAAGTAAAGTAAGTAAATTTTAGACATACACAGAACTAAACAACAGATTAAAATCTTCCGTACTTATTAACGAAATATCACTTTTATTACAAAAACTGAGGAAGGCCGAAACATCTAGAAGAACCCAATGTATTTATTGAAAGGAACCTACTTATTAGTTATTACCTACGAAACACAGAGTACCATCAAAGGTTCCACAATCACAACAAATCACGATATCAACCAAAAATTGTTTCAAAATAAAATATACAAAGTAATTTTTATACACAGTGTTATTTCTTCTCTTGTTTTCTCTGCAATCTTTGTTTGGCTACACGCAGCCATTCGCTCACCCACTGCTCAAAGTCAACTTCCGTTGTTGTTACGTAAAAACTTGTACAACTTCTGAAACAACGAAAAACAGCCTAAATGCAATCAAACTGAAACAAAAACTAAGCATAAAGTTAAAAATGTCCATTGAAGCCAACTGATCTACTAAAAGCTTTTTGACATCATCAATTTAAAAACATGCCAAAAGTGCATGATCTTCAAAACGAGAAAAACTATCAACCTCGTTTTTTTTTAAATTTTGTATCGTGTGTACTATTTTGGCAATAACTTCAAAACTAAAAATGACACTCGTCTCGGGTTTTCGCCACTCTCTTTATAACATAATAGTCTACAAAACGTGGTGAAAAAATTAAACCATCCTATTAAATTTTTGGAAAGTATGTTAATTTTGCGAATGGTGTCCTCTACTACTATTTAGAGAAACCAATTTTGGAACGTTTGCCATATAGAAGTTTCGAGGCTATTTTTCTTTCTACTGTCGTTACAATAGCAACCAGCGAAATTTTGTAGGAACGAAACTTTTATGTAATTAGACAGGGATTCTAAAAATTGTATTTCCCACCTACATTTTGTATGCAAATTTTGGATTTATTTGCATTTATTTGTAAGGTGATGTCAAATATGCCCTCTAGTGCGAAACTACGTACGTTTTTTTTTATAAAAAATAACAAAAGCGATAGCATGAGAGGTTTTGAAAGTAAAGCCTTAGTGAATCACCCTGTATATAAACGAAAAACTTTTACATACCTTTAAGAACTTTAATGCTTTCTAAAACTTTCAAACTAAGGTTTCCACGCTGTCCCAGCCAAGAACATCGAACACATAATCTATTAGAAAATACCCTTTGGAGCATTCGTTGTACGAAGTCCTTAGCATGTCTTCCTCAAATGCATCGAAGATAATTTATCTAAAAACTACATACGGATGTACGTTAATTAACCCTTTAAAGCACACATTTCCAGAAAGTGAGGTATGAACATTTTTAATAGCATTTTTCTTTAGTTGTTAGATAGCAAAAAACAGTGCTTGCCAAAAAAAATTTTTTTTTCAAAATTTTGAATTTTTTTGAGGGGTGGTTTACCGTAAAAACCACTATGCAACGAAAAGGAAATTAATTAATTAGCAAAAAATCTAAATATTATTTATTTTGTATGAAATCCAAGAAAACAGTTCCTGTTATCAGAGAGGCATAGGGCAACTTTGCATACGGAGCAAGCCCATTTTGTCCTATGAACTTCTGCTACTGTGGAACAATGTCCACATCTTCGAGATGTTGTTCTGACAGGCAAATGTTCCGACTTGTTGTATCTTACTTCTTGTGAGACGTAAGTTTTAAAATGGTGAACAGGGGTTGATGATTTACGTCCAACTTTTTCTCTCTGTGGAATGCCGATAAGAGATATTGCAATAGCAAGGCGCAATTGCTTGAGTGTAAGCTTTTTTCCTTCCGTAAGTTGTGAGTAGATGATAAATGTATTTACCACCGTCGTGTCCAACATGTGGAAAAATATACGGTGCCACCATTTGCGCGACTTTCTATCAATACAATATATTGTTTTTAACATGTCTGCTTTGTCCACACAACCCATGTGTTTGTTGTAGTCCTGAACAACTGCTGGACAAGCGATTTGTTTCGTTGAACCGTCGTGTTCTTTTCTCCTCACTGAAGTTTCTGTCAATGGACTGTGCATGTTTGAAAGAAAATGTATTCCTTTTCTGTCTTTCCATTTTGTAGCCGTTATACCAGTACGTGTTGATCTCCAAGCAAAATTGCCACGAATCATTTCTTTGTCAGTTGGAAAATCTTTTGGAAAATTCTTTCTATTTGGTCTGGTAGTAGCAGCTGCATTGATTTTATTTTGTTGGAGATAAATAAGTAGTTCTACTGAACTGAAAAAATTATCGAAATATACTGAGTAATTTTTGCCAACTAAGTCTATTGTCAATTCTTTGACTACTCGAAGTCCAAGATTTTTTTCTACGATATCTTTTCTTTTTCCTTCGTAAATTTGAAATTGTACAACGTAACCATAACTATCTGCACGTACCCACACCTTATAACCTCGCTTAGTGGGTTTATCGGGCATATATTGTTTGAGACAGCTTCTGCCCTTGAACGGAATCATCGATTCATCTATTGCCTGAAATTCACTTGGAGCGTAGCAGGTTTTGTACGTCTCTGTTAACTTTTCTAACAGGGGTCTGACTTTGTATAATTTATCGTAATTTGGAGAGTCTCTGGTTGGCATTTTAGAATTGTCATTTATATGCAAGTTTGAAAGAAGCCAACCAAATCTGTTCACAGACATAGTAGATGCTATGTAAGAATCTCTAAGTTCCAATGACGACGACCAGTAATCCCGATAAGAGGGTAATTTTTTTATTCCCATAAGGATATTAACTCCTAAGAACTTTTTTATTTCTTCCTTGTTTGTAGGATTAGTAATTATGCCACCATTATTCTGCGTGTTATAAAGATTAGTTTCATAAACCAGTGTATCTATAAGTTCCTCAGTAAATAGTGACAGAAATACATCAATAGGTTCTTCTGCTTCTATGTTTGGACCTGTATGTTCCCTAAACTCATTTTTTCTTGCTATGTTTGGATAATCATCAGACCAAGTAATTCCTTTCCTGTAAAGTCTAACAGCAATGGGAGTATCGTCGTCAGAAACGTCGTGATCATCATTCTGAGACTGGTTGTCATCATTTTCTTCAATGCCATTAATGTCTAATCAGTAATCATCATTTGGCTTAGTATACAAAAAATCAGAGCAATATAAACTCACCTGGAACATGTTCTTCTGGTTGCAAAATGTTATCTACACGCTGTAATACATTGTCTGTACCAATTACATACGTGCCTTCAATATCTTCATCCACGTCATCTTCTTCTTCATCAATAGACTCTGGGTCGGATGGTATTTCATCTAGAACGTCAACAAGTCTTTGAAGACGAGCTTGCTCTTCCTCAAAGAAAGGCATTACTCATGTCTGTAAAAAATAAAACATTTACTGCATAGTGGTATCACTGTACAACCACCTGCATATTACTATTTACCTCAAAATGTAAACAAAAATTGAACATGCGCCTGTCGTTACAACAAGTAAAATATTTATAGCAACAATTTACAGAATTTACTTACCCTTATTTAACTGTGAATAAACGATAATAATAATAAAATGAGTCACTATCACGACACTGATACAGCAGGAGCAAGTCCCAATACAAACATCGACACAACTTTAATTTCGAGGTTGAAAAAAGTATAAGTTAGGCAATTTCTAAAACAGGCATCTTAGTACGCATGCCTTATGTGGTTTCAGCGAGATACCAGAATGCTGAATAGGAGTAAAATAAATTTAAAAAGGTGGTTTTACTGAGTAACCACTGTGCTTCAAAGAAACACACAAGAACATATGATAACTTACTAGTTTCATTTTATTTTCTTGATTAGCCACAAAGAATTCAAACTCGTATACTGCATCCTTAGTGGTTAGTGGAAGCTTATTGGAAAAATTCAAGTAGTCTGCACTATCCTCTAGTGGCGCTCTGTATTTTTTTTAGTTTTTCATCAATGCTTCGTACATGCATTAAAATAGATGTGCAAACATTAGTTTTATCTACGAAACAAAATTCAATTGAAGAAAATATTTTAGTGTAAGAAAAAATTCACAAAAAGTAAAGCATACTGTATGAATACTATTTTCTTATTTGTTCTCACCGTGGATATCCTTTTTAATTAGAGCCAAAGAACATTTTTGAAACAATTTATCAAACATAAAAGTATGGATATGTTACATCAAATCCTTCATAAGCTTATCATTTATAATCATTAAAACACACTACCACTTGATCGCTATTTTTTTTCTGTAGATGGTTTGAAAGTAGCTATTTGTTTCTAGTCAAGTCTGTCTATTTAGGTTAGTTTTATTTTGATGTTATAACGATTCAATTCAATTTCCTATAAAATTAGTATAATTGTGGTATTCATGATGGCTTGTCAACCAAAAGAGCTTTACCTTGTGAAAATAATAAAGTTGATTTATACTTTAAATAGTTAGTGATTGGAAACATCCTCAAATTCCAATTTTATAAATTTAATTAAGTGCACTACTTTAAGTTAAGTTGTAGTGTTTAGTTGTGTTAAAGTTAAGGTAGTAAATAAAGTATTTAAATCAGAGATACCAGAATTTATTGAAACCTGATTCCATAATAATACCTTCATCATCAGAACTAGTAATAACACTGCCATCATGTGAACACAGTGATAATAACTACTTACGGCAGAATTGAATTAATTCAATGTCATATTTTTGCCAGGAATTTTCGTCTGGTGCCACTGATTTAACTGTTAAACTAGAGGTGTTTTTTACATTGGACCACCCACACTGCTTGTCGTTGTCACATAACCAGATAGTTGGTATTTCAGAAAATGCACCTCTACTGCAGCAAATAATAATACTGTTTTATTCTTCCATTACTCCCCACACAATCCATCACACATATCAACAATGTAAACGTTCTTACAGAGATATACTGAAAGTATAATAAATGTAATAAGTGATATACAATAATGCACAAAATATAAATGAGAAATATAGAGAAAAGAAACAAAACTGAACGCACAACCGCCGACGAACGCTAGTACCCCGATATAATAGTAGTAAAAAGGTAATGTTTAAATGTCGAAATTGAATACTTTTTAATACGGTTAGGGATCTTATTATAAATTTTAGAAGCATGATACGAAAAAGACCTCTCAAACAGTGACGTGGAGCGCTTTGGAGGCGTAATCTAATCTTTACGGCGAATGTTGATGTTATCTATAACAGTTCTGAATCTAAGTTTCCCATAAAGATATGGTGGTGTCCTGGTAGTTATTATTTTATGAAGAAAAGAAGAAAAATGAAGAAAACGTCGGTGCTCCATGTTTAACCATCCCGCCTCCAAAAGCTTTGATGAGACCAGTTGTGATTTACGAATTACAAAACAAAGACGCAGACAAGCATATTGAACTCTCCGTATACGTTTAATATAGGTACTGTCAAGACAGCTGCCATAAACGACGTCGCAGTAATTGAATTTAGATAGAACAAGAGAATCACAAACAATTAGTTTGGTAGGCTTATCTAATGAATGACGATGATTGTAAATTAACTTTAAACTGCAAAACGCGTTACGTATACAGGTATTCATGTGATCCTTGAGGCGCAAATCATTGTCAATTATTAATCCGAGTTTACGGGCGGCATTTACTCTTTCCCTCCAGCACTAAACTTACTGACCCCAACATTCCATTTTTTTGCTTCCTCCTTCCAAACAACATCGCCATTGATTTTGCTGGGTTTATCCTTAACTGGTGAGCATTTATAAATTATACTAGCCTAGCCAAATCTAAATTTTTGCTTCATTAACAAGAGCAATTTCAGACGGAGAAAACTAAAGGTAGACCTGTGTCATCGGCATAAGCATGATACTTACATGCTGTCAGGGTTCCCCCAATCCCAAGTTTGTACAGAGAATATAATAACGGCCCGAGAATCGAACCTTGTGGCACTCCGCGGTGAATAGGAACAGACGCTGAGACTGGAAGGCTGGGCAAACATACATTTTGAAATCTGGCCTTCAGATAATCACACATCAAACCAACTGCAGACTGTTTAAAACCGAGGTAATTTAATGTAGCTAACAATATTTCATGGTTAATGGTGTCGAGTGCTTTGGAAAAATCCAACAGAACCAGCGTAGTTAGTTTACCTTCGTCTACAGCACAAAGAATGTCGTCCACTACATGTGAAATCGCGGTACTACAGCCGTGTAAGGGGCGAAACCCTGGCTGCACAACAGGCAAAATGCTGTGCTCTGATAGATATTCACCATCTGATGGTCCAGAAGCTTGGACAAAACCGGCAAAACACTAATCGGGCGCAGATCTTTATATGTTAAAGGTTTATTTATTTTAGGAATAGGATATATTATAGACTGTTTCCAACACTTTGGGAGAACTTGGCAAGCCAAGTAATTAATAATATGTGAAATAAAGGGTATTATTACCGAACAACATATTCGGATCATGTGTATACTAATTTTGTCGTGACCAACCGCGTTTGTCTTTATTCTGTTTAAAATATCTATAACTGTTACATCTGGCACATGTACAAAGTCAAACGGTGCGTCTTGGTTAATGCTGCGAGAACGGTAATGAAATAGCAATTCCCGATCCAGAGCGTGCAGAAGTGATCCGCCACAAAAAGACATGTTAATTGCATCACACAGCTCTGGAAGCACAATCCTTTTATTCTTTTTATGCACACCTAAATTTTTCAGAGATTCCCAAAGTACCTTTGATGAATTATTTGCTGATCGTATCGAATAAGCAAGAAACGCTTTTTTCGGCTCTAACTGCATTTGTAACTAGATTGCGTAGTTGTTTCTAATAATTCCAATGCGCAACTACTTTTGATTTCCTAAAGCGAAGAAGAGCCTTCTCTCGAAGACTCATCATTAATGTAATATTATCGGTCAACCATGGTGCCCGCGGTTTCGAAAATTTAGCGCTCTTAAGAGGTGCATGAGCATCCAAAAGATGCAATATATTATTATTTAATATTTGTACCTTCATATCAATATCAGCGCAGCTAAAAATAGATGCCCAATCCGTATTCCTCAGATCGTCATTAAATTTTTCGATATCAAAATGTCTGAAATTCCTAAAGATTCGACTTTCCGTTTGTTCTACGGTGGTACTAACACTCAGGGTACGCGACACTAGGCAGTGATCAGATATACCGTGCAAAGGGTCTACTACAAATCCTTCCATGAAGGATCGATTGGATACTATGATATGGTCAATTAAGGTAGCGGTTCCCTCAGATATACGAGTGGGCTGATCGATGATTTGCTTTAAGCCATAACTATCAATAACGGACAAATATTTTTCGGCATCACGCCCACCCACATCCAAAATATTTACATTCATGTCACCTGTTATAATTAAATCATCACATTGAGGAATAATTTGTACTACCATATCCTCAAAATCAAAAACTGGTTCACATTGACTTTAGGAGGTTTATATATTGTACCTACCGTTATAATTCGTTTATTTATACATATTTTTATCCACACGTATTCAAAGCAAAACTCGATCGAAACATCGACACTAACCTGCACAGAGCGCAATCCATCTGCAACATACATCAGAGTACCACCCCCACGACCTACTCTATCCTTTATACATATTTTATAGCCATCTATGTGAATACCTGCGCCTTCGGCGGCGTCGCCCAGCCACGTCTTCGTAACACCAAAAATGCAATAATTGTTTAAGACAAAAAAGTCATAAAATAGATCGAAGCTGCTCAACAGTGATCCAACATTCCCATGCGCGATGGTAATACCAGAATTCATAAATAAAATTAAGCTAGTAAATGGGATTTATGTAGTGTAGAAAAAGCAAACATAGTAGAAAACAGAATAAAATAACAGCAAATGAATTTATCAACGCAAGAAGTAAGCATATTCCCCACATGTCCGCGTAAATGATTTCATATAGATTTAAGAAATTACACAAAATAAATAAAAAACAGAAACCGTGTATAAGTGTTTATCATAACAAATAAGAGCGCGATGCGCACTAACTGTCTTAAGAAGAAATTCGAATGATAATCGGACAAATAAATTTTTATATACAGCAAAATAATGAAATAAAAAATGTTCTGTTTACGAATAACCAGCATTCCTGGTTTCAACGTCTGTTACATTCTTCCACCTTCTCCAGATATGCTCCAGTTATTTCCTTTGTGCGCTTGACCTCCGTCCTTTCCCCCCTCCTGCCAGAAAATGCGCTCGTCGCGAGTCCAGACCTTTCCTTTTCCAAATATTGTGGTCGCCTTAGCCATCAAACCGTGTCGATATTTCGTAAGATCCTCTTGAATAAATACTTTCTGCCAGAAGAACTTGTGCACGCACACGATATGATGCAAATTTTACAATAATTGGACGCCTTGCTAAAGCAGCTTTTTTTCTGATACGATGAGCACGTTCGATGTCATCCATTTTTAACTTAATGTTCAGCTTTTCTTTAATTAACTGCAGAATCAGGTTGTCGACATCTTCAGCAGGTGATTCTTCTAGTCCAAAAAACCTTAGATTGTTCCTTCGTGTGTACTGCTCAAGGGCATCCAGGGCAAAGTTGGTCTGCAGAATATCCCTCCCATGCTGCTCTACCACTTGTGTTACACTTTCGTCTTTTTCAGTGATGCCTGAAATTCTTTCCTCGATCTTACTTATTGAAGTTTTAATTCCCTGCATGTCCGCACAAACATCGTTTAATGGCTTAAATGGCTGCTGCATGTCTATGATAGTCTGCATAAATTAATTTTGCATTAGTTTACCAATAAAACTGTAAAAAAAATATTTACAAATTATTAAAATAAGGTTTCCTAATTTGAAGTTAAAAACAGTTTTGTGCATAAAATAACAAAAAAATAAGCGGCATAATGCTCGTATTTACATGCAACTACTATTACTACCAACCCTACATAAACAAATAGTAGAAATAAATTCTATGACTTAGTATTGGTTCTTCACATATTACACTATACAAGACATTCAAACACACCATATATTACCATAAATTAGTATTATTAAAAGTCACTTTACTGCAAGAAAACACCCTCCACAACATACATAAACGAAAGAAAGATATTATTTTTTGTACTTGATGAATTAGATGAATAACTATATACTCATTGCAAACCCGAACACATGGCTACACATTTCCGAAAAATAACGGTTAACTCAAATGACTTCAGTTTTCGAAATGTTACTATCCACGAAAACGTATATATTAAATAGAAAATCTGAGTGACCTTCAAATTATGGTTCTGCGTCTTCTACATACCTGCCTGTTATAACAGCATTACCAGATATATCATCATTAGAAACAAGTACACAACCGCCCTTTTTCAAGTTTGAAGAGGTTATAGAAATGGAAAACTTCTCGAGATTAAGTCTAGTACATCTGGAAAAGCTTTTTGCAATTATTTTTTATTGCACATTTGTTTCTCTGTAACACGATTAATAAGTTGTTATAGTGACCTGCTAGATATTTTTAACATGAATTTTTGCTTCTAAAGGTAATTTTCGAATGGAAAACGACTAAATAAATCAAGTGCTCGTAGTTTCTTTGAATCATTACTCAAATGTATTAAACTGTGAACATTGTAGGTGACGTATTGTTCACCGTAGAGTTCGCTGTAGTTTTCAACCAAAAACCACAAAAGCTCATGAGCATAATTGTTTAAATATAGATAATATTCAGCATCACTCAGAATTCTTATAGCTATGCTAAGGCATATATAGTGCTACTATTCCCGTATACAACAAAAACTTTTGGAACTCTAAAGCGTTCCACTTCTTGGTGACCTTGCAAATTCCCAAACAGATGTTTCTATCAAAACTTTTTGCAATGTTTGTTTCAGACGAACAGTAGTTTCCCCTTTTACCCAGAATTGTAACAAATACTTCATTACACCTAGCAATAGAACGTGTATATAGTCTAAAAGTATTTGTAAAACCATTCCTATATTAAGATTTTCCAGTACAGAATCACCGACATGGTGTTTTGGAAAAACACTAGTTCATTTTCAATAAAACTTTTTTTCTGTATGCATTTTCCACAGCCATAGTAACCGTTATAATTCTTTATCCCACAAATAAATGTTTTAGCAGGTGCATCACATATAACGGACTTTATCCTAAAAGGAATTATCTTTCTGTGTATGCTAAGCCATTTTTTTCAAAAAATGTGTTGTCTTTTCAACAAAAGAATCCATAAATAAATTCACATCATAAGACTTACCCCCGCAATCATGTACACTAATAAAAAAAGGTCTGTATAAATATTAGAAACCAAAACTCCAAGTATTGGCCAGAAATTACTGTTAGAACTCTGCAACCAGAAGTCCATTCACTTTCACATTAATTTCAAGTAAATTTATATTTAAGCCATGGTGATGATAATAATATTCTATGGTTTTTCCACCATTAACTGTCAAAATATTATTTGAAATATTTGGAGGTGTATTTGAAAGTGTTGTACTATCTGTAGGCAACTGCTTATTGTCTACAACAGCTTTTATGCCATGCCGTTCCATTAACTTCAAAAGACTATTCACAGCCCTATGCTATATGTGAAATTCCGCAGTCTATGTAGCAAGTTCTTGTAAGAAATTATTTTCTGGCGAACTTTGACCAACAAATAACGAACTATTGCTTTTACTGCACTGGTTTGAAAAAGTTTCCTAATTGATGTTTAAAGTACAAGATTCTGGTATACACACATCGTCCGGTCTTTTGGGGTGACTGTTTTTGGCAGTATAATCGACTATAATTATTAAGACATTATTGGTATCAGTATTATTTATAGCAATTGGTTTGTCACTGCAGATATCTCCTAAAGTTACAATATCGTTACTAATAGTGCTTGCCCTGCTAGTAATGTCATTACAACCAGCACAATCACCAGAACAATTACAATCCATTCCACTAAGTATTATTCGTCTTTTCTGTCTATAACTCAGATCACTAGAATTTCTTCTTTTTGACATTCTCACAATTTAGAAAGCAAGAAGGAGCAACAGCACTAGAACCAGAATCAAAAACTCATTAATATAAAAAGCGGGAAATAAAAAGTCAGGTTAAACTTAGTACTGAGTGCCTAATGACCAAAACTTAGAAGCACTTTACAATAATGCATACCTATGCTKAAGATGCTACACTGTTATAATATTAAAATAATTGTATTTGACGGGAAAACCCGAATTTTACATAAAAAATATATCAGTAATGCAATAATATACCACACTTAGTACTACAATAATACTTATATAATTTACAATGGCCAGTGACAGTCCTATATGCCAAATTTAAATCAACTCAACTCAACAGCTACAGGCAATTTACCAAAATGCATGAAACGTACAATAATAGCTTAATCATAAATAATAAATAATGAGGCACTAAGGAACAAAAGAACATATCAAGAGCAAGCTCAGTCAACTCAACAACACTACAGCAGTACTTTCAAATGCGCTTTCCACTGATTATAGGTAAGATGAAAGATATCAAGATCACTGTAACAATTTCCCAGTCGCATCATTCTAGTGATCGGGGAGCCACAGGTGTAATTGCGACGGTGGAATGGTACGAAAAAAAGCTCGGTATTCCTAGTGTTATGAGCTGATAGAGACAAGGATACCAAATTTAGCAGTTCACTGCAGTCCAGCATACCATTGAGCAGCTTGAACAGGACACCAACAAGGCAGACGACCTTCTACTCTCCAATGAGTGGATGCCCAAAATATTACTGATACAGATAAAATTGTCTTCGCTGGAAGCATATCTGAATCTATAAGCAATGAACTTAAAAAAAATTCTCTGAACGCCTTCTAAAAGTGCTACATATTTATTATAATAGGGGTTCCACACCACCGAACAGTATTCCAGATGAGGCCTTACAAGCGACAAATACAACAATCTCAATGCTCCAACATTAAAGTCCGAAGAGGATCGCATAATGAAACCCAACACTCTAAGAGCCGTAGAAACGCAATTGTTCATGTGAATTACAAACATACAATCAGTGTCACAGGTAACTCCCAGATCCTTAACCAGCCGCACACGCTCAAGAGACACACCATTAATTTTGTAATCAAAGTGGATTTTTTCTCTAAACCTACTAAAACTAATCACCCTGCATTTGCTCAAGTTCAAAGACAAGCCATTATGACAACACCAAGAATACAGATTGTCCAGATCACACTGTAACATTTGTTCATCATGGAAGCTTCTAATAGCAGAAAAGATCTTAATGTCATCAGCAAAAACAAGAAATCGTGAGTTCCGCAAGGTCACACCAACATCATTAATAAACAGGCACAAAAGCAAGGGCCCTCAATGAGAACCTTGGGGCACCCCTGACTCAACCGATATGGAATGAGACATTACCCAATCGCACGATCTGTCGCCTACCCCTCAAGTAACTGCCCCACCAATTCATCAGTGCAGAATGAACACCACAGGCCTGTAGTTTCTTCAACAGAAGAGAATGAGGGACCATATCAAAGGCCTTAGAGAAGTCTGTGTATATGACATCAGTCTGAACAGACTTCTCCAAACCATGTAAAATGAAGTTCTTATAAACAAGTAAATTCGTAACTGTGCTACGACCTACTGATCAAACTCTTAAATTGAGCAGTCATAAACTTAGTGACTAAACAGTCAAACAACCAGCGGACTGGATACAAATGCCCCGATAATTGGTAACATCATTTCTAAAGCCTGACTTAAAAATAGGTGTTATATAGCTCATTTTCCAAGCATCAGGAAAGATTCCCGTTTGAAGGGATTTATTAAACAACAAAAACAATGGCTTAGATACATAAAAAATACACTCCTTTAAGAGGGAGGGAGGGGTACCATCTGGCCCACAAGAATGTTTGTGTTTTAAATTATTTATTGACTCAAAAATATCAATTAACTCAATATGCAATCTAGACAAATTAATATTGGTTACATAATCAAACTCAACATCATGAAGAAAGTTATGCTGAGCATAAACCGATGCAAAGTAACCAGCAAACAGATTGGCAGTAGTTTGCCCATCAATAGAAGATATACCATTATAAGCATGACATTAGGCATCACGCAAGACTTCCTATTATCGTTAAGAAGCTTCCAGAAAGCTCCAGGGTTACAATTTAGCTCAGCTTAACCTTAATACACAGAGCACTTAATTCTTTGCATCTGGCACGGAGATTACTGAATGAAATATAATCAACATGCCTACAAGACATTTTATACTGCTTGTGGGCTTTATGTTTGGCAATAATTAAATTCTTTAATTCAACACTAAACCATTTAGGAAAAGTGGACTGTTTGAATGTTTTTATGGGCACAAACTGATTTACAGCCATGTGGAGTATATCATAAAATTGTACAACAGCTACATCAACATCAGGGGCATCGTTAACAACACTTTCCCGATTACATGACGCAAGAACATTATTAATAGCCGCAAAGTCTGCATTAGAAAAGTCAAAATACTGACTAACACTAGGTACCAGCAAGTTACTACAGTCAACAGGTACATCAAAATAAAGTGCACTATGGTGTAAACTATTAGGTAGTAATAGGCCATCAGTAGGATACACAGGTATATTTGACATACTAGACACCAAGTCCAGAGTGATTCCTCTATTGTTGTACACATAATTATGCTGATAGAAGTTAAGCAGTCCAAATGCTTGAGCCACGAAAACAGCATTATAGTTGCCAGGACAAGCAACTGTAAGTCCATGCTCCTCGTTCAGCCATACAGCGTCCGGCAGGTTGTAGTCACCACACACAACAAACTCATGAGCTCCATACAGCCCAGGTAGACTCAGCACCGAATCCAGATGAGAAATGTACGCTCCCTTGTCGGAACGTGGGGGGATATACACACAACCAATCAAAAAATTTGAGTGTTTAAATAAAACCTCCACGAACACCTGATCGACCGAACCAATAGATAGCGGCACCCCTACAAGTCTAGAACGCAGGTGGCTACTAACCGCGATCAAAACCCCACCGCCCCTTTCCTTTCCTGTTGATAATGTATCTCTATCACATCTGTACACCATATGATTGCTAAAGCCCAATTCACTACTATTAATACTATCGTTTAACCAAGTTTCAGAAAACAATATTAAATCACTGACACAAAGAATAAGCAAGACACAGATCATTTAACTTAGTACGCAGCCCACCAACATTTTGGTAATAAAATGACAGCTCATTCTTGATCATTACTGCTGGTTTTTTGGAGGTTTGGTCTCCTGCTTAACTATAGCTGGAAGACCACGCATATACCTAATGGCGAGATCGCTCTCACCATTTTCCGTACGCTCTTTCAAGGTACGCCTAAGGGATGCATAACACTCCCTCTGTAGAGGGGTTTGATCGGGGCCAACATGCATGCCCGGTTCCAGCTTCAGTCTTCTTCGGTTCTTCAATACATGCACATTATTAGGGGAAGTGTTAACTTTTAACTTTTCGACGACACACGGGAACACCAAATAAAACAATTATTCATAAAATTTCACCACGTACTTTATGCTGCCGCATTTTGCTAATGATAATGCTAACCTACAAAACGGAAGTACGCACTACGCACGTCAACATTCAACAAGTCACAAACATCATAATAATGCACATAATAAATATGCGTATAAATATTATACCTAGCATCTCTCAGTAATAAACTCAATGCTAACATGTAAGCAACAGTAATTTGTGAAATAATTAGATATTATTTTATTATTTTAATTATACTTCCAAAACATAATAAATATAATATAACTGACTCATACTTTACACTTATACTAAACTGCGCAATTATTTATACTTAAGTATTGGTTATTATAAATGGTCTGAAAATAATGGCGTTTCTTTCGAATTAAGTATTCGAAACGAAAGGAACCGTTTTTAAAAAAACTTTATTATGTTACTTTACAGTCGGAAGGCTGGATAAAGAGCGATCTATTACAGAAAATATGTCATACATGCAACCTATTAAAACCCATTAAAAATACTAATTGCTGATTTGCCCTCTCTCTCTCTCTCTCTCTCTCTCTCTTAGGAAAACGAGGGGTCCGGCCCGTCGCCCAAGACCAGGGAGCGGAGACGTCCCCGGGGGCCCAGAGAGGGCCCCGTTTTCCCGGAAAAACCTCGCCAAAACCGCCGATTTTCGGCGTCCGATCGCGCGACAGACGGAGAGAGACGCCCCCGCTAGTCTGCGGGGCCGCCGTCCGGCGGCGCCCCGGGCGTCTTGCGGAGACATCCCGCTTTCGAATAGGGATGGACGACCGCCGAAACGGAAGAGTCGATATTCGTTCCGATTCTTCTGACGAATCCTTTCTCGGAATCGACGCCGCCCCTCGCGGCGATGCGATGCGAACGCCCGCCGAGACAAACGCCGACGGGTTTCGTTTCACGATGTAATCCGTTTGGCGGCGTGCCCATACGGATTTTAATTTGTTTTCAAAATCGCGTTTCGTCGATTCCGATTCCGAACCYAGAATCAAATCCGGAATCGATCGTTACCCAACCCTATTTGACTTCTCGCAGCTTCACCGCTCTGCCGTATGACGCGGCCATCGCCATCATTTTCGTTTGCGCATTTCGCAAGTTATGGTTGCCGTTGAGAGTGATCACAGTTTCTTGGCGTTCCTTTGGCTACCGTTTTGTGTTTGTGAGCTTCTGTTGTGTGTCCGCTGCTGCAACACCGTCCCTTCAAAAGGCGTAGCTACCTGTCGCAGCTTCATACCGTACGCAGGTGAGGATTTGTACGATAATGTCGTATCTTGAACAGGAAGCGGAATAATGAAATGAGCAAAATTACTTACAGTAGTGCCGTTGTAAAGTATATCATCTGTCCTTACGATCTACTGCCTGTAGGTCCCAGCGATGTTTGTCTGTTCTCCAGGTCTTCCTAACCTATGTACGTTCCAATCGGTTTCGGTGATGTTTGTCCGTTACCCTGGATACTGTTCTGACGTCCCTGGAAGTTGGCGATGTTTGTCCTTGTTCCCGTGGGCTGTGGCTGACCGTGATGATGTCGAAGGTGGTCCGTTGGAAGCTGTCGTACTCTTTGGCGATGTTGTAGGAATCGAACTATTGGCGATTTTTGTCCTCCAGTTGTTTTATCGATCCTACTGACTGCGCTAGTTAACGAGTCACCACGAAAAATATCGTTTTTAAAAACTATTTTCATTTATCAGCTACAGTATCCGAACAGTTGTACAATGCGTGTTTTCTAATGTAACTACAAGTCTAGTCTAATCTATCATAAGCTCGACGGCATAACGTAGGTTCTGCAACGTCTGCATAATCCCGCGGTCGGGTTGATGACGTGATCCGACGGTCGCTGTTGCAAGCTAAGGTGACTGTACTGGTGACAACGTAACTCGCATGTCTTAGCAATGCAATGCAAACCACTTATACACATTAATTAAAATGTTATCCGAACGATAATAACAGCTTTAAGTATTTCGCTAACACTTAAGATGCGCTATTCACATATCCATCTTAAATAATATTCCAAACTACATCTTCTACACTTTAAGTTAACTGCAGCTTTGTATATTTCTACATGATATTCTTTTAATGTTTGAAATACATCATTTCTCAATAACTTTTTTTGTATTACAAAAACATGTTTCGCTTATTACACCCATTACATATGAACTATTTCATCAATAAGTGTTATTTCATTTATACCATACTAACTACTTACCTCACATATTACGCCATAACTACAAAATTCATGCACAAAACACTTCCACTTCTTTTTAGTTATTACCATTATACATTTCCTCAATATCGAAATGAACAACATATTTTATATAAAAATACCTCCAAGAGATTAAGCAACACCTGCTAATAATTGTACAATWTMKAAAAAAAAAAACACTCACAACATAAACATTATTTATTTTACATTCACATTAAAAAAAGGTCCATTATGTACAAAACAATACAAAATAACCAAGTATATTTCAAATTTCATTGTATTCCCTGCGCCACCACGGCCTCTGCCACCTCCCTTCCTACCTCGCCCGTGGGCACGGCCGCTGCTGCCTCCACCTTTCATTCGGGAGATCAAATTGCTCAGCCAACTAAAAAAATATGCGCTGCACCCAAGCTATCCTGTTTCACTTACACAACGGTGTCCGCATTTATGTGGTAGGCCCGCACTAAATCATCGAAACTTTGAATTTCTCTCTGTACAAAAATTAAACATTTACAATTGTCATATTATAACAACACACAGATGACTCACAGGTTCGTCGTCGCGCGGCAAATTTAGCGAGTCCAGTATGGTTCTAAAATAAAATTGCAATTATAAGAAAACATATATACCCCCAGGCTTTTATAACTTACACCAGGCGTCCCTGGCCAATTTTTAACCGTCTCAAACTTCGAATTTCCGTTGTCTGTAATATGACATTCTTACAGTAACATCTATAAATGTTAATGCAGCAAAAATACTTACATGATCCTCAGGAGCCGTATTTATCTGCCCCATGGTTGCTCGAAGTCTACCCGAAGCCTCCCCCACTATCCTGTCTGGTGCCTGCAATTTTACATAATATATATCATTATTTTCTACATGTATGTGGACAGCTATCTACTTACACTGCCACCTGCTTCAATTACTGGTGGTGGTGGTGTTCTTTGTCCACATGGCTATTTCCTCATCGTCCATTTGCTCATTTTTCTTTGCCCGACATGTTAACGAGTTAACGGATCTACATACACTTGCAGAATGACGTAAATTGTACATACCAATCCTAATGTACACGCAGTATTTTTTATACGGGGATTACCCTCTTTTCTTAAGCACTCTGATTATTGCACGCACGCGACATCTGTTCCTGTTCCTAGCAATTCTTACCTCACGACACGGACTTTACAGCTACCGATCTTCCCGAAGGCGGCTTAGTTTCTTGTGTAGTTTCTAAGATGTGATAAACTCGAGCTGCGTTGGCCTTGTCCTTGGTTGTTATGGTCACGTGACTCCTCCATCCCTAAGATGAAAAAATAACTGAAGTTGTTTTTTAATTTTCCCCATGTTGGGCTTCTTCCGGATCGGAACGTTGATTTTCGGGGCGAAGATTTTCTTCCGGTTCCTTGCGGCACTACTTCATTTTCTTGCAGATGTACAAGACGCTGATGACCATTAAAATGGTGCAGATTCCCAAAGTGTTGGAATTTTAGGCATGCTGAATACCGTTGCTCTCCGGGATTAACGTCAGTTTTTCGGCGATGTTATTGATGTCGTATAAATTGTCGAAATGTAATTTCGTTATGTTAGATGTTTCGGCGAAAGATAAGTTTGTAATTTCGAATTTTAATGAAATTATAGGTTTCCCCCATTGTATTTGGTTGTCGTTCACGAATTTTTGTCGCTTGATTGTTATTTCGCATTTCTTTGGAATCTCGATCAGAGTTGGCCGATGTATCTCCAAATATTGGTCAGTCCTATATTTTGATACTATCTGTTCCTTTTCGGCGGGTACAATTAGGATTCCGTCGCAAATTACTTGCTTCACGATGGTTTATTTTAGTTGTAGTTGGAGAAGGCGGCAGTTGTTTGGTAACTGGCCGTTCATTACTTGAAAGGTGCAGATATCTTCTGGGGTGAAGCTTTCCATACAGTAGTATACATCTTGGAGTAGTGGACATCTCTCGTTTGTTAACTGGTCATTTACTTTTTTTCAAATTCCTTTACAACCTTTCGACTTGTACTGAAATATCTCGTAACTCTATATAGTACAGAAAAGTATGTTTCGTGTAAACTAACCTATACTCTCCTAATCTAACGGGTAGCAATAAATTTTGAAGCTTCTTAGTTCTAGCGTTGTTCTCTTCCATAAGAATGACCCAAAGGACCAGCAACAGGATCATCGCTTTCAACATTGTTCTTGTTTTCCTGTAACAATGGCCTTGTATTATTATCTCGGGGTTTTCTGATAATACTTTTATGATAAGTGCCTTTATCGGTTGTAATTACAATTCCATTATCTTCCAAAACTTCCGTTTTCTTAAATTTAGGAAATTTCTTGTCCCTAAATTTGGTTTAGTTTATTTTAGATATATTTTCCTTAACGGTTTGATTTATCACGCGAATTTTCTCAAATAACTTTTTACTGATTTCGTTGTAGTCCTGTACATAATGAGAGAGAACCAGATGGATCATTTAAATCAAAAGGATCGGTGCTGTCTATGTGACCTTTAATAATTTCGAAAGGTGTAGACTTCGTTACTGAGTGAATGGAATTATTATAACATATAATCGCGTGTTTAATTAGCTGATCAGGGTTTAAACTTTTGTGATTTTCTCTGAGACATCGGAAATGTTCTATTAGGCTTGAGTGAAACCTTTCCATTGGAGAGTTAGAAATACTGTTCTTTGCGGTTGTGTAATGTAATTCGATATGGTGTAATTTACAAAAATCTTCCAAATCTTGGTTTTTGAATTCTGTTCCACAATCTGCCGTAATTTTGAGGGGTATCCCATAATGACTTGTGTATTCCAAGATATTGTCAACTACGGATACGCCATTGACACTTTTTAGTGGATACGCTTGCCCAAAACGCGAAAATGAGTCTATTATTGATTGGATATCCTAAAGACATCTATATGTACGTGTTCAAATGGTCTGGATGCAGTTGGGGTTAAATTGAACTTTATAACAGGAGGGTTTCTATCATATTTGTTTTTCTGACGTGTTTTACAACTGTTAATAAATGACTCTACGTCTTCTGACATTTTAGGCCAATAATAGCGAGAACTTAATAAATTTTTGACTTCGGTAATTCCCCTGTGTTCGGATTTATACACATGGTGATATTCAATTTTTTCTTTTTGCTCTTCCAGTGTCTGAACGTCCGAAAGGAATTTTTCGCATTGTAAAAATTTAAAAGATGAATTCTTAAATATGTTTTGAACAGTAATAGCGGAAAGTTTTCGAATTGATCGATTTTTGAAATAAAGTGCATAGGGTGAAAGTGCCAATGAATGAACACTTAAGGTTAGCAGTTATAAAATGGCATCGTTTTTAAATATTTTTGTAAAATATAGAAAGTTTTTATTTTTTAAATAGGTAGATAAAATAGCAATAGTCGCAATATTAGCAATTAAATAGGACTCACATTCACCTATATCGAGATATTTTAAACAAAAATCTGTAAACTGAAGAATCCTAGTCAATGAACACTACGTACCAGAGAATGAACTTCATTTTACCAGTAAATGAACATACTCATTTAAACACAAAACAGGGAATCTTGAGTAAAGTTATGTAATTGAACTTCAATTTTATTAACACATTACTTGTACAAAAAATAAACTTTGAATTCTTTAAAGACAAATAAACATTTTATTCCTAAAAACTAAAAACAAAAACATAAAATAGGTAACTCTAACAAAAATAGGAATAGGAAGGCACCTATTTGGATAGGTAAATACTGTTTAACACTTCATCATATTTGTTCATTTCCGGAATGAAATAGGAAAGTGAGTCTTCCAAAAATTGTGGACTGTTTATTACCTCTTTGAGATGTTTCTCTTTGTACCAAAGTATATCGGCCTTTGTTGGCCATTTAAATTTGTCATCTCCACTAGGCCACATTAGTGAAACTTCACACTCCCCTTTCCGCATTTGGTTGATGACACCTGGATAATGATTTCCTTCATACTCCACCACAAAGTAGTCTCCAATTTTGTATTGGTATTTGCACTTATCTGTATGAGTCTTACTAAGTTTTGAGGCTTGACCGTCCTGAGAAAGGTTTTGGTCACATTCAGTCTTATTACTTATTTTCGGTTTCTTATTTGTCTTGCTCTTGTCGGAAACTTTTCTTTTGCAGGTTTCCAGCTTTTTTAGTTCTCTGACTTCGCGTTTTTCCTTGACTAGTCTTTCTTTTTCTAAGTGTTCTTTTTCTTTCTTTTCCTGAATTTCTTTCCATTTTAAAGATGTTATTGCGAAGGGCATTTTGTTCTTAGTGTTCTTTGATGTACTCGATTTATCGACAGATTTTTCCAGTCTAGGCCAAGGCAGGTGTTGGCTCCACAAATCATCCAATGAGGCTAAAGGATTGTTTTCATTTTTTCGTTCTTTTTCTGATTTATCTCCTGATTCTGTCTCCGCAGCAGAAACTTCTTCCAAACTGATATGATTCGTGTTTTCTTTGATTTCTAATTGCCTTCTGCATTCCACAAAACCATTGTTTTCTGCAAAATCTTCATCTCTACTCTTTGGACTCTGAGGATTTAGGTTTTCCTTTCCTTCCTTTTCGCTACTTTGAACGGCATTTTTACAACTTCTCTCTTCATTTTCTTGCAAGTTCTGAATTTTATTATTATCGATATCCTGATCAATTAGTGTCTGGCCAATTCTATCCAATTTCGGGGAACTGTCTGTTTTTACAATTTCTGGCCCTACTTCACTCTTTTCAGTGTCTGCTTTTTTGATCGTGATATTTTGCAAAATAACAACCTTCTTTGGATCACTTTTAATATCTATATATTGGCTTTCATCAACTGAATTTTTCTCAAGTGTCTGCTTGTCTTCAAACAGATCTGGTCTAAAATCATTGTCGTATAATATGCCATCAATTTCAAATGGCAGGTTTGCTATGTCAAAGCTAAGAGACAAGTCGTTATCAATGTTCCTGTCTGTTTCTACTAAGTCGTTCTGAATGTGTATTTTTGCTTCCAACTCTTGCAAGTTGATTTTTGCATTTAATCTCTCGCAAATGACTTTCAAGTGAGAATTGTCTGCCACTGATATCTTCTCTAAACTTATGATGCCGTCCAACACCCTCTTAGCAACTTTATAGTCTTCCACAGTGTGATGAATGTCTGTGTCAACAGCTTTTTCAGTTTCGATACGATCTGGAATGCATTTAGAATAATCTATAGCGTTAGGATATAATGGATAAAGTCCGCAACTTTCGAAAGCTTTTTGGATGGTCTCAGGAGATACTTTAATAAATGCTTTTCTAAAAATATTGGTGAAATTCGTTTTTGTTATGGGCACGTTTGGATTTTCCATTTTATGTTTTCGACTTTCAGATTTCCAAAAAGTTTTTAATGGTTTAAAAATTGCCACATCACATGGCTGAATAATGTGGGTTGCATTCGGAGGAAGGCAGTAGACATGAATATTTTTTGCTCGGCAAAAGTCTGATAGTTCGATACTTAAATGACTTTTGTGTCCATCTAAAAATAAGATTACTGGAAATTGTACGTTATTGTCTAGCAACCATTTATACAGTACATTTGCCGTATATTCATAAAATGTACTGGAAACCATCCAACCGGAGTCAGACCTCCCTACAGCCCATTCGGGAGGCATACTGTTCATAATATGATTTGGTAGTCTTTTATACGGAAATATGACCATTGGAAGTTTTTCGCCATACGCGTTATAAGTGCAAAGAACCGTTATGCTTTCTTTTTCCGATCCAGTTACCACTTCGTAGAAGTTTTTAATTGTTTTTGAACCTAATACTTTTCCACTTTTTGGGCATGTTTGAACACCAGTTTCATCACAGTTCATTACTCTTCTTGGGTCATTCATCATATCAATACAATTGTTCTCTGTCAAGTAATCCTGAAGCTCACTAAACCATTGTTTGATATTCTCTTCGCTGACTGCTGCTCTGGATTTAGTTATTACTTCGGCATTTTTCAGAACTATTTCCTTGTGGCGTTTTAAAAATAAATTGAACCATTTCACCCCTGGCCTCGAGTCTTTGAAAGGATTACGTTTTTGACTTGATTTTAGTACACGTTGTATCGAATCTTTTACATCATCAGGGTGTAAAGGAAATCCTACTTTGGCGTTTTCTAAGATCCACTGCTTTATACGATTTTCCTCTTCTGTTGTTAAATAAGTTGAAGGACCCATTTTTCGTTCTATTGGAACTTTCTCTTTAACTTTATTGTGAAGTGTACTTTTCGGAATTCTATATGTCTTGCGAGCTGCGTTTAACGATTTTTTGCCAGTCCGGATTGCATCTACAGCTTCCTTTAGTTGTTCCTCAGTGTAACGGAAACGATGGTATAATTTTGAGCAGGTTTCCTAAAGATATTGAAAAAAAAACGCGGTGTATTATTAATTCAGTATTCTTTTGCTTTATTTTGCTATAATGTATGCAAAAAAAAACTATAAAATTATGTTATTCATTTACTGGTTTTATAATCTAGTGTATGAACATGGGGATTTACAATTTTCACATCCCGTTCATTCACTAGATATGGTCTAAGTAAAGTAAAAGTAGAGATAGAAAAGGATGCAGGAACATTTAGAGTGACAAAATAATGTATCAGAGTGAGATACAAATAATATCTGCAAAACCCAGTGAATGAACATGTGTTCATTCACTGGATTTCTTTGATATTTAGGAACCAGTTGAATGAACATAATTTTTTCCATTGCCAGTGTTAAATTTAGGTTAAGTTCTAATCAAATTTTATTACAAAAACATGTTTGAAATTAATTAAAGCTATAACAAAAACTTTAATATTGATAATGTTGGATCTAAAATCAATTCTTTGAACCTACCTCGGCAGCCATTGTAAACGAAAACGGTCGATAGCACGTAAAACACAACACACTCTTCAATCAGCCATTTTATGAATGTAGTAGATAAATAATTGGTGGAAAAGAAACAGAAGCCACACATACACTGTAGATGGCAGTACAGTTTGCAAATAGGAAACTGCAATGTTTAGGATGCATAAGCTTAATAAAAATCTTTTTTGTTGATAGTGTTCATTCACTGGTGAGTGTTCATTTACTGGTGCATTCACCCTACCGTTGTTTCGGATCAATATACTGCTTTATAAATGATATATAATAATTTCTTCGGTGTTTCTTTTAGGTAGAGTAACGTACATTCGAATATTGTCGAATACAGTTTCTCTTTTAACTGAAATTTCGTTAGTATGATTTGATTTTTATATAGATTTAAAGGTTTACTAGTAATTGAAATTGTCAATATTGGATTTTCTACGGCTGTGTGAACGGTTTTTAAGTTATTACTTGCATTTTGGATAGGTGGTCTTACCTGAATGTTCGACAAAGTTTTTATTTTTGGTGAATTTTGGCTGTTTCCTAAAGTTTGCTCATTATCAAGGTTATCTAAATTTGGTAACTCTCCTGTTTACTCCTTTTGTATAATTTCATCATATGTCATCCAAATTAACAATCATTGAAGAAGTTTCTACAGCGCTGAAATCTTGTGGATATCTTGAAAGTGCATCGGCCGCTTGATTGGCCTGGCCTTTTTTATATGCTATGGAATAATCATATTCTTCTAGTTTGAGTCGCCAACGAATGAGCCTCGAATTGCGTTCTTTTAATGAAAAGAGCCATTGTAGTGGTTTGTGGTCAGTAAAAATAACAAATTTTCGTCCGAATAAATAGGGTCGAAAGTACTTGCATGCCCATACTATAGCGGGCAGCTCTTTCTCTATAGCTGAATAATTTATTTCACTGGAGAGGCGTAACAGATCGGATGATTATTTTGGGAGAGTACTGCGCCAATTGCAAAATTTTTTTAGGGTGTCGATGGTTTCGTTATTTTCGCAATTTTTTTTATAAATTTTCTGTAGTAACCTTTGAGGCCTAAAAATGATTTAATCTGTTTTTGGTGTTTTGGGTATTGGGAATGTTTTGATAATTTCGATTCTCTTTGGATTTGGTCTAATTTCTGAAGGGGTGACTATGTGTCCTAAAAATTGGACTTCCTTTTGAAGGAATTCGCATTTATCCAATTGTTTTCTCTATGGAACATTCACTCATTTGGTATCTGGTGAAACCCGCTTGCAAGATTTAAAGTACTGGAATATTGCGCTCTGCCTAATTTATCGAGTATAATAATAATAATAATGGCTTTATTCATCCCACTAATACAATGAAAAAAACAAATTTGAAAACAAAATAATTACAACTTATTTATAAAATTAACAAAAAGAAACTAATAACGAGTCAAGTGGCGTGGTTCAGTTGCTACTAAAAAGAAGTAGCGAACTGCTCTTCCACCCAACCGAAATACTTGTTCTAAGCATATTAAATTTGAAAGTAGCACAATAGATAAAATTTGCATTGCTAACCACAACCAGGTGCGTTATAGAGTTATGAAAAAAAAAGGCAAGACACAGCCCCACCAAATCCAGACCGGCATGTTAAACATTATTAGTCATCAAAAACTTGCGCAAAGACGTCTTAAAACTAGAGGCAAGTGGAGAGGGATTTCATATGTAGTGGAGCGGAATGGTACACACGACAAACATATGAAAAAGACTATCGGTAATATGTATGTTTATGTCTAGGAACAGAAAGCAAATCCTTGCGACGAATATTTATGTTGTGTACATCCGTCCAACATGTATTGTAAAGATATGGAGGGGTTTTAGTGTTTATAATAACAGTACAATACAGCAGAGTGCAATTAGCGACGCGATTCCATGTTCAGCCATGGCAGCACCCCCAGCTTATGTGAGATTGGCTGTCGCCTGCGGACGCCGAAGATCGGTCTGAGACAGCAATTCTGGATAAGCTGTATCCTCCTGCTCAGCAGTCTGGTAGTACCAGTACCATACACGCTTGATGCATAGTTAAAGTGGGAAAGGACAAATAACTCACAGAGCTGTACTTTAGTATTATAATTCAAAATTTTTCTAGAATTATATAAAATTCTCAGATTCGAAAAGGCTTTCTACATAAGTATGGAGAKATGTMCAGTAAAATTTAATTTTGTGTCAAAAATAATACCCAGGTTTCGAGTACTCTCACAAAATTGCAGCCGACAATTATCAATAAAAAGGTCTGTCTTGCCAATTATATAAGACCGCAAATTACTGTTGTGCTCCCTGCCGAATAATAAAAGTTTAGATTTACTGGGGTTTATCACCAAGCCATGTTCGGTGGCCGCTTTGGAGAATACATGAAGATCGTCACTAGTTTTTGATAACATTGAGTCAATCTCGTCAACTTTAAACGTGTAATACAACTGGGTGTCATCGGCATACATATGGTATTGTCCATACTTGATGCTGGAAACAAGCACAGAACTGTACATAAGGAACATAATTGGCCCCAGAACTGACCCCTGTGGCACACCACTAACAACAACTCCGGCATTCGAGTAATTGTCTCCCGCTCTAACTTTCTGCTTACGTTGATGAAAATAATTATCAAATAAATTAACAGCACCTTCTGACAATCCAAAATATTTTAAAATTGTAATAAGTAATGGGTGATTGAGCATATCAAATGCCTTGAAGAAGTCTAAAAGTATTAGTAAGACACGTCTATCTCCATCCAGGGCTGACATAATGTGATCTTTACCATTTAATAGTGCTATCTCACAACTGAATCTCCGGCGAAACCCTGACTGAAACGAAGGCAACAAATTATCAATATGGTTTACGAGTTGCTTAGCTAAGACTCTCTCTATAATTTTTGGCATAACCGGAAGGATGCTAATCGGCCTCACATCCTTTAACTCCTGCGGACAAGGCAAGGGAATAACTAGAGCTAGTTTCCAGGCATCGGGATATACACTATGCCCAATTATAAAACTGACAATATAAAGTTATTCACATTCAATTTTAAGGGCTTTAAATTTTTACTGGTGTACAGGGTCCGTCCCATAAATATCGAACATTTTTCAGGAAAAATACGTTTAATGAAATTTTTGGGACAAAGCATTAATAATCCTTGAAAATAACATCATACGGCATCGATGCACTTTTGGAGGCGGGTTTTCCATGCCCGGAAGGCCCCCTGGAAGACGTCGAGGGTAGGTCCTTACGCGCCCTTGTCGCAGCCTCTTGGATGTTCTTCACGGTGCCCCAATGCTTGCTTTTGAGTACCGACTTGACCGCGGGAAACTAAAAAGTCTGACGGGGCAATGTCAGTACTGTAGGCAGGCTAGGGTACTACCGAGAAATCTGTTTGGCCAGACAATGAATCTGTTACACTTAAGTCTGTACCTTAGAGGTAAACGATCGTAGCTTTACTTTTACACATTATGCAGTACGGAGGTTTGAAATTTTCAGTTTCCACAAAAAAATCAAGGTTAAGCACTTAAAACTTCATACAATTCAAAGAAATAAGGTCTCACAACGGCACCTGTCTCAATTTAAGGGACTTAAGGCTTTTTATCACTAAAGAAAAACACAGGTAAGTATAAAAAATATTATTAACTCCAATAGTTGCTACAATAAAGGCAGTATAAAAACAAAAAGGTTTATTTTTCCCCAGAACTCTCCTCTTGTTTTTATAATAGTCGTGAAATTGAGAAGGAATCCAATCCAGCAAGTTCGTAAGGTGCTGATGCTTTGTAGCAGTAATTCCCTTCAGTCTTCTATGCATCTGAGGAAGTTCATGTGGAATAAGAGATTTATTTCTTGCACATTTATTAAATTCGACACTTTGAAGTTGTTGATCAGTGTCTGAATATTTATAGAAAAGAATTCCTGGATGCTGACGATGCACTTCCAACTACACTGCGGCGGAAATTTAAAAATAATTCGTTTTGTTAATTTCTTCTCCTGTTCACAAGTGGTGAATTTGAATTCAAATATATGGTTCCAAAATTTTCAAAGTTTTTTAGCTCCATATTGATTGCATCGGATCCAGTGATAATGTTAACCGTTGCCAATTCCACGGGGTGGCTATAGTCATGGTTGTTTGCTTTTTTATTGTACGTTCAATAAGAGCATGTACTTGGTCGGCTTCCATATGCGTATGCCGTCGCAAAAGAAATTTATGAATTACTTTTTGTAAAGAAGGACAAATATTCAAAAGATAGAAGTAGTTAACAGCCATCATATTTCGACTTCGGCTGGGCCAGATGTCAGACCATTTAACTAAAGTTTCAATTTCTGAATTCTTCGAAACAAGGTGCTATTTCTTGCACTCCCCTTCCAGGGGTAGATTCATTCCATGCTAAACAGTAGGACTTTCTTCAGTGGCGTCATKAKTCCACAGTCCACAGCTTTAATACATAAAAACTTTTTGCGTTTATGAGATATGGTMTGGGTAGACATTTCTGTAAATCCAGCACTATTACTTTTATTTTACTTTTATTTCTTCTCTTTAGGTAGATTCCTGTTTATCATTTCTTCTTTCACTATAAAGCACTTCAGCATCATCCAAGTGATTTTTAAGTTTATCTTTTACTGCTAATTTTTTCTCCTCACTGGCCACCTCTTGTTCTGATAATTTTAAATTATCGCATCATAGGTATCATTGCTTGGCATTTTAAAGCCCAAATTAAATTCTGTTTTAAATATATGTCCATGGTTTAGCTACATCTTTTTTTCTAACCCATTTTCTTCACACTGTTTTTTATATAAATTGTACATTTTTGCTATGTTTAACTAACTAGCTAATTATCTTTACGGATACGCCGTAAGTTAAAAAAATGATTTTACTACGGTACAAAGATATGTTGCAAAGTACAAGTTAGAATCTACGTAACATTATGTTTTACTCATATATATATAACCTCGGCGCTGATGCTGAGGCAGCAAATGCAGGTTCGCGGATTTACTGGTTCCCGTGGGATTCTGCTTAGTGAGGCCCATAGTAACTCCTCCCGCCTTAAGAAAGGTCTTCGGGCTGGAAAAAGACCAAACGCGATGTTGTCAGGTTTTCTTCTTTTTCCTTTTTGTATTCACCTTTAGGTGCCGAGCTCTTTGTGAATGGTTTCTTCATTTTGTAAACGTAGTAGCCTAAAATGATTGCTGTGATTATTCCAATTGATGTCCAAATCTCCCAATTGGATGAAGTATTTTCCCAATCGGCTATCGACAGTGGTTTGACGGCTTCGATTTGTTTACGTAACTTGAGTAGTTGATCAGGTTTGGAGTAATTTACGTATATTTCTTCGAATTTCCGCAAAAGCAGTGGCTTACTGGCTTTGGTGTTTTCGTAATTTCCAAACTTGTATGACTCATGACGCAAACTGCGTTACCAGTTATTTTTTCTGTACTGTTTTTTTGCTAGTAATTATTAAATATAAATAAGAGTAATTAAACAGCATATTTGCCAACATTAACGCCGTTTATAAAAGTGTACTTTATAATCAGACTGCTTACCATTGTCTTCATTCAGCAATAACATGGCGAATGTTGAAGACAGTGGGAGTGAATCCGAGGAAGAAAAGAAGAAAATTATTACGAGGCCGACAACACTTGGGAACCGAAAGAGAACCTGAACTGCCCCCAATAGTTGGAGAAATTTAAGGCCACCAGGGCACGTTCACCCTCCGGTTTCGACAAGGGACTGGAGGCAGAGAAAATAATGTGGGTATCAGAGGTCACCGGTGAGCTGATGTTTATGATGAAGTGGAGGGGGACCGAAGACACCGATCTCGTACCTGCCAAAAAAGCAAACGTCATCTGTCCGCAGGTAGTCATGCAGTTCTTCGAGAATAATATAGCATGTTGTTCGTCAAAAACATAATAACATGGAGACAGGCTTTTTTGTTTTTTTTTATAAAAATATATTTTATCTATTTATTCTTGTATCAACAAGACAAGCTATTGTGTTTGTGATTTCCATTTTGCCATTATTTTTTTCATAAGTAAGCTGATATGTGATTTTTGAGAGTTCCGTCACAAGAATAATGGCAATGTCAGAATATTGAAATGAATGTTAGTTTTTTTATTAAAAACAGAATAAAGAGATATAAAAGTGGTGTCAGAACTGGGATAAGTAGACCCGCAACACAAAGACGCAATGAGTGATATACCCCCCGAACTCTTAGAGGCCTTTTTAAGTTTGATAATTAGAACGATCCAAACAGCGGCAACAAACGCCCTTCCCAGCAGCGGATGTAACCGGTGCCCAGGTGCATACATTCGTAAAACCACCTGCATTTTCTGTTAATGAATACCGATCCAGCGAAGAGTTAACAGTAGAAGATTATTTTACACGATTCGACTGGGCTCTTCAGCTTTCAAAAATTCTAAACTACGATCATGGTAATTATGCACGAGTTCGCATGAGTGCTGAATTGAACAACGCACTGAAATCTTTAGTAAGTCCTGTGTCCCCGAAAGACTTTCTTATGCTGACTTAAAAAAAATCTTATCGAGCACTTCGATCGAACCAAAAACAAATATGGCGAGAGCATTAAATTTCTAAAAATTACGCAGCAAGAAGACGAAACACTAGCACAGTTTGCTCTGCACTTAAGACAACGCACGGCTCATTGCGATTATGGGGATTTCTAGATAGAATGCTTGTGGAACAACTTCTTCATGGACTGCGATCCCCTGAAATGTGTGACGTAGTCATTTCCAAAAACCCCACCTGCTTTACCGATGCTTATAAGATAGTACTTGAACTTGAAGTGACACATAGCACGACTAGTGAAGTAATACTTCCAGCAAATACGTCTACACCAGAATCCATGAATAAATTAGGTTACGTAACACCCCACCCCAGACGTGAGCAGATAGTTTTCCTCTTCAGATCAACACAGAATAGCTTGGCATCACAGCGAGTCGTCCAAGAAGCACCTCATTCTCTAGACAACAATCGCCGTCCCTTCTGCAATGGATGTGGAGGCTCACACACAAGAAGACAATGCTTTTTATTTGATAAGAGCTGTAGAATCTGTGGAAGGAAAGGTCACATAAGTCGAGCCTGCAGATCTAAATCGCAACGCATTACTGGATGGATTTTAAGCTCAGAACAACCAATAGAAAATTTTGAACGAGAAAATATTGACTCTAATGACCATTTAGATAAAATTAACATCATCGGCGGCACCAAACCTTCAGATCGGCGGATGATTGGAGTAAAAATCGACGGTCGTACCCAGAAGATTCCATTAAACCTAGATTTTCGTTGCAAAAATCCGATAGGCAATTTACCAGTTATAATCGTCACAAAATCAGTTGCATGACCGGCTTCCTGTCCACGTAACAATTGGAAAAAGAACGCGAAGACCTAACCTTTACATCATAAATGGAATACTAGGGCGAGAATGGATCGCACATTTTGCCTCTGAAATGAATTTTGCTAAACTTTTTCCAGAACCTGAACCGATTCATGCAATAGAAACCACAACTCCTTGTCTCATATGCGACCAAATATATCGACTGAAGCTCCTTCTGGCTAAACATGAAGATGTTTTTAGTGATACAGCCGGAGAATTAAAGGGCCCACCTGCAACACTTCACCTGAAACCTGGTGAAACGCCGGTCTTCTCCAAAGCGAGAAAGATTCCGTTCGCCCTACGTGACACATACGCCAAAGAAATAGATTTAAAGATCGCGTCAGAACATTACAAGAAGGTAGATTATTCAAAGTGGGCATCCACAACACATGTAGTTGTAAAGAAGAACGGGAAGCTGCACATTACGGGCAATTACAAGCCAACACTAAATCCTCGTATGATAATCGACGAATATCCATTCCCAAAGACTGAACATATTTTTAACCAGATAAAAAGAGCCAAATTCTTCTGCCATTTAGACATCACAGATGCCTATTCACATCTGACAATTTATGAAAGATTCAGCGAAGCCCTGACTCTTAACGCCCCAACCCATGGATTAATTCGACCTACGCGTGCAGTCTACGGTGCAGGAAACATTCCCGCGATTTGGCAGGACGCATGGAGATTGTGTTACAAAATCTCCCAAATGTTAGGAATTTCTTTGATGACGTGACGAAGGAAAGGGAAGAATGAACAAAAAATACTACTTGATGATGTGTATGTTGAGGATGAGGCTGAGATCGCAAACATATTTGGAGAGTATTTTAGTACGGTGGCTGTCAGGAGCGTACAGGATCGTTTCCTCGAAGGACCATCACGTACGTGTACCACTGGGCGCCAGCTTGCAGAGACCATTTTCGTTCACCCTACAGATGTGCTTGAAATAAAGAAAGAGATTTGTTCATTATCAGCCAACAAATCAGCCGGACCTGATGGAGTTAGTGCCAAAATAATCAAAAGTGTATGCGATGCAATACTGAAACCATTAGTTCATGTGTTTAATCTACCAATCCAACATGGTGTTTTCCCGTCGGCACTAAAGTTAGCCAAAGTGATACCTGTACACAAGAAAGGTGATAAACATTGTATTGAAAAGTATCGCCCAATTTCTGGGCTTAGTGCATTATCAAAATTAATGGAACGTTTAATACACTCTAGAATAACTAAATACCTAAACATGTATAAAATACTTACAACATGGCAACATGGTCTTAGAGTAGGGCGCTCCACCGAGACGGCTGCTTTTCAACTAATCGACTACATTCATAAAGAGGTTGACAAGAATCAAGTTGTATCTGCCTTGATGTTTGACTTAACAAAAGCATTAGATTCGGTGGATCATGGATTGATAGCGCTGAAGTTGTCCACTATCGGTTTGCGAGGTAATATTTTTAAGTTGTTAATTTCTTGCTTAAGCCATAGAAAAATTAACGTTGCATTCAATGATAGACAATCTAGTACGTATGAGATAATTATTGGTGTAGCCCAGGGGTCTGTCCTTGGACCGCCGATTTTTTTATTATTCGTAAACGACTTACCACACAGTATCACCTCGGGAATAACATTTATGTTTGCAGATGACACAACAGTGGTTGTAACCGGAATAGATTATAATGAGGCAAATTATTTGGCAGATCTCTCCAGAAAGGCTATGAACTATTGGTGTAGTAGAAACAGACTGATATTAAACGAAGACAAATGTTCTATATTTTTCAAAAAAAAAAGAACCGGCAAGATGTGCACCTTTCTTGGGTATAATGGTGGATACCGGGCTGGGTTGGTCAAATCATATTGAGAGCATAGCTTGCAAACTAAAAAAGCTTCTTTTGCCATTTTTAACTTATATTTTCACTTTCCCCGTCAGAACTAAAAGGGGTGTACTTTGCCCTGGTGTACCGTCACCTGAGTTATGAAATTGTGTTGTGGGGAAGGTCGATTCATGCGCGCAGTTTTCATATTACAAAATAAAATTCTGCGACTGATATATAAACTAAAACCCAGGGACTCATGTAGAACGGTGTTTGTGGGCGAGAATTTGTTGACTTTGTGTGGTGTCTTTATTTTTAAACGTTGTTGCTATGTATATATGAATATCAGCACATTCATTAGAAATAATGATATCCATAATTATGATACAAGGGGTAAAAACCAGTTACGAAACTTGACTCACTCGAAGAGTATGTTCGAGAGATCACCCACCTATTCTTGTATAACACTATATAACAAGCTTCCCATTCAGATAAAATCTGCACCGAATATAAATTGTTTTAAAAAAGTACTTAAGAGGTTCCTAATTAAAAACTGTTTCTATGATATAGATGAGTTTTTGTGCTATTAATATGTCTGTTGTCTAATGTATTGTCTAGGTATATTTAGATGCAAGTATTATGACAAGTGCTAGATCTGTAGAGGATCAAATGCATAAATAAATATTTGATGTGATTTGATCGTTTACGCAGAGCATTTTGAGTAACTCCTAGAAATCACCGATCTCACCCTGGAACGAATCAAGTCACACGGGCTTCGACTCAATCGAGAAAAATGTGTTTTTGGAAAAACTTCAATCGAATTTCTGGGACATAAAATTGATGGCCAAGGTATTCATAAATCTGACACACATCACAGCTATTCGTGATACTCCTAAACCAACTTCCTCAGAGGAAATGCAGCTTTTTGTAGGCAAGGCAACCTATTACATTTGCTTCATTTCCGACTTGGCTACCAGAATTCGACCTCTGCGTTATATGCTACTCAAAGACTCCTTCGAATGGACGCCAGAGGCCGAGAAAGCGTACGAGGACATCAAAAATGCACTCATATCCCCACAAATCCTTATGCCATACAACCTATCACTCCCTTTGATATTAACAACGGATGCCAGTAAAACGGGCCTTGGTGCTGTCTTATCACACAAACTTAAGGATGGGCGAGAGCGCCCCATCGCCTGTGCAAGCCGGACCATAACTTCAACTCAGCAAAAATATCCCCAAATAGACAAGGAGGCACTGGCTATAGTGTGGGCGGTCAAAAAATGTTTCTACTACTACATTGCGCATTTCCATTACGACATTATGTTTAAACCAACAAAGCTCAACGCCAATGCCGACTATTGCTCCCGTGCACCATTACCATCACCAGTGAACAGTATTTGTCAAGAAAAAAAGGAAGAATTTGATGAATTCGACCATTTAATTATAAGACAAGTTAACCAATTCCCAATTCGTGCGGATAATATCGCTCGAGAAACAGCAAGAGACCCTCATATTGGGAAGATTTTGCGATTACTAGAATCGGGACAAAGCCTAGTACGTGCGGGATAGAAAGCACCCGAATCGGAGTACAAAATCGCTGCAAATCCTTCCATAAAACCTTTTTCTGCATCGATGATTCCATGACTCATTTTGTAATTATTGTTATCCTTCACACTCTTCAGTTCTTTTGGATCATGTGAAAAGTGTACTACATCTGATAAACCATGATGTCGTTGTACCCTGGCAGGTCTGTCAGTGGTGTGCCTGATGCCGCGACTGCAAGGAACCAGTGTGATTATGATATAATTTAAATTTTTACATTTCGTATCCTGTATTATATGTAAAGAAAATTCACCCGGTCAATTAATAGATAATATTTACAGGATGAATCATTAGTAATAAGATATAGCTTAAGGCGAGTTAACGCTCCCGAGTCTCAAGGTTAACACGTAGACAAGTTGTTCAACTAGCAAAGTGCTTATCTAACGTATCATATTACTTAACACTGTTTCATTACAAGCTGTATTAGATAAGTCAGTCGTATTGTAACCAGGCTAGAATTAAACGTTTTGTAAAAACAAACTTTCTTTCCGCAAGACGAAAAGTGGCGCAGTCAGTAGGATTTGCCAAACGGTTTACATCGAGTATTACTGTTTTGTTTCAACAATTAATTGGCAATAATCCTACAAAAAATTAAAAAACGCGAAAAATCTGTCGGGTACACATCGACTCAGGCCAGGGGATAGGAACAAGCATCGTCCAACACCCTATTGGTGCGAGCAGGAAAACTCATAGTTAAGCAGCCAGGGATAAGACCAGCATCGCTTTCCTTTTGGCAAAACCATAGGCTAAGAAGAATGAGAAGTTGCATCTTGTGGATTACGCTGTAAGTCCCATTTTCCATTCCATTTAGTTACTAGTACTGTATATATAATAATTTCACCCTACGTGTAAATAACCGATCCTGGACCAATTAATTACTATTTTGGAAAATTTAGAACTCGATTCAGATACTGAAAATTCATTAAACGATGAAAATTCAACAATGGCTAGCCCGAACTACCAATTAATGAAATATCAAGCCGACAACATCCCGCATTTTGATGGCAACCCCAAACAAATAAATCGATTCATTAAATCTTGCGAAACTTTACTTAGAAATCATCAGGACGCTACCAATGCTAATGCTCCAATTAATATTTGTCTGTTAGATACCATATTGAGTAAATTAACAGGTAGAGCTGCCGATTTAATAGCTTCACGTATAGAACTTGATTCTTGGAATTCAGTAAAGTCTGCTTTATTAGCGACCTTTTCGGACCAAAGATCGATAGATTGCTTAGTGCAAGACTTGATTTCATTAAAACCTCACAATAATGAAACACCGCAAAATTTTGGTTTACGCTTGCAAGATGCCAGAAGTTTGCTTGTATCAAAATTAAATGCAACGAACGAACAGGCTAACGTTAAACTTTTAAAGATTAATCAGTATGAAGACTTAGCTTTAAAGGCATTTATTAACGGACTAAATTATTACATGCAGTTAGTAGTGCGCTTGAAAAATCCAAATTCACTAGAACAGGCAATCTCTTTTGCGCTAGAAGAAAATAATTTTCTTTTATATAGACAACGTGCAAACAATACGAATAAGACAACTACTACAGTTCAACAAATCAGTTAGCAAACCCCCAGTAAACACACAACCTCGATTCAGACCTATGTTTAGGCCCCCACAACATTTTTTCAACGAAAGACCACAGTTTACCCCAAATTTTGGCACTCAAACACAGTTTAGGTCATTTGGAACCCAATCTACATTTGGATTTAAACGCCCAGCATTCTCAGGTCAATCAAATTTTGCTAAAAGACCAAATTTCAATTTCACACCAAATTTTACGCAACAAAATACACAACCCCAATATTTTGGCAATAAAACTCCTTCCAAAATGGAAAGATTACCCAAACCAGAGCCAATGGACACCACATCAGGTAATTCTAGATTTCTAAATCGCTCAAGACAAAGTTATGTACCTCAACAAAATTTATTCGCTCAGACGGTAGAATCAGAAACGGAAAACTCCTATGAATATGACGATAATCCCTACGAATCAGAATATTATGACAACCCGGAAGAATTAGAAAATTTTGAAGGCAATAACGAATATTTAGATGTTCAATATGTTCCCGATACTGAATCTGACCCAGATCAAAATTTTCACAATGCTCCGAGTACGAGCAACACGAGATAATACATCTCAACAATTATACTAAAACAGATCTACCCATAATTTTTATTCCTGAATTAAACGCCAAATTTTTAGTAATACAGGTAGTGGTGAGAGTTTTGTAAAACCCGAATTAGCATATCAAGTATATCAAGATTTCATTTTTCCCGAACTTTTTACTGTTAGATCTGCTCATGCAACATCGATACATAACGAAGCTATGATTATTCCTACATTTCCTTCTTTTAACACTTCATCAGATCATAAATTTTATCTGTTTGATTTCTGTCCAAATTTCGATGGATTAATTGGAATAGATTTCTTATTAAAAGTTGGTGCAAATATTAATTTTAAAAATTCAACGCTTGAAATTCCAAATGTAATCATTCCCCTATACATTGATAACAAATTGCAACAGACAAATTTTTTCGAATCATTTAAAGCAATAATTCCCCCTAGAAGCACTCCTAAAGTCGAAATTCCTGTAAACCAACAAAGTGGTATTGGTATTTTACCATATACAAATTTTAACTGTGCTGAGATGCCCGAAGCCCTCGTTAATGTTGTAGATTCATATGCTTTGACACTTGTAACTAATTCAAGCGAAAGCCCAATTGAAATTGAACTTTTCAAACCTTTAGATATTCAGATGATAAACGAAGCTGAAGTAAACTTTGTTGAAAAAATGGAAACCGAAACAATTTACGATAATGAAATAGATAATTTGCACAAACAAGATCTAAGACATTTAAGATTGGAACATTGTAATTCGGAAGAATATAAAGCAATACGAGATCTTTGTTACGAGTACAGAGATATATTTTACTGCGAAGGAACCCCTCTCAGTTTTACAAATCAGGTGAAACACAAAATTAACCTCACGGACGAAACACCCATTTATACTAAAACATATCGATGCCCCGAAATCCATCGACAAGAAGTAAATTCACAAATCAGCAAAACGTTAAATGATGGCATTATTCAAAATTCTACTTCTCCTTGGAGTAGCCCAATTTGGGTGGTACCCAAAAAATTGGATGCTTCCGGAAGACGTAAGTGGAGAATGGTAGTTGATTATAGAAAATTAAATCAAAAACAATAGATGACAAATTTCCACTGCCAAATATCTCAGATATTTTGGACAAGTTAGGAAAGGCCCAGTATTTTACAACTCTCGACCTTGCCAATGGATTTCACCAAATTTAGATGCACAGAGACGACATCCAAAAAACTGCTTTTTCTACTGACACAGGTCTTTACGAATTTAAATGGATGCCATTTGGTTTAAAAAATGCACCTTCGACATTCCAAAGGGTTATGAATAATGTGTTACGTGGTTATCAAAATGAAATATGTTTGGTATACCTTGATGACATTATCATTTTTTCAACCTCTCTTCAAGAACACGTTCAACGACTAAAATTAGTTTTCGAAAGAATTCGGCAAGCAAAATTAAAAATCCAGCTTGATAAGTCTGAATTTCTACATAAAGAAGTAGCATATTTAGGACACAAAATTACTAGAGATGGTGTAATGCCTAACCTAGATAAAGTAGAGGCCGTAAAAAACTTTCCCGTTCCAAGAACCCAAAAGGAGATTAAATCATTTCTGGGTCTCGCCGGTTATTACCGAAAATTCATAAAAGATTTTGCCAAAATTACCAAACCCCTAACTTCATGACATGTTGTTTTCCGGGCTGGTTCCCACGTTGGTTATTAGACCTTGACGTTTCGACACTCATGTCGGTGTCTTCCGCAGAAGTAGCTCTGAAACTGAAGTGTCCTAGTCCGCTCGGGCATTTATACTCGTCCGGGTCACTGACGCGTGGGCGTTGTTACGCATGACCGGTTTCCAGATTCCAGGTAGTTCAATGTCCCGGTCTCGGTTGTAATTGTGCGGGTTCTTCTGGATTTCGATGGCTTCCTTGTACAGTCTCGGCCAGAATCTCGCTTCCCTCGACAGCATTTGTGCTTCCTCCAATTTGATGATGTGGCCAGTCTCCATTCGATGTTCTGCTACAGCCGACCTATCACCTTGTCGGTCTCTGGTGTCCCTCATGTGCTCCTTGATTCTCGTGCTGATGTGCCTTCCCCTAACTTCATGTTTAAAGAAAAATTCCAAAATTGAGCACACCCCTTTTTTATGCAATCTTTAATCACCTTAAAACCTTTTTAATTAATGCCCCTATATTGAAATATCCGGACTTTACCAAACCTTTCGTTCTTACAACAGACGCATCTAATGTAGGCCTAGGAGCAGTTTTGTCTCAGGGAACCCCACCAAATGATCAACCAATAGCATTTGCATCAAGAACTTTAAACGACACGGAACAAAAGTATTCAACAATAGAAAAAGAGCTGTTAGCTATTGTCTGGTCATGCAAGTACTTCAGGCCGTATTTATTTGGTCGAAAATTCAAGATATATACTGATCATAAACCCCTTGTACGTCTGAAAATACGATGTCAAAGTCATTCTCTGTAATTCTCCTACCCGCCTCTTGTTGAATATCATTACACTGCAGAAGATACCCTCTAATAGATCTCTATATGATTTCAGGTCTTTGGAATTCCTTTCTAACCGTGTCCTACTCTTAGATATAACTTCTTTTAGGTACTTTTCGAATTTCTGTAAAAATAATAGGTAATGCTGTGAATAATATCCTTAAAAAGCCAATATAAAGTTATGGTTTTGGAAAATATGCAACATAAATTCTGCACGAAGATCGATTTTATAAAATATAAATATTATCATTAAGTTGAACAGCATAACTTGCAAACATGTGTTAACATTTTTGATGCATTGCAAGCATTTTCTATAAGGTAAGGAAATGTATGCGATACGTAACTTTGATATAGCGCATAAATTTATAATATAGTTTAATGATAATTCTTTTATAATAAGTCTTACCCAGAATGTTAAGCTTAATTAGTTACAAATAACTGTCAGCTATCAGCTATTCTTAATGCCAACCAGGACCAATCTTACAAAATGATTACACAATACTGTACTTAGAAAATACAACAAAATGCTGTTAGTTAAAGTTAGGAAAGTTATAAATACAGACACAATGAAAATAACATACACAATATACGGGTCTTTTAATAAAAATAGTAGAACGTATTAAGATCGGATGTCTAAAGCTGAAGAGAGAAAATTATAGCTGCGGTAAAATATTTACTATTTGGGTTAACTGAGAAGAAGGGAATGATTATAGTTACTTACCGCAATGTCTTGGGCCATAGGTATTAATGTGGGTTTGTTGAATTTGTTTATAGCCAAATTTTGTCCTGCTTCACTGGAGATTTCGTGTGCCCAGTCCCTCTCTATAAGCTTGGTGAGCATATTAAGCTCATCTAGATGTTGTTTTGGGCAATTAGGTTTTTGAATTTCTGTAGAGTATGCTGCGTTTATTGCATTCTTGATTAAAGTTCCCATTTGTAGTGCCTGTCAATGAAGGTGACTTAAAGTCCCGATCTATGGGATTATAACCTGCAATTTCGCGGGTGCCGCTCACAAGGTTTTTAAATCTGCTCGGAGTTAAACTATTTCGCATTGTTAGTGATTGCTTTTTCTCAATATTCCTAACTGCGATAAGCAAACGTGACAGACGGCGCATGTGGCGCTTTGCCACATTTACTAGGTGCTTTTCTTTGTGGCTTTTCAGATACCTTCTCGCGACATTGCATATAATCTTATCTTTTTTAGCCCCCAGGGATACGTTGTCCGCACGCATCATACTCAATAGGCCACTTACTCTCAAAATGTCATTTGGCCCAAAGTGGCCTGCCATCACATTCTGCCCTTCAATTTGGGCATTAAAACGCTTGTTCGGATCGGGATTAAAAAAACATGTTTTGCGTGCCTACGCAAACTTTTTCTCGAGTAGTATCCACGGCAGAATTTGCAAGCAATATAGTCCACGTCCGAGTTATCTACGGGAATCATTACGGGAACAATAGAGGATGTGCAAAAATCACCTTCTCTGCGCAGTTTTTTGAGTTTGATGAATTTCTTTGGCAACACAGACAATTCCTGTACGGCAATCTCATCGCTATGGTTACGTTCCAAGTGCCGCGAAAAATTTCCAACGTCTGTATCGCAAAATAAGCAGCGATGGCTCCTTCTTTTCCTTTGGCAACTCGCAACTGTTTTACCCCTACGTGAGGGTAGTTGACTTAAAGGTAATGGACTTAAAAATAGTTGAGATGAAGATGCATGTTGGTGTAACGTTTGAGAGTCTGTAACTATAGCATTTTGCAACGGTATATCCTGCGACTCCGGAGAAAATGTTGACATAGCCTTGTCGGGCATAAAAGAAACAGCAGAACTTAATCTTGACGGACAATACTCCGAATCCGTTTTTCGATATCTGAGGTGGGACAACCTGAAAAGTAAGGCTCAGGTTGCGATCTGTTTTGTATTTGCAATTTTATAGAAAGGTTGTTATCTAGACAATTATAATACGTACTCGATAAAACGATGCTTAAGATTTCTATTTTCTACATGGCTCTGCTTACCTTACAAAAAACTGAATTTCAAACTGTAAGTTTAAGGATTTATTCGGCCCAGAAAGTTGGCCACGGACTATGAAAGGCGTCCCCGAACTTACGAAGGCACCTCCATTGCGTCATGCCCTTTGCGGACGGCCTGTTGATGGTGATTAACCGCAGACATTGCCGAACGCAGCTGGTCGTGGTGGACTTTCACTTCGGCACCGTCCCTTAAGATCCAGTAGATATGCCCCCCGGCTGGCTGTAGGACTCTGTAGGGTCCGCTCCATTTTGGGGCGAAACCAGCGTGAAATCCCGTTAGAGCGTTTGATAAGGGATGCTCTTTCACGTATACGAACTTGTCTGGCTGGAAAGGGTTGAATGCTTCAGACTGGCGATTATACCGCTCTTGGTAACGCCTCTGGTTGTTTTGCACCAGGTCGAATCGCTCTTGATTCGATACGGTGGCCGGCTTCGGCAGCTTTCACTCTCCTGGGCGTGATAGTTCGAAACCAAATAACTCTTTACTTGGTGACAAACAGTTTCGGTGTTCTTCGTTATTCAAGTGCAAGCGAAGCCCCTTCTTTATTCCTTGATTGCGCATCTCGGTGGGGTTAGCTCGCGGGTGATACACTGCAGTGGTCCAGTGCTTAGCTTGCCAACGCTGACAGCTGGAAATCCATGTGTGACTGATGAATTGTCGACCGTTGTCAGTCAGTATAGCCTGTGGATAACCAAAACGATTAAAAACTTCATTTTCTAATAACTTACCCATGTTCACTGCAGTGGCTGTTCCTAATGGGAATGCTTCTGTCCACCGCGTAAACAGGTCTGTAGCCACCAGAATAAATCGCTTTCCGCGGGCGGTGCGCGGATAAGGGCCCATTATGTCGATTGATACCTTTTCCCATGGTTTTGTCGGTTGGTGCGGCTGCATGGGTGCGACAGGCCTAATAGGACCTCGCTTGTGACAAGCACATAGTCGGCACTTAGTGACATGGAAGCTTACATCCTTCTGGAGATTCGGCAAAAAGAAATGTCGTCGAATAGCCCTGGCCGTTTCCTGTATGCCTGGATGCCCAGCGTTCGCACCGTCGTGGTATTCGTATAAGACGCGCTGTCTTAACGCTTGTGGAACGTACAACTGCTCCCCATCATTGGTGACTAGCTGATCTCCTTCAACTTTGTA
Source organism: Rhyzopertha dominica (assembly GCA_025024175.1). Lineage (NCBI taxonomy): Eukaryota > Metazoa > Arthropoda > Insecta > Coleoptera > Bostrichidae > Rhyzopertha > Rhyzopertha dominica. The sequence goes on along the minus strand of QCXZ01000086.1, from coordinate 9,834,114 downwards.
GAAGTCTGCTTCCTCTTCCTGTCTTATGGCCTGAATACGGTCCTGTCCACTGATCTTCTCTTTGTGCAGCGCGAACCTCATCGCTGATAGTTCTGATTTCGGCTTGCAGAAGAAAGACGGGTGTGGTAGTTACGGGATGGACTGTTTCTGGCGGCAGCATTCGCTCTACGTTCTGACCTTCAAGGGCGATGGGTTGATCAGCAGGATTCCTTGACAGAGAATCGGATAACTCGTTGTCTTTACCCGGGCAATGTTCAATATTGTCGCATCTATCCAAAGATGGTAGAGCAGCGACATCAAAAGATTTAAAAATGGAATTACCTTACTCACTTTTCACTTAAAAAATGCATTAATTTTGTAGGCTTGTAGGAAAGAAAGTTAACGTTGCCAAAAGATCTATTTACTAACTTACAGTTACAAGAGAATAAAATGAGGTACTTACATTTTTCTTGGACGGAGCGAAAGTGTCACCTACCCACGAAGACGGTTGATCGGAGAGAGCGTCAATCCCTCACTATTTCCACCTCGATATTTAATAATGATTAAGTACGCATTTTTTATACAGTGGCGTACTCCGCGATACTTACACTCAAGTGGCAAGGTTCGTACGTATGTGACACAACCCTCCGCCCTGAAAGCCCTTCACCTGGGGGCTTGTAAAAGTAACCTCCAGAACAATACAATATTGGATAAAAAGACTTAAATACTAACAATATACCTTATCCTAAAACATAATAATCTTGGAAAGAAACTCAAATTTACATTAGTAAGGCCATATTTCGGAAACAGCACCAGCAGTTCTTTTCCCTTATCTTTTAAAAACGTGTCTGATAGTTACACCCACGCAAAGAAGTTAATTGTCTTTGTTAAGAGTTCTATGAAGTGTTATCTCGTTATATGATACCGTTTGTTTTATAAAGTTTCATACCCGCACTTGCACTCGTTTTAACAGTTCCCATAGTTGATGCTGTCAGGACGGCTTCATGTGGATAGGTACCTCCGTGCCGGTTTCGTAGTGTCGATGTTCTTCATTATAGGTGTATAGAGTTTGTTGTCATATTGGTGCTTTATGACTTTGTCTTGATGTCGGATTAGCTCAGTGTTAGCTGATCCTTAAACCAAGCGGTTTTGATGACGATAGTGGGTACCTTCACTGACGCTCATGGGTATTGGCATGAACCTTCGAGTGCAGTGTGCGGTGTGGGTTGTTTTCTCAAGGGAGGATGTTCTGGTAGCCGTATTTTCATGTAACATAATAAAGGTAAAATTAGATATATGTGATTGCCTGCATAACATACATGTTGTAGAATCTATTAACCTAATTAATTAATTAAACTAATTAACTTAACCTAAGGGCCCTTTGCTTATCTTAAATTAACTAGTTACCTTTTAAAATTCTTACTGTTAGTAACTTAATAACTAATGCGGAAGTTTAGCTTAATATCTACTTAAAGCCGTATTTATAAGTATTAGTGACAAACGGAGAACTTATATTATGTTATTAAATTATTTATCCCTGTGCACTTTCTTTGCATTCTTCCAGTATGCATACTATGCGCTGGCCAGCTCTTAAATCATCAAAATCTTCTACTTCCTCTAGAGTCATTATATATTTCGTCTTTTCTCTGTCGATGTTTTCTTTTCGGATTTTTCGGGTTTTCCTTAATTTTTGTGTATTCGTAATACACTTTATGATTATTATTCCAATAAATATTGTCAGTGCTAAGCAAATTAGCCCTATAAGAACATCATGGTATATATTGTCTGCCGTTTCGGCTCTAACCTGCCCAGCTTGTGTTAGCACCAGGAATCCGTTCATGTTTTTAAGGAATATATACCCTACTATAATTGATAAGATAATATTCCAGATAAGGAATAAACTATCTCCATGAAAACCATAATTATCGCCGTATGAAATAATAGGAGATTGCTCTACTTTGGTTAAAACTTTTTTAATAATGTCTGTGTTAGTAGTTAAATTTATAAACGGTACTGTTAAAGTCCAATTGTTATTTAGGCATTCCGAAAAGTTTTTGAATTTTGGAGGATTGACCTTAACAGTGGGATAAAGAATAAAACTTTTCAGAGTTGACCATGCTGCAGGAAAAATATGAACAGTTTGCAAAGCAGTGTTTTCGGTACACGGATAACGTTTTGGTATAATATCGCCTTGAATTGTATTCAGGGAACATTTACATGATATTGAAATTTTAACAGCGCCAGGGTGCTTGTAATTGGCATTAACTAACTGTGATTTGTTTTGCCCGCATACGATTGTCATCTCTGAGCTTGGATTTGTTATAACAAAAACGTTATTATCGATTTCTGAAATAATAGTATGAGATGCGCTATGGCAGTGTAGAGGACAATGCTGGTTTATTTCTTCTATCGAAGCTCCTTCATATAAAACTTTTGCACAGCCTGGGCCGTGCAGATGATCTGAGGAAAATCTTGGCAAATAACATAATTTATCATGATGTGGTTTACAATCGTGTAGTCCAAACCCAAAAATTTGTCTAATTTCTTTTTGTCCTGTACCATACTCCACTACTTATTGCGAGAAGGGTAGTGTCGTGTTTAATTGAACATATTTGATTTGACCAAGAAAACGGAGTTGTTATTAGTTCGTATAATTTCCATGATTTATTGAGTTGAATTATCGGGAATTTTATTTTTAAATATATTTTTTGTTCTGTTAACGTACAGTCACAAATAGGAATTTGGAAGTAACGAAAGAAATCCGTATTGGGGATGACCAGACCCTGACCCGCTCTTTCAGGTTCCAAGCTTAAAGTTTATAAATCATGTTTTAATATTTCTGGATTTAAAATTGTACTGGGAATTTGGTGTTGTTTACAATAATTTATAATGCTATGCCTCTTCACTGCTCTAGCTAGCAAAATCATATTTTTCATGTTATGATATTGATTTTGGAGTGTTGCAACATAAACTTCGTGTTGTAGATCATTTTCTTTTAGTACATCATTTTCGATTTCTGTGAATTATGCTTCAATGTTTTTAATTTTACTCTCTATTTTCTTAAAATTTATTGTTTGGTTTTCAAACATCATAAATTTCTGAGACTGTTGAGGAATTGAACGTAAAGTGTGAGACAATCCCCCATTAATTTCCAAAATTTGTTCTTCCATTTTTCGGTCACTACTGACTAATCTGCTTAAATTATGGTCTGTGGCAACTCCACAACAATAGTTTAATGCATCTCCGATAAAATTTAAAGATCGTTTTTTCTGCTTACTATGTGTCAAGAAATCTAAATTTTCTGATTCATGTAAATTTTTCAGATCAACATTGAAAACTTCGTACAAGATTTTCTCGTGACTTATTAGAGTGCATTCGGGTAATTTCTTTTTTGTTATCACAAAATTTTGTATAAGTTATTGCATGATCGGATTCCTGTTTTAACCATAGCTTTGATATATAATGGGCAGGGATGCCTCATAAACTATTGCATCAGATAGTGATTTCCAAAATGCACCTGCTGTCACTTCTAGATGCATTCCTTGAGCGGTACAAATTAAAGCCGCAGTGATAAAAAACTGGGAAAACCTAAAAAAGAAATAAGTTATTGATTGTTTGCAATACTCTTGTCGGTTTTTGCTAAGTTATCTTCGTTTTCTGTAGGTGACGGTAAGAAAGGTTCAAAATATGGTAGAATTCTAGATACGTGTACGATTTCTGTTTTGGCATTAGGGTGTGTTCCTTTCTTTACTTCATAATTAACTTCACCAATTTTCTTTGATATATAATAAGAACCACTCCATTTTAGTAAAAGTTTTTCTGATTTACCTACTTTTCGCAACGGATAAAATATTTTTACCTGCTCTCCAGGGTCATATTCAACATGTCTATGTTTTTTGTCATATTTTTCTTTATCTAAACTTTGCCTTTTGTGTATATTGTCTACAGCTATACTACGTGCTGCTAGAATTTGTTCTCTTAAGTCTTGTATTGTTTGATTTTTTTGGTAAATTGATTAAATTCGCTTCAGTTGGTAGAATAGGTTCTCTACCGTAAACTAGAAAAAACGGAGAGAATTTAGTCGTTGCATGAAACTGACGTATTATATGCGAAAATTAAGTGTGGCAACATTATGTCCCAATTTTTCTGTGTTGTATCTGTAAATTTTGAAAACATGTCCGCTAAAGTAAGATTAAATTTTTCAACTACTCCGTTACACTGTAGATGGTACGCACTAGTGTACTGGGAGAAATGCCCATTAATTTCAACAGTTCCTGTACTAAATCGGAACACCAGTTTTTTTGCTCTATCGGAGTGCAAATATTTAAAACATGAATGTCTGCAAACTATATTTTCTAAAATAAATTTGGCTACTGTAGGACTTTGGCTGTTTGGTAGGGCTGCAGATTCCACATATCTTGTTGCATAATCTGTTGCTACGACAATTACTGTATTTCCAGATTGTGACTTAGGAAAAGGGCCTAATATATCTATACCTACTCTTTCGAACGGTAAACCAACAGGTATGGGGTGTAATAAACCTTGTAGTTTAGCGTTTGAAGCACCTTTGGGATGTTGACACTCGGGGCATGCTTTAACAAATTTTTCGACATCTTTTTGTAACCGGTCCAATAGAAGCGATTGCTGATCTTAGCCAGAGTCTTGTTTATGCCTAAGTGACCACCTAATGGTTCTGAGTGATGTGCAATTAAAATTTCGTGAAACAAATAATTTGGTATGACCAACAATCTTTCATTACCTATAGATTGTGCATTCTTTTTGAAAAGTACTCCGTAAATTATCCTAAAATTTTTTGCTCTTCGCCGAATACCTATAGGAGTATTTGTATTAGTAGGATTTTCGACTGCATTTAAAATTTCCAAAATGTCTTTATCTTTCTTTTGCTCTTTAATTAAATCCCTATTCTGTAATAGAAATGTTGGAACATCAAACATGTCATTATCTTCTGACGGTGCTGGTTCAACGGGATTTCGCGATAAACAGTCTGCATCTTTATGTACTTTCCCAGATTTATACATGATCTTGTAATCGAATTCTTGAAGCTTGATTAACCATCTAGCTAACCGCCCAGAAGTCGTTTCGGTTTTTTTGCAGATGACAGAGGCTATGGTGGTCACAAACAATTGTTACTGGGCGTCCATAAATAAAATGTCTAAATTTTGTTAAACCATATATAATTGCTAAAGCTTCTAGTTCTGAGATGGTGTAATTTTGTTCAGCTTTTGTCTGCGTTCTACTTCCATAAGCTATGGGGTGTAATTGCCCATCTACTGATTGTAATATTACGACACCTAATCCTTCTTTGCATGCATCTGTTCTTATTTCACATCCAATATTTGGATTAAAATGTGCCAAAACTGGAAGTTCAGTTAATTTTAATTTTAATATTTCAAAGGTTACTTGTTGTTCGGTACTCCAAACGTATTTTTTATCTTTCTTAGTTAATTTGAATAGAGGTCTAGCTATTTTAGAAAAATTTTTAATGAATTTTCTGTAAAAGGAACAGAGTCCCAAAAAACTTTGAAGTTTCTTTTTATTCGTTTGGAATTGGAAAATCCTTAATAGCTTGCAATTTTTTCTGGATTTGGCTCGAATAGTATTTTTATTAATGATGTGCCCTAGTACATGAATTACATTTAAAAAATTCGCATTTGCTCGTTTTCATAGTCAAATTTGCTGCTCGTAGTCGATCGAATACGGCTCGTAACTTTTCAATGTGCTCATCGATAGTTTTGGAAAATATTATAACGTCATCTAGATAACACAAAAACACTGCTCCATTTTAATCCTTGTAAAACCATATCAGTTAATTGCTGAAACGACGAAGCTGCGTTTGACAAGCCAAAGGGCAAACAGTTGAACTCATATAATCCAAAGCCTGGAGTTGTAAATGCCGTATATTTTTTCGAATTTTCTTCAAGTGGCAATTGGAGAAAACCGGAAAATAAGTCAATTGAACTGAAGTATTGCGAATTACCCATATAGGTTAATATTGACTCCATATCACTAATAGGATAATTACTTTTCTTTGTCACTAAATTTAATTTTCTATAATCTACACAAATTCTACTTTTCTCTTTTTCTCCTTTTTTTCTAACTAGTACAATGGGTGATGAATAAGGGGACTGAGAAGGTCGAATAATGTCGTATTTTAACATTTCCTCGATTTGATTTCCGATTATTTCGCGTTCCCTAGTACTTACGCGATAAGACTTACTTTTAAATGGTGTGTCGTCTTCTAATTCAATTTTATGCTGCATTAAATGAGTACGACCGATTTCGGAAATATCATCAGCAAAAATATCATTATATTCATATAAAAGCTGCTCTATTTTATGCTTATCTGTTTTATTTAATGAAGGATTAATTTTAAAACAACGTTTTTTGTTTATGTCATCTCTAACGGTTTTTGTTAACATTAAGCTTTTCGCGTGCCTATCGGATGTGAGACGTTTCAAATGCCCTACGCAAGTGCCTTTAAAGAGTACTAGTGGTAAAGTGCTATAGGATACTAATTCCACATGATCGTCACCATTGGATTCATAATTATGTAAAATCATTTTATTTTTAGTTAAATATTTTTCGTTCTGTACCAAGGTATATTCATAATTGTCCCACAGGATCAGAACTGAAGTCTAAATTAATTTCGATAGTGCCGAACGGGTCAAGTTTGTAATCCTCCAGAAGTGTTACTTTAATTAATTCGTGCTTACTACTTTTGTTGTCGGTTGCATGCTTTGCTAAATCTGATTTGAATTGCGAAGTTGAAAATAAATTTGACTTATCTCCTGCAAATTCGTTCTGCTTATTACTTTTTGGGGTAACGTTTTCCGAATGAACTAATGCAACGGTTTCATGTGTAGCTGTTGCAAGTTGTGTTTGAGACTTAGCTTCTCTTGCTGCTACTACAACTATATCAACTTCTATATCTTTAAATATGTAAAATAACATTCTTTCAATCTCCCTAAAGTTTAGCTAGTGTTCTTCTAATTTAATTTTTTCAATTGCCAAATGTTTCAAACCATGCTTTACAGTTCCATGCATTTTGAATTAAGATCCAAATACTATCATAAGTTAACCTATCATATGTTAAATAGACTGATTTTTTATCGTCCGACAATGCCAAATCAATTTTTGGGCGATTGCTTTCGGAAGGAATCCAGTAGACGAACGTTGTATTAATATCTCCTTTAAAATTTTCTGCTGGTTTTGTGACAATTGAACATACTGCAATTGCGTCAAAAATATTTACATTAAAGTGTTTGAATTCTTCGTAACTAAGTAATTTTGTCGACATTGTATTATTTAGCTGTTGCTTGCCTTGTTTTTGCGCTGTCATACACTTCGGTTTCACGTTGCATCCGTTTGAACCCTGTCGCGGCCAAGTGCGGAGCGTTGATCTGCGCGAACTTGCAGTTTTATTACTTGCGTAATAGTTTGGAAAATTTCTAACTGTGAAAACTTTATTACATTTATTTAAATATACTTTTGTTCTGAGGCCTCTGTGTTCAGCTGTTACGTAATAATAATTATTTTTTCTCAAGTAGATTATAGCTATACATTTTTGAAGAAATTCCATCCCTAGTATCAATTCGTAGTTTTTATTACTGTAGCATTACAACGCGTTCTAATGGCTCCAAATTTTAAGTCAAACGTTACCGATCCTAGCGTTTCAATTTTATTACCTCCCACTGTGCGCAAATATTTAACTTGATCTTTTTTAGGAGAATGATTCAAAAATTTTGCTATATTTTCACTGATTATATTCTCTTCTGCACCCGTATCTATTAAGGCATCAATGGATTTTCCACCTATTTGGACCCTGGCTGTAAGAATTGTTTCATCATTATTTCTACCAGAATTTTGAACCCCATACGAAAATTGGGCACGGCGGGGATTTAATGGTGCCCGTTTGCTTTTGGGTAATTAGGTTTCTGATTTTTGTACCAACACGTATTAGCTGCATGACCATATTTTCCACAAATAAACATGTGGGGCTGGAATCGTTTATTCTGGAATTGAATTAATGATTATTTTTACCTCCGAAATTGTTGACATGTGAGTACTGTCCCTGAGAGTCGTTGCGATAAGTTTGGTAATTTGATCTAAAATTATTTCTTGGTTGACTGTAATTTCTGTGGTAATTATTATTGTAGTAGCGTGTAAATTTTTGTGGCTCAAGTCTCTGTTCTAGTTGAGGTTTTTGTGGAACACGATTTGCAAAATATTCATGCTTCTGAATTTGTTGTGCATGCGTATTTTCAGTTACTGAATTTGGCTGCGTACTGTTTACTGCGTCCTCAACTTTTCCTACAATTTCTTTCAAGTTGTTAATGGTAAGTTTATTTGGTTTTAAAATTTTGTAAGTAAAACAATATTTAGGTGCCATGCCTTTCTCAAATTGCTTTATAAATGTATTGTCATTCATGTCAGGGTCAAAGTCGTATGCCAAAGTTATTAAATCATAATAAAAAATTTTTAGACTTTCACTATTTGATTGTACTCGGTTCTGAAATTTATCTTCAAATGTCGTATCTTGTAAACCATCACTGAATTCATTTATGAAATGTTCTTTAATAGTTTCCCATGTGCTATTTAAATTATTTTTGACAAATCTTTCGTACCAGCGATTTGCAGCACCTTCTAAAAATGAACCGAAATATGAAATTTTTAGCTCTGTAGACCAACCGTTAGCAATAGCACTTCTTTAGTAGTTCCTTAAGAACTCAACAGGATTTGAACTAGAAGGTGAATAAATTTGTGGACTAATGAATTGTGGAATTGCGGGTTTTTTCTCGCTAGCAAAGGCATCTGATATTGTTATGTTGGACATGTCTTTGCTAATTTTAACAACGGCTGGCTTTTCAACTACTTTTTGATAAAATTTTTCAAAATTTGATTGAGTTTCCGTAGGTTTACTAGTTTTAAATTTTATCCTCTTCCGAAAGTTTACTAGTTTTAAATTTATCCTCTTCCGAAGGGGACTGAATATCTACTGCCTCATCACTAGATGCAGTAGGACTACGAACTAAACTTGTATTAGGACGAAACGGATTTTCGTGAACTTCAGTACTTCGCAATTGAGGCCTAAAATTATCCCACTCTTGTTTATCAATTTCTATTTGTAATTTCTTTTTATCATTTCGCGTAGTCGGCTTAGACATTAATGAGTTAGGTACTTTCTTAATTTTGAAAGAAAAATACAATGAATAAAGTTAATTATAATTTCCTGGCCAAATCGGCGCCTCCACCATGTGTCGCATCTATCCAAAGATGGTAGAGCAGCGACATCAAAAGATTTAAAAATGGACTTACCTTACTCTCTTTTCACTTAAAAAATGCATTAATTTTGTAGGCTTGTAGGAAAGAAAGTTAACATAACGTTGCCAAAAGATCTATTTACTAACTTATAGTTACAAGAGAATAAAATGAGGTACTTACATTTTTCTTGGACGGAGCGAACGTGTTAACTACCCACGAAGACGGTTGATCGGAGAGAGCGTCAATCCCTCACTTTTTCCACCTCGATATTTAATAATGATTAAGTACGCATTTTTTATACAGTGGCGTACTCCGCGATACTTACACTCAAGTGGCAAGGTTCGTACGTATGTGACAATATCAAAAGCGAATTCTTGCAAAAGTAATGCCCATCGAGTTAATTTTGCCCTTGCAACCTTCATAGTATTAAGCCACGTTAAAGCACGGTTGTCAGTTCGCAGTAGAAAATGCCGATCCTCTAGATACTGGCGATAACGCTTTATTGCCCAAACCACAGCTAGACACTTTTGCTCATTACAGTGGTATTTCTGTTCGGTGGCATTAAACTTTGTGCTGGCATAGGCAATTATCTCTCGAACACCGTTACTCTCTTGATACAGAACTGCGGGCGCGGCGGCTCCTATTTTGCTAGCGTCAGTTTGCAAAACGAATGGCCGCGAGAAGTCCGGTCGTTTGAGATGCAGTGGTTTCGAGATGGCGTTCTTAATATTTAGGAATGCAAGTTCCGCCTGCGAATTCCACCTGAACTTTTGTTTGGGACTTAATAGTTCTGTCAACGCTGCTGACGTTTCCGCGAATCGGGGTATATAATCCCGAAGACAATTGCACAATCCAAGAAAGGCTCTTAATTGCTTCGGGTTTGTTGGTCTTAGGGCATTTCGAATGTTCCCTAGGTGGCTCCGCAAGGGTTGATTGCCGGCGCTTGTGACCGTGTGCCCCAGGTAGTCCAGCTGTTTATGGCCAAAACGGCACTTCTCAATTGCACAAACAAGTTCGTGCTGACGCAGACGTTCCAATACTAGATGTAAGTGGGTCAAATGTTCTTCCCAGCTGTTCGAGTACACGATAATATCATCGAGATATACTAAGCAGAATTTTCTCAGGTATCCGCTAAGTACCTCTTGGCTCATAAGGCGTTGAAATGTGCTTGGCGCACCCTATTACAACAGGCGAGCTGTATGCCGAATGGCTGGGTTCAATGACACCGTCTGCTAACATCTGTTGCACAATTTATTTCTAAGCGAAATAGATTCTATTAAACCCAGGGTGATCAATGGTTTTCTTTTTGTAACCTTTGTGTCAACATACCATGATGCTTCTCTTCGGTACTGCTGCATTTTGTTTAGTAGGGTATATATAGCATGATCAGCATTATTGCAGGTGTATATTTCTCCCCATGTTTCTCTTGAAATTAATTTTTTGAGCTTTTTATAATTAATTTTCTGATACATTACCTCCGGGATTGACTGGGGTTCAAGATGTTCTTTCTGTTTTATTTTTAACATAACAGGATAATGGTCAGTGATATCGTACCTCAAGATTGCAGGATGAATTTTATCAGTGTTGATGTTTGTTTTTATAAAAATATGATCAATACATGACTTTGAGTCCCCCTGCACTCTAGTGCAGTCATTAATAGCACTGATGAATCCCTGTTCATACATCACAGTTACATAGTTATCTCCATGTTTATCATTTTGCAAGATATTTATATTAATGTCTCTGATAATAATATGGTTAGCAATATGAGCATGCGCTTCCAGGTATCTTCGAAAATTCTCTATAAAAATTTTAGTATTTACTTGTGGCGATCTGTACAAAGCAGTGATTTCAAAAGCTGTTTCCAGAGCTGAATCTATTCTTAAATGGATGGCCTTCATAACGCCTATATGTTCGACTAATGACTGATATCATAAGAAAGCTTTTATGAACACAATTGTCCCATCATTTCTATTTATGTTTCCTTCATTGGAAATCAGATCGTAATCTGCAATATTATAAACGTAGTATTGTCTAGTTTGTGCGTTTCTGTGCACACAATAACGTCAAATAAATTTTTGTACTAGGTTGATAAAATCATCAAAACTTCATTAAAATTTCTTTCAATGCTACGGATGTTAAAATGGATAATTGGCAATCCTTCAGTCTTATCAAATTTTGCTAAACATAATTCATGCTCATCAAACACAGTAGCCGTAATATGGTATTCTTCCCTGTAAAACATGTAATAGTTGTCCATTAATACTCGGTTTTTGAAATTACTAGTTTTGTGTAGTACTGTAATGTAGGGCAGTTCTTATCGTAGCATGTGTGAGCGGTGTTATAATTTGTTTTGTGTTTTAAGTTGCCCATTTCGCAGTTGATACACTTTTTTAGTTCCTTTGGGCAAACCCCTTCGTCATTAGGGCCGGCACAGTACGCACAATGTTGTTAATTTCTACAAATTTTTGTTGCTATGCCTATAGTCACAGCATTTAAAGCATCGGCCAACACTGATACTTTCATATACTGCGCAAGCCTGCCGGTCAATGAAGAGTCTTCCCTTAGATATGATATTATGAAAAAGTACAGGTGAGACCACAGCAAGAGCTGTGTATGTTTTCTTATAGGCTAAATAGGCTATGTGTACAATTTCAATTGTCTGGTTCTCATCTATATTATTTTGTGACCTGATCATATCTTTTAGTTCATGTATGTCAAATTTCTTGTTAATGTTCACTATCTTTACCCTTGTATTCATCAGTTGTTGTTGAATTATTGTGTATCTGTTGCTCAGACTGTTTTTAGGTGTTCTTTTAGACTTTCAGCATGTTTTTCATTATCGCATTTTAGTACAACGTTGCCACCATGAGTTTCCTTGATTCGAGTGAAACCTATTTTTAGGGCTGCTGGTCTAATGTGGGTGTGTAGTTCTTCTATTGTAATAGTGGAGTTCTGTGATACTTTTGGTTTTATAATAACTTCTGGAACATTTTTCTTTTCGATGCTCTTGGTAACTGCAGCATAAGATAATTTGGTGTTGTCGTTTACTTGCATTACTTATTGCTTTTTCTTGTGTCTCTACTTTTTCCATAAGGAGCTTGTTCTTGTCCCTCATTTCTTCAACTAGTTTTCAAAATATTATTTTCTGCAATGGCTACATTGTATTTAATTTCCAGTTCATTCGTTTCATTGCTTGATTTTTTATCAGAAGAGGAGCTTGTTGGCAGTTTTTCGTTTTTCATGTGTTGTATAATGTCCAACAGCAAGTAATTCTCCATCTCCAACGATGTATAGTTTGACAGCTGCTTTCCTTTATAGGTTACGTTTACCTCACAACCAAGGAGGAAGAATATTGTTCCTCCTTGCTCACAACATAACACTCTTGTCCGGTCTAGTCTTATAAATTTTTTTCTTTCAATACAGCTGCTGTGAAACATTTCACCACAGATTATACATATACACACTTGATTAATTCTCTTGCTCTTACAACATTTGAAATTTAAATCAGGAGGTTCATTAACCTCACCAGCACTACTTCCAGCCATGCTCATTCATTTAGATTGTGACGCCTTTTTCGTTGTAAGCGGATCGGGCCTTCGTGCCGGAGCGTGGTCGGTCGGACTGCTGCGTAATACGGTGCGGTTATGACGTCAGAGCTCTTCTTCACAGCTTGACGTCGTGACGGTCTTCTCGGGCGCCAGTTTTTTTTATTATCCTGAGGTTTGCTCCTCAGACCACTACACACGATCCTTCTTGCGTGTGCAGACCAGAGTAGCTGCAGTGAAGATCGGCCTTCCAGGGAACAACTCGAGGGTGGATGCCGTCAGCTGTAAAAGATGTTAGCGGGGTGCGGGAGGCACAAACAGAAAAACCAGTCAGGACCTATTAACACAATTTTATTTTGGTTAAAGCAATTATACAAGCAATAATGAACTTCTATTCTAAGTTATGCAACGGCCCCCCCCCCCATGCAATGCCCTGCCAAGCTAAACTACGGTTGCGGTTATAATACAAAAACGGTGCGGCAATAATGATGCAACTAGCGGTATGCAAGCGGTACAAGCGATAACAAGACTAAGTGAGCGTGCTAATGTCTGGCGACGCCGGTGGGTGAGCGTTTATGAGCCGGGAGGATCGGATTACGGGGCGCATGCAAGGAACGGTGCAAGTAGCGGTTAGGTAATCGTCGGTTGCGTAAGTAAGCTGTTTACCGGGCACGGGCCGCCTACAAAACCTAGCATGCGGCAAACACCCAGCAAACAACCCCCCGTACAGTCGGACAGAATGCGGACCGCCTACAAAACCTAGCATGCGGCGCACTTTCCGTCAACCGTCGAGGTGTCGGGGTAATAGTCGGTTACGTAAGCTGTTCACCGGGCACGGGCCGCCTACAAAACCTAGCATGCGGCAAACACCCAGCAAACAACCCCTCGCACAGTCAGACAGAATGCGGACCGCCTACAAAACCTAGCATGCGGCGCACTTTCCGTCAACTGTCGAGGCGTCGGTGTAATAGTCAGTTACGTAAGCTGTTCACCGGGCACGGGCCGCCTACAAAACCTAGCATGCGGGAAACACCCAGCGAACAACCCCTCGTACAGTCAGACAGATCGCGGACCGCCTACAAAACCTAGCATGCGGCGTACTTTCCGTCAACTGTCAAGGCGTCAGTCGATTACGTCAGAGTCGGAGCTCAAGAAAGTCGTTCACCGGGCACGGGCCGCCTACAAAACCTAGCATGCAGCAAACACCCAGAAAACAACTCTCTGCACTGCAACGCAACGGCCCCCACAGAGAGCGACGGCGGATGGCGGTGGGATTTAAAAGGATGGGTTGCAAGGAAGGACTGGGAAGTCACCACAATACATAAGCTTAATCTAAAGCTCACTCACCTGGCTATCCGGCTGGACTGGTCGGTATAGCGGTTCGGTCAGAACTGATCTGAGCCGCTGCGGGACACGCTTTTCTTAGTTTTCACTGAATTCGTAGAAACAAGAGAGCTGACTAGTGGCGCCAGCAAGTGTTGTTCACGCGAACTCAGTAAATCGCGAACTTGAGACAGATATAAAGCCGCGGATTGAAACTTGGCTGAGGCCCGGTTTGTAACTTCGTTACATTCTCCTCTTACTTCGGGGCGCGGAAAAAGTATCCGGAAATAAACTTTTATTGCTCTCTAGTATGACAAAATTCAACTTAAAATTTATGTTACATTTAACCTTACAATAAATAATAATAAAAAACTTAAATAATTTCATTTTTCTTCGGATTATGTCCTTCGGGGTCGGATCTGACTTCCTTGGACGTTCATCCTTTCGGGTCCGGCTGCTGACTGTCCTGGAGGGCTGCTTCCTTCTTTGAGGTCGGTAGCGCTATTCTACTCGGGGATTACAGGCCTCTCTCACCTTCTCGCCGGCGCACAGGCAATCGCAGGATTGGATGCCGATCTGCCCACATCGCGAGCAGAAAAGGATCCGGGGGTTTCTGCAGGTATGGCGGAAGTGTCCCTGTTCTCCGCATTGCCAGCACATACCCGGACGTACTGGTATGTAGCTGGGAGGCGAGCGGCACCGTTCTCCTGGGTAACGGTGAAAGTGCCACCTCGCATGGGCCACCAGCTCCCCAACAGCGTTGACTCGCCCTATTTCGTGCTGCGGCAACCGGTCGGAAAGTATTGCTGGGTTCGGATGTCCGGTTAGTAGTTCCCCATCATGGGGAACATACCCGCCGATGTATTCAATCTCGGCGTCAGCGGCGGCGATGGACTCCCCGCTGGATGATGTGACGTTAATTATCTCCGGGCTTGTTGTCCTGGTGCTACGGTCTGCCTCGGTGTCGGCTGGTCCAGGACTCATCGATTCGGTGTATGTCATCACGGTATGGATTGGCTCCAGACTAGGTAGTTCGGTGTAGGCCGGTCCAGGACCTCTCAATTCGGTGTATGACGTATCGGTATAGGTCGGCTCCGGACTGGTCGGTTCGGTATGGGCCATCTCGATACAGGTCGGCTCCGGACTGGTTGGATCGGTGTAGGCCATCTCGATGACTCTTGTTGGCGGACTTGAAGAAGCGTTTCCCCCATACGTTGGAATCCGGAATGTCCAAGAGGCCTCGGATGATCCCGTGAGGCCCTCGAGTTCTTGTAGAGCCATCTCCATCTCGGTAACTAGGTCGTGTGTCGCCAGTTCCAGTGTTGGGTCGTCCATTGTCTTGCCTGAAACAGAAAAGATCTGACAGTCGGTGCGGATGTCTCCAGCTTTATAGTTATCCACCGGTAGTGGGGGTCGGTATGGTGGCGGGAGAGTTGCGCGCGCATCTGAAAATAGAAGGTGGGGAAGGTGGTCGAACTAATACGCAATTCTGGGGTCGGGAAGTACCCTTTATTTCACATCCGGTACAAGATTACTCGGTGATTATTTCGTATCCTGTACCGGAAGGCCTTCCCTGGTGGCCATCCCGCGGGGAGGAACTCCTGGGCTGCGACTTGAAGGTCGCGCGGCCATTCGCAGAATGGCCGAGTCTCGTTCTCTACCATTCTGCGAGTTGGCAGGCTGTGGGGCGCCGAAGGCGATGTAGCGACTGCGGGTGCGGCGGTGTGTGTTTCTGTTGGCGGGGTTGGTGTCGCGGAGGCGGTCGTCGACATTGTCCTGGGCGGCGGTGTTGCGACGGCGGGTGTGGCGGTGGGTGTTTCCGTTGGCGGGGGTGGTGTCGCGGAGGCGGTGGTTGATATTGCCCTGGGCGGTGGTGTCGCGGAAGCGGATGAGGCAGATGGCGGCGTGGGTGATAAGCCCTGTGGCGGCGCTGACGAGGAGAATGAGGCAGTGTCTGTGGCCAAAGTCCTTTTCCTGTTTGTAGGACACTGTCGGGGCCGGGTAAGTTTTCTTACGGTTGCTGCTAGTGCTTCCTCGGAGGTATCCAGGCACCATTTCGAACCTTCGAGTTTCTTCTTCCCCTCGCCCGCGGACGATTTTAGATGATGGGGCCCTCCCTCGACAACGGGATGGAGCAGCCAATCTTTTGCTAAAATTTTTGCTATTCTCCGCCGCTCACCTTCCTTTTKCGGCCGCCTATTTAGAATCTTCTCGGCCGGAGGGTGTGTTAACTTGGTCCTTGGATTTGGCATTCTAAACGGAAGAACGGTACGGTTTAAGATCATGTACATGAACACGGGAAACAGTCTTGCCGCTTGCATCTTTTAAATTGTACACGACCGGTGATATTACGCGGTGTACCGTATACGGCCCGGAAAATTTTGGCGCTAGCTTGGCGGCAAACCCCTGAGGACCGGAAGAGAGCGAGTGCTCTCGCTTTAGTACCTTATCTCCCACATGACATCGCCATTCCCTCCGTCTAAGGTTGTAGTGATGGCTCTGCGTGGTAAAGGCGCGTGACAAGTTTAACCTTACCAACCAGCCGATAGATGTCTTGTAGTTTATCCAGTCGGTTTCGGTGACTCATGCGTTGGTCTTCGGTCTTGGTGGGTTCGTTGTCGGCGTTGTCATATTCGCGGTGCAAACTCCCTGGTAGGTCGAATTCCCGGCCGTAATTCAGAAAGGCGGGAGAAAAACCGGTGCTTTCATGCTGAACACTGTTTACCGCCATCATCAAGGACGGTAGGTGTTGGTCCCATCTTCGGTGGTCAGAGTCGCAGAATTGCGCAATCATGGTCTTAAGTGTTCGATTCGCTCTTTCCACTGGATTGTCCTGCGGGGTATACGGTGGGGTGAGTCGGTAGGTTATGCCAAATTGTTGCAGCAATTGTTTGAAGGTCCGGCTGTCGTACTGCACTCCATTATCGGAGATGACGGTCCTCGGTGTTCCAAAACGGGTAATGACTTCTTCAAACAAGGCCTGACTGACGGTGGCAGCGGTCGCTCGGCGGAGAGCCCTCACTTGGATCCACTTTGTAAAACGGTCCTGGAATACGGCCAGATAACGGTTTCCCCGTGTGGAGCGGGGTAGAGGTCCTACTAAGTCGGTACTAACGGTTTCCCATGGCAAGCGGTTCGGCGTCGGTTGGAGTAGTCCAGGTGCTTTCTGCTTCGACACTTTGAAGCGCTGGCAGTGTAAACATCCTCGGACATATTATATATATATATATATATATATATATATATATATATATATATATATATATATATATATATATATATATATATATATCGGTCCGAAGGGTGAACGGTCGGGACAAGCCAGGACTGGGGCTTCGGTTAGCCTTTGCTTAATACAGTTGAAGGCCTGTTCTTGTACGTCGGTCCAGTCCCAGTGCTGTTTCTTCCGAAGTAACCGGGTGAGTGGTGCGACTAGCTGCGAGAAGGACGGGATGAACCTTCGGTACCACGAGGCTACGCCCAGAAATCGTCGTAGGCCTTTGACATTCGTGGGCGGCGGTATGCTGCGGATTGCTTCGACTTTATCCGGATCGGTCTGGATGCTTCCATCGCTCACGACATGTCCCAGGTACTTTACGGATTTCTTGCAGAAGTGGCAGTTCTCGGGGTTAATCTTCAGATTGGCCGCACGTAGGCGTCGGAAAACTTCCCGTAGATGGCGAAGGTGTTCCTCGAAAGGCTTTCCTAGTACGATTATGTCATCCAGATAGGCGAAGGCGTACGGTTTCCATCTCTGCGCCTATTATCGTATCCAGCAGTCTCTGGAACGTGGCCGGAGCGGAGTGGAGGCCGAACGGTAAGACCTTGAAGTGGAATAAGCCCCTTCCTGCTACGGTGAAAGCGGTAATGGGCTTACTTTCCTTATCTAGCGAGATTTGCCAGTAGCCCTGCTTAAGGTCCAAACTGGAGATATAACGGGCTTCTCGTAGACGGTCCAAGATGGCGGAGATATACGGCAGCGGATAGGCGCCCTTTTCGGATACTTGGTTGACTTTGCGAAAATCAATGCAGAACCTTGGAGTGCCATCCTTCTTCTTAACGATGACAATCGGTGAGCTCCAAGGGCTATTGGACGGCTCGATGATGTCCTCTTCTAGCATCCTATCCACCTCGGCGTTGATAACCTCCTGCATCTTGGGGTTTTGCGGCCGGTATCGTTGCTTAATCGGAGTCTTGCTGGTTACCCTTATGCGGTGCTGGATCATGTCGGTGGGTCCCTTCACCTCCTCGAATAACGCCAGTTCTTCGGCGAGGAACGTCTCCAGCTTACGGTGTTTGAAACCTACAGAAAGGGAGAATTTCAACAATTTCCTAATAAAAGTGAGGCAGCAGGCAGCGAAGTGTTCTTTCGGGGGTAGCGAGCAGGAAGCCGAAGATATCGCCATGAAAGATAAAATAATAGATAACTGGGCTCCAAGAAAATTAAAACAGAAACTGCTAGAGAAGGAGAGATCACTATCGGAGATAATCGAGATGTGCCAAATACACGAACGGATAGGGGATCAAGCTAAGTCTATGGAATCGTCCATCTCTGGCGCGGAAACCTCTACTAACCAGATCAACAGGATAGAGTCTAAGAACAGTAATAGTAGCGCAGAATGTACTCGTTGTGGTAGATATCGACATCGTAACTTCAAGGATTGTCCTGCAAAGGATGTCAAGTGTCAGAAGTGTGATCTCCAAGGCCATTTCGCAGCCCAGTGCCGAACTAGACAATCAAAACGCCCTGCAACATACCCAGCCAACTTAGAAAACAAGAGAGGACGCTTTGGAGGAAGCCGAAGGGTCAACAGGATAGACACTAAAGACTTGSAATCCGGGGACCAGGATAGTGATGATGCGAAAAACCTAGACTGTTTCAGTATCGGCAAAGCAGGGCAGATGGGAAAATCAAAGGATGAACTACTTAAATGTAGAATCGGAGGAACTACACTCGTCCTTCTAATTGACTCCGGATCCAAAGCCAATATTCTCACCGGCACTGACTGGAAGTTACTAAGACGAGAGAAAGCTATAACTTGGAATCAGGAATCAGAAACCAAAGAAATTCTGAAGTCATATGCTTCGGGTCGGCCCTTAGAGATAYCCTGCCGATTCGATACAACTATAAGTGTGGCAGGAAGGCAAGAAATCATAACATCGTTCTACGTTGTGGAAGCGGGTGACATCTCAATAGTTGGAAAGTGGACAGCTCAAAAACTGGGAATTCTAAAGTTAGTAGAACAAGTTAATCAAATAGGTCAGACCAACGTGTTCCCTTCTATCAAGAATATTAAAATAAAGCTGTCAGCCTGTTCGAAGGGTACCCGTTTCGGTAGAAGGACTAGTGGAAGAAAAAAATGGGTGAGACACTGAGAAGCCAAATTATCGAGACAGTAAACGAACCCAGGGAATAGATTTCACCTATTGTCATCATATTTAAACAAAGCGGAGATATACGCATTTGCGTCGATATGAGAAGGGCTAACCAAGCCATACGACGAGAAAATTATCCTGAAAATATCATGAAATATATTACACCTGTTACATTAAAAATTAATTCAATTTTGCAGAATTAGTTAATAATATGTTTGTTCAACCTGAACATGAGGTAATTTCATTAGATGTAAATAATTTATTTGGAAACATATCAAAAGAATTGGTTAATAGGGTATTACTTGATCGTTGGGCATGTATAGAACCACATTTTATTTGTCCTAAAATTGTATCAAATAGTAGTACAGAAGCCTGTTTTTAGCGATGGTTTACTTCATTTAAGATAACAATTATTTCATATATGGAAATACTGTATATAAATAAACATTTGGTTGCGCAATAGACTCTAAAATTATGTCAATTTTAGCACAATATGTGATGGATTATTTATTTGATACCTGTATACCCCAGTTATCCTTTCCAATACATTTTATAAAAAAAATACGTTGACAATCTAATATTGATATTATATTCAACGGGTATTGAAGAAACTTTACTAAAATTTAATTCGTATGATACCCACATTAATTTTACAGTTGAAGAGAGCTTGAAGGTTGAGTTCCATTTCTAGACACTAGAGTTTGGAGGAGAGATAACAAGATTCTTTTGGACTGGTATAGAAAACTTATGGCTTCGGGTAGATACATTAATTTTCGTTCAGATCATTCTTTAAAAATTAAACTTAATTTTGTTAGACAAGCGAAAATTAGAATATTACAGGTTTGTTATCCTAGTTTTGTTGCAAAAAATCTTAAACTTTTAAAATTACTGCTCCTCCAAAATTCTTATCCATCCTTTTTAATTAACAATTTGGGAAGATGTTAAAATTCTTGATATAGAATCTAATTTAAATAAAAGATTAGTTTCAGAGATGTAGCACATACACAACATCAATAATACCGTTAACAAAAAAAAGGAAATGCAAGCCCTTAAAGCCACAAGAGAAGAAAAATCTGTTATAGTACTCCCAACGGACAAAGCTAACGCTACCGTAGTATTAATACCACCGATTAGAACAAAAAAAAATGGAGTCATTGTGGACAGATTCGGCCTACCGTAAGATAAACTCTGCTCCTACGACATATTTGGAAAATACAACAAAAAGCAAGATTAAAGCCTCTCCTATAGATGACGAAACTCAAAGGCAAATCATACCACGGGAGAAGTCTTCCAAATGTCCCAAAATATATGGGTTACCAAAAATCCACAAAGCTGACACACCACTCAGACCGACAGTTCTATTGGATGCCCGCTACAAAACCTAGCTAGGTATCTTCCAAAACAACTTCAGCCATACGCAGAAGAAGCAAACCCGTACGTGCGCAATGTTGATCATCTCATTAACATCTTGAAGGCCAAAGCCATAACAAACAGCGACCTTTTAGTTAGCTTTGACATCGTATCTCTATTTACCCAAATACCAGTGGAAGAACCGTTGAAAATAATAAAGGAGAAATACAAACCGCCATCATATATCTTAAACTTAGTCCAGCATTGTTTGAATAATACCTATTTTATTTACAACAAACAGCGGTACAAACAGATGGAAGAAGCACCAATGGAATCGCTGTTATCGCCGGTCATAGCAAACTTATTTATGGAAGATTTCAAGACCAATGCGATTGCTACCGCCACACAAAAACCGACCATATGGTTAAGATATGTGGATGACACACTGGTAATTTGGTCGCATGGCAAGGCAGCCCTACAGAACTTCCTGGATCACCTTAACAGTCAACATGATAAAATACTGTTAGCGTATATGTGTCTTACACCACTTCGGTATAGGTACACAAACGGCTATTTCTTTAAATAATCGATGTGTGGACTGTATCTAAGATTTTATTGGAAGTTATGTACAACAGATGACGGACGTTTTATTCGCTGTAGGGTCGCACGACAAGTGTCCGGCCTCCGCACCGCCGCACAGCATCCGAGCAAGTTCCAAAAAACCAAGTTCGAGTGAAAAACCGCAAAACGATACGAGATACACTAAACATACCGCCGCGCTTGAAAGGATCTGCTTTCAAAACAATTATAAATAAGTATAAATAGGTATAAATAACATTACAACCTAAACACATAACAATTAGTATATAATAAGCTTGAAACAGTGATAGACATACAACTAATATATATATATATATATACATATATATATATATATATATTTGGTATATAAGCAAAACCAGTTCTATGCCGTGTTGTCTACACTAGACCTAAACTGCACTGATGAGCTGTAATGACAGCGAAATAGTACTATCTGCAGTTGGTTGAGGTGTAGACAGCACAGCATAGACATGCATTTTAACTAATATATATGATACAAAATACATTATTAAATGCTGCAATACATATGAAAGAAATATAACAAAATAAACCACAATTATATATATATATATATATATATATATAACTTTGAATATGTATAACGGTCGCAACTTGTTGAATGTTCAAGCTCCAGAAGTAGGGGGTATATATATATATATATATATATATATATATATATATATATATATATATATATATATATATATATATATATATATATTTATATTTATATTGAAAAGAATAATGATTGGTTCTATTCGCAAAACTTGAATGCGTAAGAGTAAATTGAAGTCAATCAAGAAAATAACAATGTGCAAATTCCACAAAAACGCGATAAAGTAACCAGTTCATTTATTTTTTCGAAGAACTACGCAACTGCATTCCCGCACTACTCGATCGTTGATCTTCTTCAGGAACTGGGAATAAGCAAATCTTGGTGATCGCACGCTTGAAAGTTCCAGAAGGGGTGCGAACGCTTACGACCCTGATGATGTTGTCCATGCCGGAATAAACTTCCACAATTCTACCCAATGGCCACAGCAATGGAGCAAGGTTGTCCTCCTTGATAAGAACAAGGGAACCTACCAACTTGGGAATGTTCTTTTGGAACTGCCATTTCTTTCGTTGCTGGAGTTGATGAAGGTATTCGCCACTCCATCTTGACCAAAAGTGCTGGAACATCTTCTGAATATGTTTGAAGCGTGCTCTGAAACACAATGGCTGCGACAGCAAGTTGTCTTCTGGTAACGCTGTTATAGCTTGACCGATGACAAAATGACTAGGCGTGATGGCTTGCAGATCGTTTGGGTCTTGTGACAATGGTATTATAGGTCGAGACTTAAGTGCAGCTTCGACTTGCGTTAACAAAGTATAGAACTCTTCGAAAGTTAATGGCGTATTATTTAAATTTCTTTTTAAATGTGATTTTATAGATTTTATTGAAGATTCCCATAGCCCTCCAAAATGGGGAGCACGAGGTGGAATAAAGTGCCATTGAATATGGGAATCTAATAAAAAATTTTGAAAACCTTCAGTCTGAACAAGTTTCTAAAAAACCGAAGTTAGATTATTATTCGCATCAACAAAAGTTGTCGCGTTATCGGAATATAAGTCAGAAGGCATTGCGCGCCTTGAAACAAATCTTTTCAGAGCTGCCAAGAAACAATCACTTGTTAAATCAGTTACAAGCTCAATGTGAATGGCCTTGGTGGCTAAACAAATGAAATTACAAATGTACCCTTTGATAATCTTTCGATTTCTAGTTTTTCCGTCTTTAAGCTCGAACGGACCGGCATAATCAAGACCACAGGCAGCAAATACTCTAGATGGTTTTACTCGTGGCTGAGGCAATTCACCCATTTTTTGATTTAAATTTGAAGGGTTTGCTCTGAAACAAGGAATACAATTTCGCAACACTGCTTGCAAACCTGCATGTAAGCTGCGAATGTGCTTATGTTTTATAATTAGTCGCGTTAAAGCGTGCTTTCTTGGCAATACTGCGGGATGTTTACTATCATACGATAGTTGTGAGTGTTCGATTCTACCACCGACACGAATCACCCCGTGATTGTCTATAAAAGGACATAAACTCTTTAATTTACTGGAAGGCTTGACGCTTCCTGTCAATGTCAACGCTCGCAATTCATGATGAAAACATTCTGTTTGGACGATTTTTGTTAGCATACGAGAACTGTTAATTATTTCACACGCGGATAAACCTCCACTATAAACCGATTCAAGAGAAATACCACTTCGTGATTTTGCATTGTGTATAAATCGTAAGCAATAAGCAGTAATTCCTTGCAATTTGGAAAGAATTGAAAACCGCTCAAAAATGTGAACTTTTTCAGCGGTAAGTAAAATTGATGTGAAACATTTTATTTCGGGCAAAGGGGATACTTTATCTTATATTTCAACGGCAGATAATCTAGCTGAAGGCATTGAATTGAAATGCTCGCTCAAACATGTAGGCCCATGCCACCATAGCTGAGAATTTAATAAAATTTCTGGACTAGTACCCCTAGATACCAAATCTGCTGGGTTATCTAAAGACCGCACATGATACCAATTATTAGGATTGCTTAGCTGTAAGATTTCAGAAGTACTGTTTGCTACGAAGGTTTTTAATGTGTTTGGTTCTCTGGATAACCATGCCAGTACAATAGTTGATTCAGTATAGTAAAATATACCTTGCATAGGCAAGTTTAATGTTTTAAGACATTTGTCTATTAAACGGGCAAGTAACAAAGCTCCACATAACTCTAGCCGTGGTAAAGAAACAGTTTTCAGTGGTGCTACCCTTGATTTTGCTCAAAGCAAGTGACTCTGTACATTGTTGAGTTCGTCCTGTGATACTAAGTAAACGCAAGCCCCATATGCAAGTTCAGAGGCATCTGAAAATCCATGAACTTGAACTTTAACTGATTTATTTACCAAAACAAGGCGAGGTATAAAGAATGGTTTTAATTGAGACAATTGATTATAAAATTCTAAGAATTTATGTTGAATATGTGGGGGTATTGGATCATCCCAATCAAGATCAAGTTTCCACAAGGATTGCATGATTAATTTCGAAATTACAGTTATTGGTGCAAGCAAACCAAGCGGGTCAAATTGCTTTGCTATGTATGAAAGAATACTTCTTTTAGTTATCTCGCTCTTATCAAAAGATGTGTTAGTTGAAGTATAAATGAAATTATCTGTATCTGGATTCCAAACAATACCTAAAGTTTTAGTACAACCGTTGTCAGTTATTATATAATTGGTATCGTTCAAGTTTTCATGCAGTTCTGCCATAACCTGAAGGTTATTTGACTGAAATTTTCGAAGTTCGAATCCATAAGCGGACAACAGCTCTGTAATTTTCTTTCTGATAGATACAAGTTCTGTAATAAATGAGCTACCAGTTAGCAAATCATCTACATAAAAGTCGTCTAGTATTATGCTGATTTCTACCGGAAATTTTTCAGAATTATCCAGAGCAATTTGCCTTAAACATCGTGTAGCTAGAAATGATATTTAATGATGTTTAAGCGATAATGAAAAATTTCGTCAGTTATAACGGAACGCCAAATTATTCTTTGCAGATCGCGTTGTTCAGGATCTAACAATATTTGTCTGTACATTTTTGTCAGATCCCCAATCAAAATAAAATTGTGTTTGCGGAATTTCAGTATGATAGAAAATAGGTCATTTTGCACAACAGAGCCAACCTTTAAAACATCGTTAAGCGAGACACCCGTACTTGATTTCGCAGAACCGTCAAAAACGACTCTTAGCTTTGTTGAGATGCTGTCTAATTTTTCAACGCCATGATGCGGCATGTAAAAAACCGGGTCATTAATTGGCTTTGTATGATCAATACGTGACATGTGCCCTAATGTTTCATATTCTGACATAAATTCACAATAGCCTTTTTTAAGGCTCGGAGATTTTTGAAGTTTACGTTCAAATGAAAGAAATCTCTGTGTTGCTAAATGAAGTGAATCCCCCACCTCAGTGTAATTATTCTTTAGGGGATATTTTACAATAAACCGACCAGATGTATCCCTGGTTGCAGTCTTGAGAAAATGTTCTTCACATTCTTTTTCTTCAGTAGAAAAATTATTTTTAGAAGGCAATTCTTCTAAAGGCCAAAAGCATTCAATTTGTTTGTTGAGATGTGCATTTTTACATAAACACGATTTAACTTGCTCAATATTAGATTTGGTACTGCCTGCCAAAATCCAGCCCAGCTTTGTTTTATGTAAAAGAGGTTAACTGTTACTTAATCTTATTTGACCTACACATAGAAGTTCATAGAATATTCCGGTACCTAGAAGTAAATCCACTTCTAAGCCGTCTCCAAATAATGGATCCGCCAAATGTGCTTGGTATGTTAATGTCTTTTAAGTCAACCAACTTACGTGATATTGGTTCTGTAATTTTATCAATGGCAAAAAATGGCAGTGCTATCTGAAATTACTATGCAATGATTGAATTTTTGCATCAGCCTGTTTTGATAAATTAGTGGTAACGTTATTAATTCTTAGGACCGGAAGGTTGACATGTTTTATAGAAAGAGAAAGACGCCTAAGCAAATTTTCGGAAATGAAATTTACTTGTGATCCGCAATCTAAGAGAACCCGACATTTTACTGGTCGTTTGGCATTGTCAAATGCATAAACGATTGCGGTTGATAGTAAGGCGTATGTATGAAAATTTTTCTGCACGCACTTGACAGAAACTGAAAAATTTACACATGAACTAGTCGTGGAACAAGACTCCTTCGAACAATTTTGCACTTCCCTTTGCAAAGGTTCTATTGCGTTAGTATTATTAGACGTGGAAGGTTGGACAATTTGAGCGTCTGTACCTTTAGAATTGAACATTTTCAGCCCATGCAAAAATGTACTATGCTTACGTTTGCAAATTTTACAACCCATAGAGCGGCAGTTTATACCGGAATGACCAGTACGTAAGCAGTTTGTGCAAAGACTTAAACGCTTTAATATATTATAACGATTATTTACTGATAAAGACTTGAATTTGGCACAGGAATAAAGTAAGTGACCATTCTGACAAAGAGGACATACAGGTGTATTTCCCTCTGAAACGTGTAAAGCTTTACTATCAGGTGGCCTTTTAATTACAGCATTTTAAAGTCCAAAGATTCCGTCAGCCTACACCAATCGCTCGAAAATTTGACTAAATCGCTCACTTGCTCATTGTCATCCCCTTTAACAAACTTTTCCCACTCTTTGCGGGAGTTTATATCAATTTTTAAAACAAGAATGTAAAGTAATAAAGTATTCCACCCCCGAACGTTCTCACCCAAGTTTTCAAGAGATCTATAATGCTTCAAAAAAGTATCCAAAAAATTACGCAAAGAAGAATGTGAATCCCTCAAAACGCCAGAAAGCTCAGTAATGCTCTTTATGTGAGAATTAATTATAGCCCTCTTATTTTCATATCTTTCTTTTAAAAGTTGCCAGGCAAGCACACAATTCGCATCAGTGACCTTTAAGGAAGCCACAACTTTGGCTGCTTCACCATTTAGTGTTAAAGCAAATAATAAAATTTCTGGGTGTTGCTTAATTCCGAATTTTCGTTAATTAAAGAGCTAAAGTTATCATGAAATTGTTGCCATTCACTGAAACCGCCATGAAAATCTATCAATTTTAATTCAGGTAATTTAACGTTAATTTTTGGAGAGATTTGCACTAAACTAGCTTGTTCAGCCAAAGGCAAAATAGATGAACGGCGACCTGAAGATGAAGCTGCGCTTTCGGAATGAAATTTAGAAATTATATTCTTTGCTTTAGCCAATAAATTAAAGTACTTATTTTCAAAGTCTTCGCGATGTTTGCTTTGAGCCTCTACTTCTGCTCTGCCCTCGGAATCCAAACTGAGAGCGTATTCAAGTTCATCTTGGACCTTGTTATACTCGATCAAGATATCGGATATTGCATCAAGACGCGTTTGCGAATAAGTTACATCTTCATCTGTTTGAATTTCCCACGAGTTTGAAAACGTACCGAAACGCGTTAAGCGCCCTTTAACACTACTACGTTTTGCAGTTAATCGCGCAATTAGTTTTCGAGATTCTTGTTCAGACATGGTATGACAACAAATGAAATGATAGTTTGGAAAAATCGTGTGCTGCTGATAGAACAATGATACGATTGTTTGCACTCTGGACTGAGACGGCAAAAACCATGCGCAAAAAAATGGCCAAGATGGCCGCCTGTGAGTAGCGGTTTGATGTGCGGTCCGCAAATTTTTCCAGTATTTTGGTTTGGAAGCAAGGAAATTACAATTGATTATTCACTGTATGACAACATTAGTGTGTGCTCCCTGCTCCCCGTGTAGAGTGAATACAAAGTTGGCAGCTTTTACGTAATTGTGAATTTGTTTGCTGGAACACTGAAGTCACCATGCTTACAAGAAATAAAAATTCCGTTGAAAAGACTACTGGTACAACAAAGTTCAACTGTCCCGCGATCGACGAAAAACAGCTATCGGTAAAAACTAACGAGATAAAGAGCTCCAGTGTAAATACTACAAGTGAAGAAAACCTGGTGTTGATTCTGAATAAATTAAGTGCGGTCAGTGGCGATATGCAAGGAATTAAAACATCAATAGACAGAATTGAGGGAACAATTTCAAGTGTGGTGGAAAAGCTCGAGGGTATAACCCAAGTGGTGGAACAACATACAAAGGATATTTTGCTGACAAACTTTTCCGTAGACTCTCTTGAACAGTACACACGTAGAAATAACTTACGGTTCTTCGGCTTGAAAGAAACGGATTCTGAAAATGTTGATGACATAATTATGCAATTAATAAAAGAAAAGCTGAATATTAACATAAATTTGGTAGATATTGAACGTGCTCATCGCATAGGAAAAAAATCTGCAACAAAAGTGCGTCCAATTATTGTAAAATTCTCATCCTATCGCATGCGTAAACTAGTTTTGCGCGCAAGAAGGTCTCTCAAGGGCTCGAAGATATTTGTTCATGAAGATTTGACTAAGTACCGACACGATCTGTTGATGAGGGCGGCAAGAATCGTCGGAAAAGGAAAGGTTTGGAGTCGTGATGGAAGGATTTTTTGGCTTGAACAAAGGGAAAACGGGGAGACTAGGTGTACTCGAGAACTGGCGGAGATGGAAGAATTTCTGAGGAGGGTGGAGACTTGAGGATCTAGGCAGTAGATGTAGCGATGCCCGGGGTTGTTCATTTATTAGATTATTAATTTTGTTTCAATGTTACACATAATTTAATTTTAATTTCCTACTATATATACCTAGTGTGCCTTTCTTTACCTACTTATTGCATTTTTGTTAATTTCTAAGTTCTCTTAATCTACTGGCTACTCATTTATTAAATTTAAACTTGTTGTTTCCTTTAATGTGTTATTGTTGCGGATTTCATTAAGAGCATTGCTCTCTTTTTTGTATGAAACTAGCGCATATTAATGTCAGGTCTTTGCTGAATAAATTTGATGTGTTTCAGGAGATAATAACTGAGTTGGACTGTAGCGTTGTGGCGGTATCTGAGACATGGCTAACTCCTGCTGTTCCCACTGATACTATCTGCATCAATAACTATTTCACTATTCGTAAGGATCGTGGATATGGGCGTGGAGGGGGTGTCTGCTTTTATGTACACGGCTCAGTAAAATATTCACACTTTAACATAAATGCTAAATTTAAAACATTTGAATTCGACATAATAAAGGTGAGTACGGGGGATCGTGTATTGCTTGCATGCGTTGTGTATAGGAGTCCTTCTCAGGGTATTTCAAATCAATTTTTATTAGAAATTATTGCTAAATTTGGGTTCAACCATAACTCAACAATACCTTGAACTTTTAGAATGTTATAATTTACACCAATTAGTACAATAACCTACTAGAATTGCGGCAGCATCAGCGACTCTCATTGATCACATTGTTTTGTCTGATAGTTCCATAGTAAAAAGTGTTAATGTCAACTATAATTATAATTTTTTGGACCATGCGATTGTGGAAGTTGAGTTGACATTTAAGAAGTATACTAAACAGTCGAAGATTGTCACTTTCCTCTCCAGATATACCTTGCAGTATATTTGGTGATGGCATAAAACTGGCACAATACCACGAACGCCTCCAACGTGATCTGCTGCCTGCAGCGTCGCCATAATAGTATTTTTACAGGACACCTAGCAGTTTGTCTAATACCCAGTATACTAGAAGAATAGATAAGGAAGAAGAACGAGATCAGAATGCATCCATCGTCCGCCCTCACCGTAGAACCAATACTAGAACCAGTCAGTCTGCGTCAAGCACCCAAACAGGTACCGTAACAAAGCCTCCCTCTTCCCTTCGCACCAATAAACTGATAAAGTGAGTAAACGTTTATCAGTGAGCACAAGACGAATGACTCTTGTTATGGCTTAATGATGTGGACTGCGTTATTAGGTTATAATCAGTTAAGAATTAGTTAGTGTTTTCATCTTTATTTGTTTACTTTTTGCTTTGGTTATAATGTTTAAAACAATCAGCTAGGTTATTTTAAAAAAAACTTAGGGAGTGATGTAATAACCCGAATTTTTGGAAAGAAAAATTCCGTAGTTTATTGCTTCCTCCAAATTGCTGAGTAAGGTCCGCTCCGATTTGCGAGCAGAAGGCTTAGCAACAGGAGGTAACGACCTGCGATTTAATAAAAATTATTGTAGAACGTGTGTCCTGCCTAAGTTCGACGGGAAGTGTTATCTATGCATTTTTGATCATAGCGAACATATTTTTATTTTTTCAATAAGTCGATTATTAACCGTCAAGAAGGCAAGAAGGAAAATTCTAAATTTAACCTCGGGTCGTTACTTCCTAGATAATTCCAAATTCTTATTAGATTAATCGCTGTTATTTGTTGGTTACATTTTTCTTTTCGTGTGATAGTTGTCAGATTTAAGAACTAGAGGAAAAGCAATGTTAGTACGAATAGTGGGAATTTTCAAATAGATTTAAGTGATTCTTTTTTTGAATGAAATTTTATATACCTCCTCACAGTTCACCCCACCTTCGAAGCGGCATACCAGAGCGTGTATAAGTGAAATTTTTACCAAGAAATAGTGAGTATCTAAATGAGATAATTTAGTTAACTTGCTATCGATCTAAACAACTTAACGGCTCGAGACGGCCGGTGGGCAAGTAACAAAACATATTAAACGAGATGTTATTATTCTTATAGGTTCCTTCATAAAATGAATATAGTTTAAGCAAAATTCATGCATTATAAGAAATAGATTAGGAGTTCTAACCAGCAGTGGAAACAAACTTATTTTTTCTCAGAAGCATGAAAACATGTATTAAGCAAATATTATTATATATGTACAACCAAATACGAATACTTTTTCATTCTACATAAATTCGTTGTAGAGGTTAGATAATAATTTCTACATTATTCTAAACAAGACTAAACTAAGACAAATTTGCTTCTATCTGAAAGTATTTTCTGAGCACTGCGAGTAGCCTTTAGAACGTTTGTATAAATTATTTGAACTTGATAAGGAATCCGAACGCTTATCTCGAAACCCAACCCCTAACGAGTAACTGCAATTATAGTTTCGCAGAACATTACGATATTACTTAAAAATGCATTTCTAACGGCACTACTTTTCCGCTTATCTAAAAATGTGTATCGTATAATTTACAAGGCCGTCCCCCATTTCTTGCTTGATCATTCAAAGTCAAGTGAAAATACTAAAGTACTTTCTCACAAAAACCAACATTAGTATCAAAAGACAAATTTCACAGCAGACTTCAAGTTGCAGGGGAAAGTTTGGAGGGTTTCATGCAGATTTACTGAAACTGGCTTCAATCTATAGTTTTACTACTTACTTCTGCATGAAGGGTAACTGGATTTGACAAAGACGATTAAGATCTACAAAGCAGTCAATGAAACTCTACGTCACATATAGATGTTGCCCTTTACCACGATTGAGCAGTCGTGCTTTCTGACGCCGCCACTATGTTTTACATCTGCGGGCTCCGTCCACACGGAGACGTCCTTGCTCGAAAACCTGCTTACAGAACATCCGAGCATGGGCATCTACCATCAGCACAACAATCCCGTGGCCGTTGCCGTCGTGAATGAGGGAGCGTTCGAGGAAGAAGACGAAGAAGACGCAATGGACGAAGTGGCTGTGTTGGCACCCAGAAGGAACCAAATCGACAGTATACAGAGGCAAGAGAGTCAGTGCTTAAAAACAAACAAGCGCTAAAGGTGCAAATCCAAAAGACCCGTCAGTACTCGAAAAGAGCGCAACAACAAGGTTCGTGAACTAAACAATTGCAATCATCGCAAGAGGCGTGTTGAGTTTTCCCGAGCGCCACCCGTTTCTGCGCAAACAATAACCGCAGGTGCTGAGCACAATCCCGATCTCAGCCCAACGTCACTATTCAATAATTGATTCGTTTGCTTTTCATTTCGGAGTGGGACATTTATAAAAAAATACCTCGACGTAAAAATTTTAGTGTGATCAAAAATACATAACAATAACGAAGCACCAAATTGTCTTCATGCAGGTTGGATAGAAGTGAGCTGTGGCGTTTCATTATTATATATGTCAGTCTTTCGTAATTCAATAGTTGCTACGTTTGCATTGTGGCGGGCACTGCTTATTGCTTAATTTTTTTATGTTGGATGTAGCGGTGGCTCGATTGTATACTCGCTGTATGAACCGTACTACCACATTTCCTCGTCTAACCTTGTAAATTGTAAAAAAACAAACATTTGGAAAAGTTCAGCGAAATATCAAAAAGATAAGCAAGTTAGTGAAATTGCAAGAAGGCTATTAACAAATAATGCTAATGTAGGACTTGACAAAAGAGTCCAAAGTACAATATACAGAAAAGCAAGTGGTTGCGTGACACAGCTAAAACAGGACATAAGCAGTAGTGTGTTGCATGCTTTTTGGAGACTATGAAAAGCGTGTGGATGAGTACTACACGGATTTACGAAAATGTGAAACAGACAAGAGAAATGGACTCAAAGAAAGCTGTTTTATTTTCCACATAAGCGGTTAGTTTAACAGGCGGAAATGTATTTTTCATTATTCATTTATCTGATTGCAGGTTCTATTCCAACATCTAGAGAACGGTGAAAAATTCGTCACTTACTAGCAAAAATTCCAAATGTACATTCTACCATCCGCCGAGCACGGGTTAATGGATAGTAAGGTTTCTTCGACTATATGGTTTGTAAATCTGATGTGCTAAAGCAAATTCCTGGTCTCCCACAGTAACAAAAGGTATACACTTTCCTTTTTAATCTTAAGGCAATTTTTGAGGGTTAGGAATGTTTAATTGCTTAGCTGTTAGTCTTCGGCAAAAATTCGAGTTTTAAATTTACTGGAATCCACCATAGGACCCCACATCTATTGAAACAAAAAAAAGTACCGATTAGAAGAAATTCTCATAATTGTAATATTCTGATCCTGTTGTTGTGGTTGCTTTTGTAAGAAAACAAATACGAGGATGCTGTGATAAGTTACTGATATACTGACATATATAATAAAATAATTATCGTCATAATATAAAGTAAAAGCATTAATACAAGGGATATGGAAGTTAAACCTAATATGTGACTGTGAGCTACCGACAGATCTGTTGAACGAATGGACTAATTGGTGTTCCGATTTAACGAAACTACAGCATTTTAGCATTCCTAGATTAATAACGAAAATTCATGAGGAAGTAGAACACATTTTTTCAGACGCAAGCAAACAAGCATACGGTGCTTATTTAAAACTGGAACGGAGTGGGGTACCGTGTGTTGGATTTATGTGATCGTTGCAATTCATTACAATTGTAATGCGCAGAATCGTTTCAGGGAGATACGACTTTTTGCCACAAAAAGATATGCCATTGAGACTTATTCTAACACGTCTGTTTCCAAAACCTTTAAGAATGCACTTAAGATCTTTTGCCATTGTAAACTATGGCATATGCCATTGCCGGATAAGGTATTAATTTAATTTCACACTAAATTGGAGTTACAACCTTTTACCTTCAAGGTACAGAAGTAGTCTACCGTAATAGTCCAAATAATATTCGTTTCGTTTTTGAACGCAATGACTTAAATCCGCGCAAAATAATTCCTCTCTCCTCTGGTCCCCGTATATATACGGAGCAGAGAGGATCGAACATCCTCCTATTATATCGCATTTTGAACGAAATAAAATTAAGTCAATAATTTGTTGAGTACTTTCTTCCAAAAACCAACATTACTATTAAAAGACAAATTGCACAGCAGTGTTCTAGTTGCAGGGGAAAGTTTTGAAGGGTTTCAAGCAGATTTAATGGAACTGGCTTCAAGATAAAAGACGATCTTGTATAAGACAGGTTCCTGTATGGCAGCAAGGACAGCACGGTGAAAAAACATACTTCTGGAAGAAGAGTAACTAGTTTTGACAAAGACGATTAAGATCTACAAAGCAGCCAAGCAGATTGCAGATTTAATGAAACTGTCTTCCTGCTATAGTTTTGGTGACCTAAAGAACGATCTTGTATAAAACAGGTTCTTGTATGGCAGCAAGGACAGCACGGTCAAAAACATACTTCTGCAAGAAGAGTAACTGGATTTGACAAAGACGATTAAGATCTACAAAGCAGTCAATGAGACTGTACGTCACATATCGCTGTTGCCCTCTACCAGATTGAGCGGTCGTGCTTTCTGACGCCACCACTATGTTTTACATCTGCCGGCTCCGTCCACACGGAGACGTCCTTGCTCGAAAACCTGCTTACAGAACATCCGAGCATGGGCATCTACCATCAGCACAACAATCCCGTGGCCGTTGCCGTCGTGAATGAGGGAGCGTTCGAGGAAGAAGACGAAGAAGACGCAATGGACGAAGTGGCTGTGTTGGCACCCAGAAGGAACCAAATCAACAGTATACAGAGGCAAGAGAGTGCTTAAAAACAAATAAGCGCTAAAGGTGCAAATCCAAAAGACCCGTCAGTACTCGAAAAGAGCGCAACAACAAGGTTCGTGAAGTAAACAATTGCAATCATCGCAAGAGGCGTGTTGAGTTTTCCCGAGCGCCACCCGTTTCTGCGCAAACAGTAACCGCAGGTGCTGAGCACAATCCCGTTATCAGCACAACGTCACTATTCAATAATTGATTCGTTTGCTTTTCATTTCGGAGTGGGACATTTATAAAAAAATACCTCGACGTAAATAATTTAGTATGATCAAAAATACATAACAATAACAAAGCACCAAATCGTGTTCATGCAGGATGGATAGAAGTGAGCTGTGGCGTTTCATTATTATATATGTCATTCTTTCGTAATTCAATAGTTGCTACGTTTGCATTGTGGCGAGCATTGCTTATTGCTTATTTTTTTGTTAGATGTAGCGGTGGCTCGATTTTTTACTCGCTGTGTGAACCGTACTGCCGCCTTTTCCTCGTCTAACCTTGTAAACTGTAAAAAAAAACAAACATTTGGAAAAGTTCAGCGAAATATCAAAAAGATAAGCAAGTTAGTGAAATTGCAAGAAGGCTATTAACAAATAATGCTAATGTAGGACTTGACAAAAGAGTCCAAAGTACAATATACAGAAAAGCAAGTGGTTGCGTGACACAGCTAAAACAGGACATAAGCAGTAGTGTGTTGCATGCTTTTTGGAGACTATGAAAAGCGTGTGGATGAGTACTACACGGATTTACAAAAATGTGAAACAGACAAGAGAAATGGACTCAAAGAAAGCTGTTTTATTTTCCACATAAGCGGTTAGTTTAACAGGCGGAAATGTATTTTTCATTATTCATTTATCTGATTGCAGGTTCTATTCCAACATCTAGAGAACGGTGAAAAATTCGTCACTTACTAGCCAAAATTCCAAATGCACATTCTACCATCCGCCGAGCACGGGTTAATGGTTAGTTATAAACTAGTCGTTTTAATGTAAGGTTTCTTCGACGATATGGTTTGTAAATCTGATGTGTTAAAGCAAATTCCTGGTCTCCCACGGCGACAAGAGGTATACACTTTCCTTTTTAATCTTAAGGCAATTTTTGAGGGTTAGGAATGTTTAATTGCTTAGCTGTTAGTCTTCGGCAAAAATTCGAGTCTTAAATTTATTGGAATCCACCATCGGATCCTACATCTATTGAAATAACAAAAGAACCTATTAGAAGAAATTCTCATAATTGTAGTATTCTGATCCTGTCTTTGTGGTTGCTTTTGTAAGAAAACAAATACGAAGATGCTGTGATAAGTTATTGATATACTGACATATATAATAAAATAATTATCGTTATAAAGTAAAAACATTAATACAAGAGATATGGAAGTTAAACCTAATGTGGGACTGTGAGCTACCGACAGATCTGTTGAACGAATTGACTAATGGGTGTTCCGAATTAACGAAATTACAGCATTTTATCATTCCTAGATTAATAACGAAAATTCGTGAGGAAGTAGAACATGTTTTTTCAGACGCAAGCAAACAAGCATACGGTGCTTATTTAAAGCTTATTTAAAACTGGAACGGAGTGGGGGACCGTGTGTAGGATTTGTGTGATCGTTGCAATTCATTACAATTGTAATGCGCAGAATCGTTTCAGGGAGATACGACTTTTTGTCACAAAACGGTATGCCATTGAGGCTTATTCTAACACGTCTGTTTTCAAAACCTTTAAGAATGCACTTAAGATCTTTTGCCATTGTAAACTATGGGATATGCCATTGTCGGAAAAAGTATTAATTTAATTTCACACTAAATTGGAGTTACAACTTTTTACCTTCAAGGTACAGAAGTAGTCTACCGTAATAGTCAAAATAATATTCGTTTCGTTTTTGAACGCAATGACTTAAATCCGCACAAAATAATTCCTCTCCTCAGGTCCCCGTATTTACGAAGCAGAGAGGATCGAACTTCCTCCTATTATATCGCATTTTGAACGAAATAAAATTAAGTCAATAATTTGTTGAGTACAGATTTACTGAAACTGGCTTCAAGCTATAATTTTACTACTTACTTCTGCATGAAGGGTAACTGGATTTGACAGAGACGATTAAGATCTACAAAGCAGTCAATGAGACTGTACGTCACATATAGCTGTTGCCCTTTACCACGATTGAGCAGTCGTGCTTTCTAACGCCGCCACTATGTTTTACATCTGCGGGCTCCGTCCACACGGAGACGTCCCTGCTCGAAAACCTGCTCATAACATCCGAGCATTGCCATCTACCGTCAGCACAACAATCCCGTGGCCGTTGCCGTCGTGAATGAGGGAGCGTTCGAGGAAGAAAACGAAGAAAACACGATGGACGAAGTGGCTGTGTTGGCACCCAGAAGGAACCAAATCGACAGTATACAGAGGCAAGAGAGTCAGTGCTTAAAAACAAACAAGCGCTAAAGGTGCAAATCCAAAAGACCCGTCAGTACTCGAAAAGAGCGCAACAACAAGGTTCGTGAACTAAACAATTGCAATCATCGCAAGAGGCGTGTTGAGTTTTCCCGAGCGCCACTCGTTTCTGCGCAAACAATAACCGCAGGTGCTGGAATCCAGTTTCGTTTTTGAACGCAATGACTTAAATCCGCGCAAAATAATTCCTCTCTCCTCTGGTCCCCGTATATATACGGAGCAGAGAGGATCGAACATCCTCCTATTATATCGCATTTTGAACGAAATAAAATTAAGTCAATAATTTGTTGAGTACTTTCTTCCAAAAACCAACATTACTATTAAAAGACAAATTGCACAGCAGTGTTCTAGTTGCAGGGGAGAGTTTTGGAGGGTTTCAAGCAGATTTAATGAAACTGGCTTCAAGCTAAAAGACGATCTTGTATAAGACAGGTTCCTGTCTTCCTGTCTTCTGGAAGAAGAGTAACTAGTTTTGACAAAGACGAATAAGATCTACAAAGCAGCCAAGGAGATTGCAGATTTAATGAAACTGTCTTCCTGCTATAGTTTTGGTGACCTAAAGAACGATCTTGTATAAAACAGGTTCTTTATGGCAGCAAGGACACCACGGTGAAAAACATTTTTCTGCAAGAAGAGTAACTGGATTTGACAAAGACGATTTAGATCTACAAAGCAGTCAATGAGACTGTACGTCACATATCGCTGTTGCCCTTTACCAGATTGAGCAGTCGTGCTTTCTGACGCCACCACTATGTTTCACATCTGCCGGCTCCGTCCACACGGAGACGTCCCTGCTCGAAAACCTGCTAATAGAACATCCGAGCATGGGCATCTAACATCAGCACAACAATCCCGTGGCCGTTGCCGTCGTGAATGAGGGAGCGTTCGAGGAAGAAGACGCAATGGACGAAGTGGCTGTGTTGGCACCCAGAAGGAACCAAATCAACAGTATACAGAGGCAAGAGAGTGCTTAAAAACAAATAAGCGCTAAAGGTGCAAATCCAAAAGACCCGTCAGTACTCGAAAAGAGCGCAACAACGAGGTTCGTGAAGTAAACAATTGCAATCATCGCAACAGGCGTGTTGAGTTTTCCCGGGCGCCACCCGTTTCTGCGCGAACAATAACCGCAGGTGCTGAGCACAATTCCGATCTATTCAATAATTGACTCGTTTGCTTTTCATTTCGTAGTGGGACATTTATAAAAAAATACTTCGACGTAAAAATTTTACGAGGAGTGTGATCAAAGATACATAACAATAACGAAGCACCAAATTGTGTTCATGCAGGATGGATAGAAGTGAGCTGTGGCGTTTCATTATTATATATGTCAGTCTTTGTGACGGGCATTGCTTATTTCTTTATCTTTTTATGTTGGGTGCAGAGGCGGCTCGATTGTATACTCGCTGTGTGAACCGTCTTTTCTTTGTCTAACCTTGTAAATTGTAAAAAACAAACTTGAAAAAGTTCTGCGAAATATCAAAAAGATAGGCAAGTTACTGAAATTGCAAGCTAATGTAGAACTTGGCAAAAGAGTCAAAAGTACAATATACAGCAAAGCAATTGGTTGCGCGACAGCTAAAACAGGACATAAGCAGTGGTGTGTTGCAAGCTTTTGGAGACTATGAAAAGCGTGTGGATGAGTACTACACGGATTTACGAATATGCAAAACAGACAAGATAAAGGGATTCAAGGAAAGCTGATTTTCCACATAAACGGTTAGTTTAACAGACGGCAATCTATTTTTTTATTATTGATTTGATTGCAGCTTCTATTCCGATATCTAGAGAACGGTGAAAAATTCGCCACTTATTAGCCAAAATTCCAAATGTACATTCTACCATCCGCCGAATACAGGTTATTCGATAGTTATAAACTCGTCGTTTTAATGAGAGCTTTCCTCGGCGATATAGTTTGGAACTCTGATGTGTTGAAGCAAATTCCTCGTCTCCCACAGTGACAAAAGGCATGCACTTGTCTTTATAATCGTAAGGCAATGTTTGAGGGTTAGGAATGATTAATTGCTTAGCTGTTAGTCTTCGACAAAAATTCGAGTATTTAAATTTATTGGAARCCACCATAGGATCTTACATCTATTGAAATAAAGCACTGAAGTACMGATGAGAAGAAGTTCTCATAATTGTAATATTCTGATCCTGTTCTTTGTGGTTGCTTTGTTGATACATGTTTACAGTCCACTTCCCCAATGCAATTCGGGAAACTAGTACGGTGTAAAACAACTGCTTCGAAATATAATAGTTACAAAAGTTCCCATAATTGCTGACAGGTATCTTTAACAATTTGTCCAATTTTTGTAGCTCCTAAGATGAATTCAAAATGAAATGAGCTAAAACTTTTGCTTGTTGCCAAATACCTAAAATAAAAAATATGTATTTAGTTACATATTGTTTTTACTTGCCTCGATGAGAAGAAAGTATTGTAATCATGAAAAAGTCACGCTTAATTTGCGAAAATCCGAACTACCAAGCGAAGCTTTCACGTTCTCGCGCCAGTCCACACAGAAAAATAAATCGGTTCTTTTAGTCCTATTTCTTCAAGCAAGGAATTTTTTTTGCAATAAATTTTGCTTCCTGAACCGGATACTACAAACTGTTTATTCTAAAATAATACCTGAAACTTTCTTAAAAGCGTGTTTACTATTAATTACAGAATTTAATACGCCGGAGTTTAGTCAGTACTAGGTAAATAGATAAATAGAAGTTTTGCTTTACTTTTATCGAATTTCATTCAACTAGTTTGAGGTCTTCGAGGCTTGCAGCTGAAAATTTTCTGGATCTGCTGTGTAAAATTCACCACTAACTTGTTCTACGTCATATTCAAGGCAAAAATTATTTTCGTCTTCACTGCAGTTTTCTTCTGCGGGGTCCGCGTTTTCTATGTTAAACGACTTTTCTGATATAAAGTTTGGTATTTGTTTATAATTTTCAGCTGGTATTTGTTGTGTTCTGACTGGACTTTATACAGACATTGGGGTTGGATTTGGAAAAGAGCTTGGACTGGGCCTATTTCCAAACATTTGTTTATTTATGATTGTTTTTTAATGGCTGTGTGGATCTGCTCAGGGGGCTTCTGAATACCGGATTGGAATGTTGATGAGGGAACTGACGATTTTGGAAAATGTTCAAATTTTGATTATAAGAATGATTTTGAACACGGGCATAAACTGGGATATATCGTGGAATTTTTTTTTAATATCTTGTGATTTTCGGAGATGGTCACAGTATTTCCACTCATGTTTCCTGCTATAAAATTAGCATTTATTTATGCGTTTGCCACGCTTTTTATATGCAAATGTAATTACAAAAAAAAGCCAAAAAAAAAATTCAATCCCGTTGAGTTCGAGCAACACACGATCTAGTATAATGGGCGTGACAAAAGAAAGAAAAGATTCACGCAAACCCGGCTAAGGGCTGGGTCAAATAAAAAAAGATATTAAATAATAAATATTAAAAAAGTAAAACGCAATCCTTACAAGTTAAGGGCAACAAACAATTAAGGTCTAAAAGGCTTAAGGAAAAATATTAACAAAAGCAATACTAAGGAGCAATAAACAAAACAATCTATTATAGTAAAAGGCAACAAACAATTAAGGCCTAAAAGGCTTGAAGTAAGTGTTAAAAAAGCAACACTAAGGAGTAATAAACAAAATAATTATTATAGTGAAAAGCAACAAACAATTAAGGTCCAAAAGGTTTAGGGTAAGTATTAAAAAAATCAATTACGATCACGATAAAAAATAATAATCAAGGGAAGGCAATCGCAGCTGCATGCGCATGCGCGACGCACCCGGGAAATACATAATATGAAGCGACAACAACAATCCAATCCGGTAAGTTTGTAGCGTTTACAATAGAAACTTAAACGTGTAWATTTAATAAGATAGATAACATGTAAAACGATGTAAATAGTTTCTGGCCTGTATGTGGTGGTCGTTTTATCTGGAAATATTGCCCTGCAGTGCCTGTTGTTAGTGGCAGTAGTCCCTATAATACCGCTGATGTACCCGGTAACCTTATACGTGTTACGCCCCTGGATAAACGCCGTTTCACCGTGGAAATTCTCGTCTAAGATAACAGCTGCCTACCCGTCCACAAATGCTTGGCAATCGTATACGGGGAAAAGATCTTCCCCCCCCCCCCCCAAGAAAAAAGCCTACGAACGCGTGAACCAATTAGCAACGGTGTTTACTATCAAAATAATTCAGGAGTTACCTTGTTCTGTGGCTTTCAAGTAGAGCGTGTGATAAACGTTTCAAAAGCCGACAAACGTCGATCAGTGGTTTTGTGCGATATCAACAATCACACACTGCCCACAAATAAGCAAATTTACAACACCAAAAACCTGCCTGCAGAAAATGCGTTAAAAAAATCGCATTACTAATTGTAATTGTAATTGCAAACACTCGCTGTGTCATACGCTATTCTGTTCTGAATATGAATCTGCAAACAGACGCTAGTGCCAGACAAAAAGGAGGTACCAGCAAAAACACTATCAGGTTCACAAAAAGGCATTCCACGGCGAGGCGATGAATCCGAAATAATAAAATGAGAATTTGATGACAGTATAGGTGACCACTATTGCAATATAGCTTTATCTTACAATCTAAACTGTTACACTCCTCCCCTTCTCCCAAGGGAATTTCCAAGGGAAAAACACGATTTCTKTTGATGAACTTCGTTAATTCCCGACGCTTAATGCTTTGCGGTTCCGACATATTGCGCGCCCAAAATTGATGAAGATATACAGATGGCAAATACGTGTCCCGTGATCGATGATTGTCTTTTAGATAGACACGGAGCATAGTCTTTATAGTGCGGTTTGTGCGTTCTGTTGGGTCAGCTCGTGGATAGTGCAGTGGTGACGCCGTATTTATTGCACATCCTTTGGAACTCACCACTGCGCATCTGCACAGCATTATCCCACACAAGATACTGAGGAACGCCGTATACAAGAAAAACGTCTTCCTCAATGTATTTTATTACCATTTTTGATGTAGCCGCTCGCAACGGGAATAGCACAATATACTTGCTGACATAATCCGTGACTACCAGTATATGCGCGTAGCTACGTGGAGTTCTAGGTAGCTGTCCAACGAGGTCCATACTGATCATTTGCCATGGTAAAGATACTGTTGGACGGCGAACCATATGTCCAGCAGGAACCTTCTGCTCGGGTTTTATGCCTGCACATATCTGACAACGTCGTACGTATTTGTTAACATCGATTTTCATTTTTGGCCAATAGTATTTTGCAGCTAGTTTCGCATAAGTCTTATATACGCCCAGATGTCGGAACGTCATGCTTTTGTTTACTTAAATCTGGGCGTTCGGCTTTAGGTACAACTACTTTCCAATAATCGTTTTCAGAAGACATCTCCGGAAATTTACATTTGACACATTTCTTCAAAACATTGTTTTCTATTATCCACTTGGACTAGTCAAGGGGTATGTTTCGCATCTGCCGTGATAAACGCAGATACCACTTGTCTGTCGTGGTCACCTTTTCTGAAATTTTCATTTCGTTAATTTCCTGTTGTGCGCATGAATAATCTAGTTGTTTAACACTTAGGGACAAAAAATCAGCCGCAATATTTAGCTTTCCCTTCCGATGGACTATAGTAGAGTTAAAGGGTTGCAGTCTCACTGCCCAACGCGCTAACCTACCGGTCGGGTTCTTGAGCCGATGCAACCACACTAGAGACCAGTGGTCAGTTATGACCGTAAAGCACACACCTTCGAAGTAATGGCGTAACTTCTCGATACCCAAAATTACAGCTAAACACTCCCCGTTCAGTTGTAGAGTGATTTGTTTCCTGACGTGTTAAAGCTCGCAACAGAAAGCTGATTACCTCCTGACCTTGTTCGCTTTCTTGGTATAATACAGCGCCAATTCCGTATGATGATGCATCCGTTTGCAACACAAATGGTTTCCCGAAATCAGGACAAGTAAGCAGTAGCTAAACTTTACTTTATTAGTTGAACTGCGGCTTCACACTCGGTATTCCAGTTCCAAAAAGCACG
The DNA here is from genome assembly GCA_025024175.1 of Rhyzopertha dominica. Lineage (NCBI taxonomy): Eukaryota > Metazoa > Arthropoda > Insecta > Coleoptera > Bostrichidae > Rhyzopertha > Rhyzopertha dominica. The sequence continues at coordinate 9,791,215 of QCXZ01000086.1, read as the reverse complement.
TTTTCGTGTGAGGTGAGTCAGTGGCGCAGTTATTGTTGCGAAATTCGGCACAAAACGCTTATACCAGGACGCCATGCCGATCAAGCGTCTCACCTTCACATTCTGCCGATCGACAATATACCCTAAGTATTTCAGTTCGGGCAAGTAAAACTTGCCTTTTTCCCCACTAACGGCCAGTCCAGCTTGCAGCAATCGATCAAATACGTTTTCAAGAACATCTAGACATTCATAAAAGCTGTTGGAGATGATAATGATATCATCTAAGTAGACCAAGACATTTGGTTTAAGGTCGGTACCAATCACGCGATCAATGAAACGCTGCCACATAGCAGGAGCATTAGTGAGCACGAAATGCATACGTCTAAATTGGTACAATCCACATCCAGTAACAGTGAAAGCAGTCAACTCTCTGAAATTTTCTTTTACTGGCACTTTTAATATCAAGCGGCCCAAAAATCGAGCGTCGCGCAGCCTGTCTAAAATGACAGATACATAAGGTATAGGGTAGGCGTCTTTCTTGGTTACCGCACCACCGCACACCACGAGCTTTTTGAAGGTTCTATAATTCCTTGCTCAAGCATTTTCTTTAATTCCTCGTCAATGAATTTCTGCTTGCTAGGCGACACCGGATAGTATCTTTGTTTAATGGGTTCACTGTCAGTCACAATTTCATGTTCGACAATAGTCGAATAACCTAAAGCACCACTCATAGCCCCAAATTTTCGTCTAATAACCTCGTTAACCTTAAGCGTTGGTCTCAAGTTAACTTAACTTCGTCCGCTAACGTACAGATAGTATCCAACGCACACAAATCGTCACCGTTGGACCCAAAATGCCAAACATTACTTTTCAAGTTTGGTAGTATGTTCATGGTTTTCCAAAAGTTAATCCTAAAATTAAACGGTGCGGTAATTCAGGTACTATAGCAATATCAAGCAATTTTGTACAATTTTAGAGGGTAATAGTGGCCGAAACAGTTCCAAGCATGGGAACTTCCCTGTCATCCGCTACCTTGCAAATACGATGCTTAGCCTTTTCGATACGCAAACTTATCTTTAAAAGCGAATGATGGGCTTTATTTCCCGCAGTAGTGACGCTAGCACCGGAATCTAACAGACAGAGAAACTTTCGCCCCAGTATTTTCACTTCAAGGTACGGTCTTTTATCATCGCCCGAGTTTGAAAGTAAATAATCCAAAATAATCTGGGTGCGTTTGAGTGTGGTATCTTGTTTTGACCGAATGGATTTGAAAAACAAGGTCGAGTTTTTGAAAGTCCTCGAGGGTTTTTCTCGACCACTTAAACCCTCGATGTCGCGTTTCCCGAACAATTACGACCCGTACGAACAGTAACGTTAACAGCGCCGCAACAGTAACAATGTCGTACAGGTTTAGGGCAACTTCAAGATTGATGGCCCCTTTCTCCACAATTCCAGCACTCTCCTGCTGCGTGAGGTGCCCTAGCATCCGAAGCATAAGTAGTCATTTCATGTACTGATGGATGGTTAGAGTTACTATGCGGCCTTGGACGTCGATATGCCAAGTGTGGTTCCAGCAGCCTTCCTTGTTTTGACGGAGGAGGTTTAAACTTTTGTGATCTATCATTTGTTCTTCCATAGAACGGCCGATCCTCAACTGTAGCAATGCTAGAAAGAGCTAGCGCATGTTGGTATGCTGGTAATAAATTCCGCTTACTCATGTCAACGCGTTTCTTGTTGGAAGGTTTATTTTCTAATCTGCTAAATAAATTCTCTATCACAGATATGTACATGGTTACTCGTTCATCAGATCCCTGAGTTCGTTTTCATATTTCATCGAGAAGCATTATTAGCTCATAGTCAGTAGGGAGGAACGCAAGTTTAATTTATTGCAAAATTTAGAAAAAGATTTCAATTCAGTAGGTTTTCAAAAATTAAGTCATAATTTAAAAATATTAAAAAAAACAAAAACTAGTTATACAACTGAAAATAAGGTATTTGCGCTGGCTTTATATAAACGTGGCCCAATGTGTTATAGGTTTTTGAGTCGGTTTTTGACTTCGGTTAAAATCAACACTACAAGTTTTTAAGAAACATCTTTTTTGATACTGGTGTGAACGAACAAATATTTTGCAAACTGCAGGCAAGAGCGAAAATAATAAAACCAGTTTACAAAGTGTGCAAGTTAGTGTTTGACGAAATAGCATTATCGAAATATTCTGAATACGCGGATAGAATTACTGGTTTTGCGGGTTTGGGTTCTTTAGGTCGAAATAAAAAAACTTGCAAACCACGCTTTAGTTTTTATGGTCCAAGATGGCAGCAACCAATAGCATACTATTTCTCAAAAGATAATGTAGCAAGTAATGCCTTGAAAACACTTATTTTTGAAATAGTTAACAATCTGCAAGACACGGGATTAAATGTACAGTTTGTGATCAAGCTGCAACTAACGTGAGGGCATTGTAGCTGTTAAAGAAGGAGTTGAAAGTGCTTCCCAAGAAACCTTATTTTAAAGTAAATTCCAAAAAAATTGTTTCATTATATGATAGTCCTCATTTGCTCAAATCCCTTCGCAACGCCTTATTAAAATATAATATTCATTACAGTTAAACAAAGAAGGCAAAATTTTCATATATACGAAAAGCTTTTTTGTTTGACCCCGGTAGGAGATTTCAAACACTATGTAATATTCGGGAATGCTGTCTATATGCAAATAGATATATTTTTTTTAAATGAAAGTTTCTGTAGCTGCCAAAACACTTAGCCCTACCATGGCTGCATCTATTGAAACTGTGGTTGATTGTGGAGAAGATATACCCGCGGAAGCAATTGAAACAGCTGAGTTTGTGAAGGATATTAATGATATGTTTGACGTTTTCAATTCAACGGGTATTTAAAAAAAAATGGAGGGAAAAAATTATGAGCTGGGAGCTTCATAATATTGAAACTGGGAAAATAAAAGAAACAATGCCATTTAAAGAAGGGTGGTTAAATAATATTGAAGGTATTAAGGAAATATGGGCCACTTATCATACGAACGGTTTCAAATTCCTAAGAATACGAATGTTGAATCAATATCCCTTGGAAAATTTATTTTATGTAATAAGCACAGCACATTTTAATGCTTCGTGCTTTCAGTTCCTATCGGCGTTGCTAGCAACAATTTTAAATAATCTTGTTTCTAATAAAAGCACTGGAGAGAACTGTGAAAGCGATTCAGGTACAATTTTGGACAATTTGAGGGATTTTTTATCCGATAATGAAATATCTGCAAACACTGTTAATAAAGACGATAATGAGTTATTGAAGTGCAATATTCCTTGTGTTAGTATAGCAAATTTTTTTGCGGTCAGTATGACTTACAAGTCGTAACGTATTTAATCAAGTATTAAWAATTAAATGATTGTAAATTGTAAATTGTTAAATAGTTTTTTTTACACAAAGCCCAGAGCATCATATTTTTACTCTTTATACGATAATAAAAAATTAAAACTGAAATATGCTAGCAAAGAGTTGTCAAGCTATATTGCAATACTGTATGAWGTTACCATTTTTTATCTAGATAAATCAGGAGAAATATAGCAGAAAAAAAAGAGATTGATGGCCATTTTCTMCACAATTCCAGCACTCCCCTGCCGCGTGAGGTGCCCTAGCATCCGTAGCATAAGTAGTCATTTCATGTACTGATAGATAGAGTTACTATGCGACCATGGACGTCGATATGCCAAGTGTGATTCCAGCAGCCTTCCTTGGAGGAGGTTTAAACTTTTGCGATCTATCATTTGCCTCTTCAATAGAACGGCAGAGCCTCGTCAGATCCTCAACTGTAGCAATGCTCGAAAGAGCTAGCGCATGTTGGTATGCTTAATCATGTCAACGCGTTTCTGTTCGAAAGGTTTATTCCCTAATCTGCTAAATAAATTCTCTATCACAGATATATACATGGTTACACGTTCGTCAGATCCCTGCGTTCGTTTTCTTATTTCAACAAGAAGCATTCACTCATAGTCAGTAGGGAGGAACGCACACTTCAACTTTTGCACCAAGTCATCCCATGAATAATTGAAGCTGTGACGGGTTGATCGATACCATATAAGTGCGTCATCAGCTGCAGACTTCCACAGTTGTAACTTGGTAATTCCAAGAGAGTGTCTTAACTCTTCCACGCGTTCAAGGAAATCCGTCAAACTACCTCGACCATTAGAAGCTAAATTCCACTTGTGCACATGCACGGGACTGGTGGTTACATAAGCAATACACTTAATCTCTTCAGTTGGTTTATTGACAGGTGATGATGGGAGCACAGCAGAGCTTTGCAGCTGATCCTCATAACGCTGTTTTCTTACGTTATTTTCAAGAGCAGTTTATTGGTGGACTTCAGCAGTCGGAACGGGGACTGACTGAATATTTGAATGTATGGGATTATGATCATGTAATCCGTCAATCAGTGTAGCTACTTGCGGGTTTGCTTGTATTCCAACAGATCCCTGGTCATTACCTAGTGCGTTATTGCGTAATACCTCAGCTAACCGCTCAACGAGTTCATCTAACAAAGACACCTGAACAGGCGAATCATTGGCGATTGTTGCGCTGAAGCGCTGGTTTAAAGTTTTCAAAATATAATCACATCTCTTCTGCATTGCCATGACCTCCCGGTTCAAAGTCCCTTCAACATCCGAAGTTATTCTGCCTAACCGATTACGGAAATGAATAATCCTCGACGAAATTCGACAAAAATCGTTTTGCTTGTTATTGACATCAAAATCTTCGATATCCCCTTGCGAGTCAACAAGTTTAATGCCTCAAATTTGAATTTCACTACTACATTCCAAAGTGGATACTTCCATGATGGAAATTTCGTTGCTTATAGCCGAACGTAATTTTGCACGATTTTCTGCGACCGTACCTTTTGAAGGTTGTCCTCTTATCGCCAACTCATAAACAAGTTCGTCCACACGCAATCGATTAACTTCCATCATTAAAAAAGCCAGAAAAAAAGACAGCAAAAATAATAGTATCTACCAAAAAAACCGCTGCCCCACGTTGGACGTCAAAATTGCCACGCTTTTTATATACAAATGAAATTATTAAAAAAAAATATTAACCGCGTTGAGTTCGAGCAACACACGATCTAGTATATGGGCGTGACAAAAGAAAGAAAGGATTCACGTAAACCCGGCTAAGGGCTGGGTCAAATAGAAAAAGCTATTAAATGGGCGTCAGAGTCCTTTAGGCCTAGAAGATTTTTTATGAGGTGATTCCCAGCGGACTTTACCGGAAAACAGGCGGGTGTGCTCATCTCCGAATAGTTAACGCCGAATAAACAGATAGAAAGAAAAAGAAGGTAAGTATATATTAATATGCTATATTAAAAAGTAAAGTAAGTAAAGTTAAAGGCAACAAACAATTAAAGCCTAAAAGGCTTAAGGAAAATATTAACAAACGCAACAAGCAAAATAATCTATTATAGTGAAAAGCACCAAACAATTAAGGCCCAAAAGGCTTAAAGTAAGTAAAAAAGAGAGCTAAACGTGAAGTCAATTGCGCACACGATAAAAAATAATAATCAAGGGAGGGCAATCGTAGCTTCATGCGCATGAGCGACGCACCCGGGAAACACACAATATGAAGCGGCAACAACAAACAAATCCGCCTGCCTGCCCGTCCACAAATGCTTGGCAATCGTGCGATATCAACAATCACTCACTACCCACAAATAAGCAAATTTACAACACCAAAATCCTGACTTTGCAGAAAATGCGTTTATAACAATCGCAACACTAATTGTAATTGTAATTGCAAACACTCGCTGCAAACATATGCTAGTGCCAGACAAAAAGGAGGTACCAGCAAAAACACTATCAGGCTCACAAAATAACATTCCACGGCGATGCGATGAATCCGAAATAATAAAATGAATATTTGACGGCAGTATAGGCGACTGCTATTGCAATATAGCTTTATCTTACAATCAAAATTTTTACACATTCAATAGAATTTAGTTGAAAGTGGCTAATGTAGCTTCTATAGGGTTCCACAAGACCAATTTGGACTGTTTCAGAGCAAGTTTATCGCAATTGGCGAGGTTGTATTTTAATTCCGGGGGGTCTGTCACATTTAGGTAGTCTATTGTAATAGTCCAAATAATATTCGTTTAGTTTTTGAACGCAATGGTTTAAGGCCACGCAAAGTAATTCCTCGTTGCTCTGATCGCCTTATTTAGGGAGCAGAGAGGATCGAACATCCTTATATTCCATGGCGTTTTGGAACGAAATAAAATTACGTCAATAATTTCTTCCAAAAACCAACATTAGCATCAAAACACATAAATTTCATAGCTGAGGTCAAGCTCTAGCGGAAAGTTTTGAAGAGTTTCATGCAGATTTAATGAAACTGTCTTCAAGCTATAGTTTTGGTGACCTAAAGGATGATCTTGTATGAGACAGATTCCTATATGGCAGCAAGGACAGCACGGTGAAAAACATAATTCTGGAAGAAGAGGAAGTGGATTTGGCAAAGCCGATTAAGTTCTACAAAGTAGCCAAGGATACTCTACGCCACATATCGCTGTTGCCCTTTACCACGATGGAGTAGTCGTGCTTTCTGACGTCGCCACTATGTTTTACATCTGCGGGCTCCGTCCACACGGGGACGTCCCTGCTCGGAAACCTGCTCCGAGCATGAGCGTCTACCATCAGCACAATGTGCTGACCGCTGCCGTCGTGAATGAGGGAGCGTTCGAGGAAGAAGACGAAGAAGACACGATGGAGGAAGTGGCTGTATTGGCAGCCAGAAGGAACCGAATCGACAGTATACGGATGCAAGAGAGTCAGTGCTTAAAAAACAAACAAGTGCTAAAGGTGCAAGTCCAAAAGATCCGTCAGTACTCGAAAAGAGCGCACCAACGTGGTTCCTGAAGTAAACAATTGCAATCTTCGCAAGAGGCGTGGGGAGTGTTTCCAGGGTGCCACGAGTTCCTGTGCAAACAAAAATCGCAAGTGCTGAACAAAACTCCGATCTCAGCTCAGCGTCACTCTTCAATAATTGATTCATTTGTTTTTCTTTTCGGAAAGGAACATTTATTAAAAAAATCTTTCGAAGTAAAAATGTTAGTGTGATCAAAACACCATAACAATAACAAAGCACTAAGTTATGTTCATGCAGTATGGATACAAGTGAGCCGTGGCATTTCAGTATCATATATGTCAATCTTTCGTAATTCAATAGTTGCCACGTTTTGCATTATGGCGGACATTGGTTATTTCTTTTTTTTTTATTTTTTTGTTGGATGTAGTGGGGCTCTATTGTATACTCGCTGTGTGAACCGTGCTACCGCCTTTTCCTCGTCTGACCTTGTTTTTGTGCATAGATCGTAAAAAAACAAATTTTTGGAAAAGTTCTGCGAAATATAAAAAAAGATTGGCATGTTACTGAAATTCCAAGAAGGCTATTAACAAATACAAATAAACGTAGAACTTGAGTCCAAACTACAATATACAGCAAATCAAGTGGTTGCATGACAGAGCTAAAACAGGACATAAGCAGTAGTGTGTTGCAAGCTTTTGGAGACTATGAAAAGCGTGGGGATGAGTACTGCACGGATCTACGCAAATGTGAAACAGACAAGATAAATGGACTCAAAGAAGGCTGTTTGATTTTCCACATAAACGGTTAGTTTAACAAATGGAGATGTATTTTTTATTATTCATTTATTTGATTGCAGGTGCTTTGGACAGAGTCCTTAAAAAATTAAATAAGGTCATAAACAATGAAACTATCAACGAAGCAGACATGTTTTTGGCAATAGTGAACAGCCAAAAGGTTTAATCTCGTATAACAATTTTCTTTCGCACCGCATTCCCAATTAGCTGGGCTACGGTACAGCATTGGTGTAGAATGGCATTAAGTACTCTCCTTGGATTTTTTTATAACGAGAGCCCTGTATCAAATGTTAAAGAAATATATGCTGGTGCACAAACGCAAAAAAGGAATTACCAAACCTCTTGACGAGTGCTTAAGCTAGGCAGTATAGAAAATTACTTGAAAAAGGCGACTAGCAAATGCAGACTAAATACTGAAAAAGCGGAGCTAGCATTGGAGGAGTTCCAATCAAAAGCAAAACTTAAAATTGCTGAACTACAAGTTGTATGATCTATACAGAAATTATAGGTTAGACTTATAGATTTTCTTGAGATCAAATGAAATGAACAGGAGACAATTGCAGAAGGTACGGTAGGACAATTCGACAATCCACTGTATCCACAGGATAAAATAGAACAAAGAAGCCATGGCGCCGCACATGACCGGTGGGCATGAGGTGGGAAATCAGAGCAACCAATACCACGAAAACTTAAATATTTATTTCGACCATTTTGATATATGTGCTATGAGGACTAAGCATACCGCTCACCAAAACTAAATCTTTTATTTACCAATACCAATAAAGCAAACCGATTAATATAAGTACAAAAAATGTAGATCATATTATACCGAAATAAAAAACAAAAACATGTAAAAGAAAGATTTCAGTATTGAGTGGGTACAAGATACAAACGTGTCACTGGTTTTTGAAAGGTGCCATTTGCCGTACGTACCGTAGCGACACGACAAATTCCATCTGACCCTGGATGCAGGTGCATAACACGAGCAAGATGCCAATTCAAAGGCGGAACTAATTCATTTTTGATTAGAACCAGTTGTCTTACTTCAAGGTTGGGTGTGTGTTTATACCATTTATTATGAAGCTGTTAAGAATTAAGTAAGCTTTCTGTTTGTGATAACTGTACAGTTCTTCATATGTAAGAATTTTATTTCCTATAATTCAAAACAAATGATTCTTTACACTCTTAATTCCTGCTTCCCTCATTGAATCTTCCCAAGTACCTGTCTCATGCTGTATGCCTTCCACAACGGGCCGATTAGCGCCAACAAAATTCGTACTACGCAGCGACCTCGTCTTCCGATAAATCGGCATAACGTAGTAAAAAACTCTTGAGTTGAAAGGCTGGATGCCAATTCAAAATTTACAGCCTTCTAGAAACATCAATCAAAAGAACACAAGTAAGCCTTTTGAAATTTTATTCCATGACTTTTGCCCATGGTAACTAGACCAAGGACAGCATGGTGAAAAACAGACTTCTAGGAGAAGAGGAAATAGATTTGGCAAAGACGATCAAGATCTGCAGAGCAGCCGAGGAGGCTCTACGCCACATATCGTAGTCGCCCTTTACCGCGATGGAGGAGTCTTGATTTCTGATGCTGCCACCATGTTTTACGTCTGCGTCCCCGCTCGAAAACCTGCTCATTCAAAAACCGAGCATTAGCTTGTGCTATCAGCACACCAGAAGGCACAACAAACCCGTGGCCGCTGCCGTCGTGAATAAGGAAGCAGTCTAGCAGAAAGACGAAGAAGATACGGTGCAGGATGTGGCTGTACCCTGAGGGACCAGATCGGCAGTGTACTGAGGCAAGGTAGGCAGTGCTTAAAAAACAAACAAGCGTAAAAGATGCAAATCTAAAAGACCCACCAGTACTCGAAAAAACGCTATTTTGAGCGCCACCACAAGCCTCGTGAAGGAAACAATCACAATAATCGCAAGAGGCGTGTTGAGTTTTCCCGCGCGCCATCCGTTGCTGCGCAAACAATAACCGCAGGTGCTGAGCACAATTCCGATCTAAACCCATCGTCACTATTCAATAATTGATTCGTTTGTTTTACGTTTCCGCGGGAAACATTTATAAAAAAATTCCTCGACGTAAAAATTTTAATGTGTGACAAAAATACAAACGGTAACTAACCAAAGCACCAAGTTGTGTTCATGCAGGATGGATACAAGTGAGCTGTGGCATTTCATTTATCATATATGTCAGTCTTTCATGATTCAATAGTTTTCAAGGTTTTTCATTGTGGCGGTCATTATTTATTTGTTTTTTTTTGTTGCATGGAGTGATTGTGATCATGTAATCCGTCAATCAGTGTAGCTGCTCGCGGGCTTGCTTGTATCCCAGCAGATGCCTAGTCATTACCTAGTGCGCTATTGCGTAATACCTCAGCTAACCGCTCAACGGGTTCATCTAACAAAGACACCTGAACAGGCGAATCATTGGCGATTGCTGCGCTTCCATAAGATTATCAAATCTATTCCGCATTGCCATACCCTCCTGGTTCAAAGTCCCTTCAACATCCGAAGTTATTCTGCCTAACCGATTACGGAAATGAATAAGCCTCGACGAAATTCCACTAAATTCGTTTTGCTTGTTATTGACATCAAAATCTTCAATATCCCCTTGCAAGTCAACTAGTTTAATGCCACAAATTTGAATTTCACTGCTACATTCCAAACGTAATTTTGCACGATTTTCTACGACGGTACAGTTTGAAGGTTGTCCCCTTATAGCGAACTCATAAGCAAGTTCGTCCGCACGCAACCGATTAACTTCCATCATTAAAAACAGGCAGCAAAAAAGAATCTTATCTAAAAAAAACTATCTCACGTTGGGCGCCAAAATTGCCACGCTTTTTATATGCAAATGAAATTATTAAAAAAAAAGAAAAAAATTATTAACTCCGTTGAGTTCGAGCAACACACGATCTAGAATAATGGGCGTGACAAGAGAAATAAAAGATTCACGTAAACCCGGCTGAGAGCTGGGTCAAATAAAAAAAAGTATTAAATGGGCGCCACAATCCTTTAGGCCCAGAAGATTTTTTATGAGGTAATTCCCAGCGGACTTTACTGGAAAACAGGCAGGTGTGCTCAACTTGGAATAGTTAACGCCAAATAAACAGAAGAGAAAAAAGGTAAGTATATATATACTATATTAAAAAAGTATAACGCAATCGTTACAAGTTAAAGGCAACAAACAATTAAGGCCTAAAAGGCTTAAGGTAAGTATTTAAAAAAGTAGTACTAAAAAGATATAAACAAAATAATTATTATAGTGAAAAGCAACAAACAATTAAGGTCCAAAAGGCTTAAGGTAAGTATTACAAAAAAGAGAGCTAATCGCCAAACCTATACGTGGAATCAATTGCGATCACGATAAAAATAATAATCAAGGGAGGGCAATCGTAGCAGCAAGCGCATGCGCGACGCACCCGGGAAACACAATATGAAGCGGTATATGCTTGGTAACCTTATACGTGTTACGCCCCTGGATAAACGTCGTTTCGCCGTGGAAATTCTCGTCTAAGATAACAGCTGCCTGCCCATCCACAAATGCTTGACAATCATATAAAAAAAGCCTACGAACGCGTGAACAAATTAGCAACCATGTTTACTATCACAATAATTCAGAAGTTACCTTGTTGTTGTGTGGTTTTGAAGTAGAGCGTATGATAAACGTTTCAAAAGCCGACAATCGCCGATCAGTGGTTTTGTGCGATATCAACAATCACACACTACCCACAAATAAGCAAATTTACAACACCAAAATCCTGACTTTGCAGAAAATGCGTTAAAACAATCGCAATACTAATTATAATTGTAATTTCAAACACTCGCTGTATCATACACTATTCTATTCTGAATGTGAACTGCAAACATATGCTAGTGCCAGCCAAAGGGAGGTACCAGCAAAAACACTATCAGGCTCACAAAAAGGCATTCCACGGCGAGGCGATGAATCCGAAATAATAAAATGAGAATTTGACGGCAGTAGAGGTGACCACTATTGCAATATAGCTTTATCTTAAAATCGAAACTGTTAAACATTATTCGATAGAATTTAGTTGAAAAGTAGCTAATGTAGCTTCTATAGGGTTTCACAATACCAATTTGGCAGTTTCAGAGCAAGTTTATCGCAATTGGCGAGCTTGTATTTTAATTCGGGGGGTCTGTTACATATAAGTAGTCTACCGTAATGGTCCAAATAATTTTCGTTTCGTTTTTGAACACAATGGCTTAAGGCCACGCAAAGTAATTCCTCGCTTCTCTGGTCGCCTTGTTTAGGGAGCAGAGAGGATCGAACATCCTTCTATTCCATCGCGTTTTGGAACGAAATAAAATTACATCAATAATTTGTTCCAAAAACCAACATTAGCATCAAAACACATAAATTTCACAGCAGAGTTCAAGCTCCAGGGGAAAGTTTTGAAGGGTTTCATGCAGATTTAATGAAACTGGCTTCAAGCTATAGTTTTAGTGACCTAAGGGACGATCTTGTATAAGACAGGTTCCTGTATGGCAGCAAAGACAGCACGGTGAAAAACATACTTCTGGAAGAAGAGGAACTGGATTTGTCAAAGACGATTAAGATCTACAAAGTAGCCAAGGAGACTGTACGTCACCTATCGCTGTTGCCTTTTACCACGATGGAGTAGCCGTGCTATCTGACTCCGCCACTATGTATTACATCTGGGGGCTCCGTCCACACGGAGACGTCCCTGCTCGAAAACCTACTCCAAGCATGAGCGTCTACCATCAGCACAATAATCATGTGACCGCTGCCGTCGTGAATGAGGGAGCGTTCGGGGAGAAGACGAAGAAGATACGATGGAGGAAGTGGCTGTGTTGGAAGCCACAAGGAACCTAATCGACAGTATACAGAGGCAAGGAGTCAGTGCTTAGAAAACAAACAAGCGCTAAAGGTGCAAATCCAAAAGACCCGTCAGTACTCAAAAAGAGCGCAACAACGAGGTTCCTGAAGTAAACAATTGCAATCATCGCAAGAGGCTTGGTGAGTGTTTCCAGGGTGCCAAAGGTTCCTGTGCAAACAATAATCGCAAGTGCTGAACACAACTCCGATCTCAGCTCAGCGTCACTCTTCAATAATTGATTCGTTTGTTTATCATTTCGGTGGGAAACATTTATAAAAAATCCTTCGCCGTAAAAATTTTAGTGTGATCAAAAATACATAACAATAACAAAGCACTAAGTTGTGTTCATGCAGTATGGATACAAATGAGCCGTGGCGTTTCATGATCATATATGTCACTCCTTCGTAATTCAATAATTTCACGTTTTGCTTTGTGGCGGGCATTGGTTATTTCCTTGTCGTTTTTTTGTTGGATGCAGCGGGGATCCATTGTATACTTGCTGTGTGAACTGTGCTACCGCCTTTTCCTCGTGTACCCTTGTTTGTTTTTGTGCACAGATCGTAAAAAATCGTAAAAACAAATTTTTGGAAAAGTTTTGCGAAATATCAAAAAAAGATAAGTATGTTACTGAAATTGCAAGAAGGCTATTGACAAATACAGCTAATGTAGAACTTAACAAACGAGTCCAAAGTGCAATATACAGCAAAGCAGGTGGTTGTGTGACAGCTAAAACAGGACATAAGCAGTAGTGTGTTGCAAGCTATTGTGGACTATGAAAGGGGTGGGGATGAGTACTGCACGGATCTACGAAAATGTGAAACAGACAAGATAAATGGACTCAAAGAAAGCCGTTAATCTCGTACAACACACTTATTTCGCAATGTGTTTCCAATTAGCTGGACTACGGTACAACATTGGTGCAGAATGGCATTAAGTACTCTCCTTGGAATTTTTTTAAATTACAGCCCTGGAGCAAATGTTAAAGAAATATATGTTGGTGCACAAACACAACAAAGAAATCGCCAAACCTCTCGACGAGTGCTTAAGCTAGACAGTATAGAAAATCACTTGAAAAAGGGACCAGCAAATACGGACCAAATACTGAAAAAGCGGAGCTAACACTGGATGAGTTTCAATCAAAAGCAAAACTTAAAATTGCTGAACTACAAGTTTTTATGCTCTATACAGAAATAATAGGTTAGACTTATAGATTTTTTTGAAATCAAATGAACAGGAGACAATTGCAGAAGATACGGTAGGACAATTCGACAATCCACTGTAGCTACAGGATAAAAAAAGAACAAGGAAGCCATGGCGCGGCACATGACAGGTAGGCATGAGGTGGGCAATCTGAGCAATTTACACCTTGAAAGCTTAAATATATTTCGACCATTTCCATATAAGTGCTATGAAGATTAAGCAGCAATACCAATAAAGCAAAACCAATTAATATAAGTGCAAAAAAAATGTAGATCATATTATACCGAAATAAAGAACAAAAACACGTGAATGAAAGATTGCGGTATTGAATGGCTATAGGACACAAACGTGTCACAGGTCTTTGAAAGGTGCCATTTGCCGTACGTACCGTGGCGCCACAACAAATGCCATCTGACCCTGGATGCAGGTGCATAACACAAGCAAGTTGCCAATTCGAAAGCGGAACTAATTCATTTTTCATTAGAACCAGTTGTCTTACTTCAAGGTTGGGTGTGTGTCTATACCATTTATTATGAAGCTGTTAAGAATTAAGTAAACTTTCTGTTTGTGTTAACTCTGTGTACAGGGTGTCCCATTTTCGTTGTAATTGTAGGGTATCTCGGTAGCTATTAATGCTAGAGGGTTGCGGTTTCGACATTACTGTATTACTTCAGCTGTACCGTCGCCATTTTTGTATCGTCTTTTGTTTTAAAGCCATAACCAATTTTTGGAGAATGCAGCATTTCTTCAGCTCTGTTTCTCGCTTGGGTATGTAGATACAAAAAAACTGTAGACATATTTTATAAATATTATTATTTTGAATCCAGTGGCGTATCCCGTAGTCTTTTAGGTCACATTTTTGAGATATAACACAAACTTGCATTGTTTTAATGGAAACAATAGTTGGCTTTGCTATGGTTGAAAAGGCCTATTTTCTCTGATTAAAAAATGTATACATTGATGGGTTTATTTTTACTAAATTTGAAATTATTCAATTTTTTTAATAATTGAATCATATTGTATGCATACATCCAGGAGGCTATGGAATAAGAAAATATACGACATAATTTATATTATTAAGTAAAAATTTTAATCCTTTAAAAATAATATATGCATATTTGAATACATACATAAGACTCCTAAGAGCGCTCATGCATTTTTTATCGATAATTTAAGAGGCCATGTAACTAATGAAAATTATTGTTTATTTGAAGATAAGTACCTACGCATTGTTTATCATCAAATATTAACAACCATATTAACGAAAAACGTAAAATCGCATGAAATTGTTACAAAAATTGGAATAATACCAAAATTAGTAAAGATAAAAATAACAATGTATACATTTTCTTAATCAGCAAAAATAGTTCATTTCAACCATAGCAAAGTCAACTATGGTTTCCATTTAAAAAACGCAAGTTTGTTATATCTGAAAAATGTGACCCCCTAAAAAAATTCTGAGTATGCCACTGGCTTCTATCTATAATATCTATAAAAAATGTTTCTACAGTTTTTTTGTGTCTACATAGCCAATCGAGATATTGAGAACTGAAGAAATGTTACATTTTTCAAAAGTTGGCTATGGCTTTAAAACAAAAGACGGCATCGTATGAAAATGGCGATGGTACAGCTCAACTCACAACAAAAAAGTAATACCGTAATGTCGAAACCGCAACACTCTAGCATTAATAGTTACCGAGATACCCTACAATTACAACGAAAATGGGACACCCTGTACAGTTCTTCATATGTAAGAATTTGATTTCCTATAATTCGAAATAAATGATTCTTTACACGCTTAATTCCGGCTTCCCTCATTGAATCTTCTGAAGCATCTGTCATGCTGTATGCCTTCCACAACGGGCCGATTAGCGCCAACAAAATTCGTGCTACGCAGCGACCTCGTCTTGCTATAAACCGGCATAACGTAGTAAGAAACTCTTCAGTTGAAAGGCTGGAAGCCAATTCAAAATGTACAAACTTCGAGGAAAAACAATCGAAAAAACACAAGTAAGGCTTTTGAGATTTTATTCCACAACTTTTGCCCATGGTAACTAGACCAACGACAGCATGGTGAAAAACAGACTTCTAAGAGAAGAGGAAATAGATTTGGCAAAGACGATCAAGATCTGCAGAGCAGCCGCGGAGACTACGCCACATAGTCTCGTCGCCCTTTACCGCGATGGAGGAGTCGTGGTTTCTGATACTGCCACCGTTTTTTACGTCTGCGTCCCCGCTCGAAAACCTGCTCATACAATACCCTAGCATTAGTGTATGCTATCAGCACACCAGAAGGCACAACAATCCCGTGGCCGTTGCCATCGTGAATAAGGAAGCATTTGTAGGAGAAAGACGAAGGAAATACGGTGGAGGAAGTGGCTGTGTAGGTACCCTGAGGAACCAGATCGACAGTATACAGAGGCAGGATAAGCAGTGCTTAAAAAACAAACAAGCGTAAAAGGTGCAAATCCGAAAGACCCATCAGTACTCGAAGAAAGCCGTTTTTAAGCTCCACAACAAGCGTTGTTAAATAAACAATCACATTAATCGCAAGAGGCATGTTGAATTTTCCCGGGCGCCACCCGTTCCTGCGCAAACAATAACCGCAGGTGCTGAGCACAATTCCGATTTCAGCCCAACGTCACTGTTCAATAATTGATTCGTTTGTTTTTCGTTTCCGCGGGGAACATTTATAAAAAATTCCTCGGCGTAAAAATTTTAGTGTGACAAAAATACATAACAATAACTAAACAAAGCACCAAGTTGTATTCATGTAGGATGGATACAGGTGAGCTGTGGCGTTTCGTTTATCATATATGTCAGTCTTTCATGATTCAATAGTTGCCAGGTTTTTCATTGTGGTAAGCATTATTTGTGTTTTTTTGTTGTAGGGAGTGGTTCACTGTGTGAACCGTTGCTATCGACTTTCCTCGTCTAACCTTATTTTTGTACATAGATAGTAAAAGTAAGGTGTAATCATTATGGGCAAAATTCTAAGGCAGTCTTAGGACAACCTTCGAAGGAATTATCGCTCTGGCGAAGAACTAACCTCCGGGACTATGTAAGTTGTCATAATTGTAATTATCTACTTTATTGTTCTATGTACTATTTTATGTTTTAAATGTTCACCCTTATGTTACGTTACTTAGCTCTAATCAATAATTGTCGATTCTCCCAGTTCTCAGTTTTCTGTTTCAGGGATCTAGCGTGGTGTAGTGTTTTGTGCAGGTTAACCAGCGGGCCGGGTCGTATCCTACTTCCAGGCCACGACATTGGTGGAGGCGCCTTTCGACCCCCAGGTGCCATTAAGGAGATGAGGTAAATCCGCCAACCTGAAATTACCACTCCTATTATATCCCGTTTTTCCCTACTATAGTAAACCAAGACACTAGATTGTCAATCAATGCTATTTGGGGCGGGTTTAAAATGGTCCTTGGCACTTACAACAAAAAGAGCCTAAATGTCGATGGTTTCTGAGGGATGAATTAATTCCAGTGTTACTGATGGTGGCTTGCCACTCGAGACACTTGGTGCCCAAGAAATCAACTCTTGGCGCAGTTATAGCGGATACTCTATAAGCCTTTAATTCTGGTGGTATCAATAAATACTGTAGTAAATTTCCTTACTATGCCTAAAAAATATAAGCCAGGATAGCGGAAACGCGACGCGGTCAGACCAAGGCTGCCAGACCCCCAACCCAATAGGCCTCCAACGCCGACCTTATCACATTATCAGAAGAAAACCGCAATGGAWTTCGATAAGTTGTCGAAAGAAACCCAAGCCTTTTTCCTTAGACTATTTGGCCCCGAAAACTAATTAGTACCCCGTTTTTGATGATGCGATATAGGTCAATTTGTTAGGATAAGGTTATAATAATAGATACATATCAGATATATTTAACCAAACAACGCATGAGGTATGCAAAATAGGTGGTATTATAATTAGTGCTGCACGAAAAAGATATGGTAGAATACGAACGCCGATAGGAGGATTACTAGAAATCACAGAAAGATAGAAATGACAAAATAGAAGAATTTAACCCTGTATACAGGAGCACGAAATTTGAAATCAACCCGTTCACACCGACAAACGCACCAATAAAAAGCCCACCGACAACACCAGTAATTCCACCAACAGATCCAAACCCATCGACAGGCGCTTGTCGCAAAATTACAGTCCAAGTAACACAAAAAAAGGCCAGAATTTCAAACAGTACCACCACCAGAAAACACCCCAGCGCCGCCCATCAGAAGGAATAACAAACACAACGCTTGCCAAGGCAATGGCAGATGGCCGAACGCCCACCATACCAAAATTTCCACGCTCAGACGTCCAAGCTACATTTATTCGCCAATACGAACAATCTGCAGTCTGCAACGGATGGAACGGTACGTACAAAATTAATTATCTTGGTACCTTTTTGACCGGAGCTGCTGACATATGGTACGATGGCTATGTAGCCAAACCGAACAATCGTCAGAAAGAATGGAATGAAATGAAAAACTTTATCAAAGAGTTTAGCAGCGGACGGCCTCTTCGGAAACTAAAATTCCTAGTGAACACTAGAAAACAATCGAGCAAAGAAGACATCAAACACTATTACTACAACTTGGTACACTGGCGAACGCGGTTGATCCGAAGATGCTACTCGACACTTTCCGTGGCCATTTCGAGAATGGCCTACATCCGTCGTACTACGAAACCAAATGAGTAATAACGTAACGAACGCAGGGCAACTTAAAGATTTAGTGCTACGGCTGAGCGACATACGCGAAACAGCCTTGGTAGCACAAATGACAGTCGAAACAAGCTTGCTATGGTTATCAGACCAGCAGCCGACACCGCAGCAAACATACGAATAAAAGCAGCTGAAGGCCCAACAACAATTACAACAATCCAGGGCGAGCCGAGAAATTAGAGTCGCAACCAGCAACCCAGAGGAGGTCGCGGCTACTGGCGAGGTTCCTCCAGAGGAGAAGGCAAAATTTTCACTAGATCTCGCTCAAGAGGCGGATACAATATGTCACACACGGGGTGCCCACATGGAAGACCCAGATTCACAAATAGCAACAAATGTAACTACTATGCGGGTCCCTGCCGATCAAGTTGGAATAGCCCACAAATAATTCTCCGAAGAAAGACCGAGAACCCTAAACGGGAGTTTAGAGAGTCTCACCGACGTCGTCTTGCACCAGTCCAATTCAAGGACTACCAGCGACTAGCATCCAGTTCTTATAGTTAAAGGGAGTGAATAACCTTCTGGAAACAGAAATAATATTAGCTACAGAATACAGTCGCAATATAATAAACAAGAATGTAGTAGAAATACTAAGGATACCCGTCAAGTCATGCAAGCACATACTACGAACAGTAGATGGGCAGAAACTGAAGCTTTACCAAATAGCAAAGCGGCATCCGTAGCAAGGTTCATATTCGAAAGAATAATAACAAAACATAGAGCACCATGGCAGCTATTGAGTGACGCAGAAAGTGTTTCAGTCAGAACCAGTGCGGGAATCACTAAGACTCGTGGGAACAACAAGCACTTTCACTAAGCTGTTGTCCGTTTATGGATTCGAACTTGGAAAATTTCAGTCAAATCACCCTCAGGTTATAGCAGAACTGCATGAAAACTTGAATAATACTAATTACATAATAACTGACAACGATTGTACTAAAACTTTAGGTATTGTTTGGAATCCAGATACAGATAATTTTATTTATACTTCAACTAACACATCTTTTGATAAGAGCGAGATAACTAAAAGAAGTATTCTATCATACATAGCAAAGCAGTTTGACTTGGTTTGCTTGCACCAATAACGGTCATTTCGAAATTAATTATACAATCCTTGTGGAAACTCAATCTTGATTGGGTTGATCCAATACCCCTACATATTCGACATAAATTCTTAGAATTTTATAATCAATTGTCTCAAATAAAATCATTTTATATACCGCGCCTTGTTTTGGTAAATAATCTAGTAAACATTCAAGTTCATGGATTTTCCAATGCCTCAGAATTTGCATATGGGGCTTGCGTTTACTTAGTGTGACAGGACGAACTCAACAATGTACAGTCACTTGCTTTGTGCAAAATCAAGGGTAGCACTACTGAAAACTGTTTCTTTACCACGGCTAGAGTTATGTGGAGCTTTGTTACTTGCCTGTTTAATAGGCAAATGTCTTAAAACATTAAACTTGCCTATTGCCTATGCAAGATGTATTTTACTATACCGATTCAACTATTGTACTGGCATGGTTATCCAGAGAACCAAACACATCAAAAACCTTCGTAGCAAACCGCACTTCTGAAATCTTACAGCTAAACAATCCTAATAATTGGTATCACCTGCAGTCTTTAGATAACCCAGCAGATTTGGTATCGAGGAGAACTAGTCCAAAAAATTTATTAAATTCTCAGCTATGGTGGCATGTTTGAGCGGTCATTTCTATTCAATGCCTTCAGCGAAATTATCTGCCGTTGAAATATCAGATGAACAGTATCCCCTTTGCCCGAAATAAAATGTTTAACATCAATTTTACTTACTGCTGAAAAATTTGACATTTTTGAGTGGTGTTATAGTCTTTCCAAATTGCAAAGAGTTATTGCTTATTGCTTACATTTTATACACAATGCGAAATCACGAAGTGGTATTTCTCTTGAATCGATTTATAGTGGAAATTTATCCGCGTGTGAAATAATTAACAGTTCTTGTATGCTAACAAAAATCGTCCAAACAGAATGTTTTCATCATGAGTTGCGAGCGTTGACATTGTCAGGAAGCGTCAAGCCTTCCAGTAAATTAAATAGATAATCACGGGGTGGTTCGTGTCGGTAGTAGAGTAGAACACTCACAACTATCGTATGATAGTAAACATCCCGCAGTGTTGCCAAGCAAGCACACTTTAACGCGACTAGTTATAAAACGCGAGCACATTCGCAGCTTACATTCAGGTTTGCAAGGCACGCTATCTTATGTCAGGCACAATTATTGGCCAGTTAATGCAAAGCGCGAAGTTAAAGGTGTGTTGCGAAATTGTATTTCTTGTTTCAGAGCAAACCCTTCAAATTTGAATAAGAAAATGGGTGAATTGCCTCAGCCACGAGTAAAGCCATCTAGAGTATTTGCTGCCTGTGGTCTTGATTATGCCGGTCCGTTCGAGCTTAAAGACGGAAAAACTAGAAATCGAAAGATTATCAAAGGATACATTTGTAATTTAATTTGTTTAGCCACCAAGGTCATTCACCCCGGGATGCCTTCTGACTTGTATTCCGATAACGCGACAACTTTTGTTGGTGCGAATAATAATTTAACTTCGGTTTTTGAGAAACTTGTTCAGACTAAAGGTTTTCAAAATTTTTTATTAGATTCCCATATTCAATGGCACTTTATTTCACCTCTTGCTCCCCATTTTGGAGGACTATGGGAATGTTCAATAAAATCTATAAAATCACATTTAAAAACAATTTTAAATAATACGCCATTAACTTTCGAAGAGTTCTATACTTTGTTAACGTAAGTCGAAGCTGCACTTAACTCTCGACCTATAATACCCTTATCACAAGACTCAAACGAACTGCAAGCCATCACGCCTGGTCATTTTGTCTTCGGTCAAGCTATAAGAGCGTTACCAGAAGACAATTTGCTGTCGCAGCCGTTGTGTTTCAGAGCATGCTTCAAACATATTCAGAAGATGTTCCACCACCTTTAGTCAAGATGGAGAGGCGAATACTTTCATCAACTGCAGCAACGAAACAAATGGCAGTTCCAAAAGAACATTCCCAACTTTGTGGATTCCCTTGTTCTTATCAAGGAGGACAACCTCCCTCCACTGCGGTGCCCATTGAGTAGAATTGTGGCAGTTCATCCCGGCAACGACATCATCAGGGTTTGCATCCCTTCTGGAACTTTCAAGCGAGCAATCACCAAGATTTGCTTATTCCCAGTTCCTGAAGAAGATCAACGATCGAGCAGTGCGCGAATGCAGTTGCGTAATTCTTCGAAAAAATGAATGAACTGGTTACCTTTATCGTCTTTTTGTGTAATTTACACTTTGTTATTTTCTTTATTGAGTTCAAGTTACTCTTGTTCATTTAATTTTTGCAAATAAGCCAATCATTATTCTTTTTAATATGTATTCAACAATTGTTGTTCCACATGTATTGCTGCATTTAATAATATTGTACTTATTTATTATATATATTCGTTGTATATATTACTATATTAGCTGTATGCGTATCATCGTTGCAAGGTTGTCACATACTAATTATTATATGTTTAGGTTGTAATGTTATTTACATTAAATTTATGATTGTTTTGAAAGCGGATCCTTTCAAGCGCGGCGGTATGTTTAGCGTATTTCGTATCGGTTTGTGTTTTTACTTGAACTTGTTTTTGTGAAACTTCCTCCGATGCTGTGCGGCGGTGCGGAGGCTGGACACTTGTGCGACCCTCCGGTGAATTAAACGTCTGTCATCTCTCCTACATAATATAAAATAACTTCTAAACTACAGTCCACCACATCGCTTCAATATCTAAGCAGCCGTTTTTGTAGCTACACCGAAGTAGTGTAAGACACATAGAGGCTAACTCTTGATAAACAATGTGAAAGATAACTAATTTATGTGCAATTTTTCAATCAAAACGTGCCTATCAGTCTTTGAGCCTATTATTTCGCATTTGCGTCCCCTCCATCCTCCATGAAAAACCCTGTTCATGATTTAATCGTCTGCCTAAATAATAATGATATGCAACTATAAAGGAATGCATTAGATTTTTGATAAGAGCGTGCACCTAGCTATAATTGTCACTTACAAAATAATAATATGTCAATGTGTTTATTTTACTCACATAAAAGAAAAAAATTTTTACAATTGAAGATAGGGAGGATTTTTGCGACTTCTGAAAAATTTACAGTTTTAGAGTAACGTGGTTTGCTAATAGGTCTACGATTGCAGATAAATATTTGCTTATATTGAGCCTGTACTTAAAATTACGTTTAAAAAACTATTACTATAAGCAGCTGAGAATTAGACTATATTAAGCAAAAGCTGACCAAGCAACAAATTCCCAGAAATTGAGTTAGTGCCATTTGTTAACCCAGTACCATCTGTTGCATGAAGTACTAAGTGACACTAAACCAATGGATTAAAACTGTATTGTCAACAGAGAACCACGCGACAGTCAGGTTCTTGGTTCTGTTTGGGTGTTAAGAACTTTAACATTTATGTCGTTTAGTTCCTTTTGATCTGTCGCTTGGCCACTTTGTGTGTTAGCATATGGGTTGTTGGTTTTATTTCAATTTTTAATCAGCTGGATGTGGCTTGATGCAGCAGTTTATAAAATACATGTTTTGAGTGTTAAAACTTGGCATTTCTTTAGTAAGTGATGTAGTCTAATAGTAGAGGTGAACCTTCAATAAATTTAGTCCAGAAGACATCACATCGAGATCAGAAAAAATGAAGAAGTAGGTAAATAATGAAATGTTTCAGAGCTACTTCTGAGGAAGACACCGACATGAGTGTCGAAACGTCAAGGTCTAATAACCAACGTGGGAACCAGCCCGGAAAACAACATGTCAATGAAATGTGACGTTAGAATTTGGTTGTAAAAAAAACCATTTGGTTTCCAGAATTCCAACGAAGGAAATCTTCCTCGTGCTGTTACTCGCGAGGAGCAAAATGTTGGTATAGTATTTCAGGGTTGTGACACATCCCGTTCATCATCGATCAGTGAACAACCTGAAGTGCAAGCTAACAGTAGAATGAACATAATTTCGGTAATGACCATACCTACTTAAAATGCATTTTGTCAGGCTGATATGCAAGCTGCAACTGACAGATCTGTAAATTCTGATTTTGATGATAGCGACGCCGACCCTACGTGTGAATCTCACGAAACAGAGGAGGTTGCGGAACATTCCGACGAAAACGTTTTCTTTTAAGAAAACCAACCTGAAACTCATGAATCTTCACTGGCAGACCCTCGAAAGGAAGAAAGCAAAAATTTCCAGGTCAGACATGTAGTACATGAAAAAGATTGAAAGATAGCAATAAATTTCTTCACAAACTTTTACAGCCTTAAATCCTACAACCTTCAGGTTGGCTTCCTGGCAGTGTGAGAGAGGTAGATATCAACAGGAAAGGAGAAGAAACAGCACTCCAGAATATATTGCTTAGGGGAATCTGAAGTATGTAAGGAGTTTTTAATGAAAGCTCTACAGGTAACATCAAAACGAATTCGTACAGCTGTTAAGAAATTTGTAAGTGGTGATTTGAAGGATGGTAGAGGTACAAAGTCTGGTGGAAGAAATCGTACGTCCTAATTAGCTTTTGATAGCGTGATAGAATTTAAAAAAATTAAAGAATTTTCGAGATATGTATCTCATTACTGCAGAAGTAAGAACAATTCTTTATTCCTTATGCCCGATCTGACTGAAGCACAAATGTATGAGCTTTACCTCTCAGAGGACCGGCCTGTTGTAGTTTTACTATTTACAAAAAAAATATATGAAAATTTTAATCTGAGGAGAGACCCTCTCGCTTGTACCTGTCAATTAATTTTTTATTCTGTCCGATACGCAGAGGCATTTCGAGCAAACCAAGGAAATATGGAGAGCTTTCCAAGACTGGTCTGTATAGCAGAAACTCTAACAGGTGGAGTGGAAACCCTGATACTCTTAGTGACCCTGAGGTTCTTCCCCAGAAGAAGGGKAACCCAAAGAAAACKCCTAAGGATGGCAAGCTGGGCAGACTTAGCAAGTGCAGTTCCAGTCAAAGTAATATAGTGCAGACATGCACTGTACGTAATCTTTATCTTGGTGACATTGCTTGCAGTGTAACTTTAGACCCCGTCAATATAAAAATGGATATCTGAGGATGATGTTTCATGTTGAGCACTTATTTACATTCAGCAGATGAAGAATAAAATTTTACTGATAAGAACTTTGCGTTATTTATTGGAAACTTTGCTGGTTACTTATGCATGTTTTATGCTACATAATCAATATAATCCTTATTGATATGCGATAGACGTGAACTCGCATCATTTTCCAAGTATTTTTTCAACTTCTAATTTTGATCTTAGTAAAGACAAAATTAAAGTTATTAATTATTTAGCAATATGCAATTCTTTTTTTAATGGTTGCAATTCAATTTATTTTAAACAGCCTAATATTTCTTTTTTAGTTAAAGCCAATGAATACTTACGACAATATGATGTCTGCTAAATTTATTTTGACATTAGACGTAGAAAATTTCAGTTTTAGTTTTAGATTTTAGTACTGAGGATGGCTAATTAAGATAAAAGCATTTCATCAAACAGGCATAAAATGAAGGTGTATAAACTTCATTAAGTTTCAAAAATAAAAAAAATGGGTTAGTATCTTTTATGTTTAGTGTTAAAGGGAAAATATTCTTGTACACTTCTTGGAATTTGATGTTTTAGATTTTTTTTCTTAATGGCTTTAAAATGTCCTAACCTGTTTCTACCTCCCTGTATCTATTTTAGTGGAGGATATATCTATCTTCAATCCTTCCACCATGATAAACGTGTACCTTTGAAAAGTACCTGTCATGCACCTTTTTCGATATATTTCAATTTATAGTAGTGTGAGTACTACATTTAATCATTTAAAGAATCTACCAAAATATTTAAATTCCTTATCCCAAAGAACCCCGGAGTACCAAATTTTGTTTAAATATTTTATTATTTGTAAAATTTATTTTAAAATATTGAATCAAAATTTGAAACTTAACCCTTGTATCTTTCTTACTATTAATTTTTGGCCTAAGATGAATCGCGCTATTGTACACATACTTTAGGAACATCCTGTAGGTATTATCACCTCTTCGAGTCTCGAAGGCTCATTGCTTAATTGGCTATTCTCCATTTTCCCTTATCTAGTACCAGATTATCTTCCACCTCATTCTTCCAATGTCTTTTTGATTTTCCCTTTTCCTCTTTTTCCCACTTTATGTGGCAGTAATAGTCTTGTTATTCCATTACTACTCATCCTCATTACCTATGTCCTGGTCACCTAAGTCTGTAAGTCCTTTGCACTGATATAACTCACTTAGTTCTTTATTTGTTCTTCTTTTGTGTCCATTAGTGCATTTTGCCCCAAAGATCTTTCAGCATATTTTTATTATACATACTGTATGATTATTTTGTAAATGTGGCAGCTCATCGAGTCAGTCAGGTGCCATCACCCACCGGCGATTTTTGGGTTACAATGACCATAGCACATGCATCCTTATCCAGAAGCCTGAAGAAAAGAAGGAAGAGAAACAAGCCTACAACTGAACGGAGTGCACTTTTCGAACTGCGCACATTGAAGTTTTCATGCTTCACAAAAAGTCCCATATCCAAGGGGTTTATACCGCAAACACATCAATGACTACCAGGTCCTCAAAGGACACGTGCAATGTCTGTGATCGTTTTGCAGCAAAAATCAAAATGTAACAGGCTGAGGAACTTAAAAGGAAACTTAGAGATGATCTTGAAAAACATTTGGAATTAGCAGACATGACAAGGTTACATTTAAAACGCGACATGCAATGAGCCAAAGATGAGGCATTCGTGGAAACAGTAACGTATGACATGCAAAAAAACCTGCTTTTACCAAACATTCCCACAAACTTGGTGTTTTATAAAAGGCAAATGTGGGTTTATAATGAAGGAATTCACTAGGGAAAAATAGTAAGGGATACTGTTTTGTGTGAAAAGAAGGTGAATCAGGGCGAGGTGCCCAGGAAGTAGGGTCATGCACGAAGAAATATTTCGAAGTTAAAATTCTTCTTTAAGAAAATTATTCTTTCAGTGTAATCCACTAAAGTGTAAAGTATTTAGAAGTTTATGCACCTAAAGACATTGAAAAACTTACATTATGGTCAGACTCTTGCGGCGATCAAAACCGTAATATAAAAATTGTTTTTTTAATGTTGAAAAGCATATTAGTTCAACGCAGTTCGCTAAAAATCATCTACATGAAATATTTAATATGCGGCCATAGTTTTCTTCCAAGTGACTGACTTTGGGGACACTGAAAGTGCCTTAAAATATCAACCACGAATATATACACCAGAAGACTATAAACATATTATGCAAACTTGCCGCAAGAAAATCAAATTGACTGTCTATAGCATCAGAGAGAACATTTATTTGATGTTGAAGAACTGCAGCCGAATATTACAAACAGAACAGTCGGTAAAGATAAAAGGGAAGTAAGTTGGATGAAGACTAGAGTAATAAAGCTGGAAATGCCATTTTTAATTTTCTTAAGAAGTATTTGTCGAGACTGGTACTTTTAGAAAAGTATTTATACCTTTAAATAAGAGTTTGAGAGACCGAACACCGTGTAATTTTACACGTGATCTAATATTATTGTGGCCGAACGGAAAAGAATTTCCAATATGAAACTAAAGGATATAAAGGACCTTCTGCCGTATCTTTCCAAAGATGCCCATGTTTTTTACAAAGACCTGAGAGGAATGGACTATAATGATAACATTGAAGGGTTTATTTGTTTAAGTATATTATTATCAATGTTCTTTCAGAATGACCTTTAAGTTACCTTTGCTGTGCAATGTTTTGTTATATTTCTGATGAAATAAAATACATATTTTATATCACTCCGTCTATGATTACTGAGTATGTAAAACTTTCTTTTGTCTATTGTAATTACTGTAGCTATACCACAACCAAAATAGCTACAAATCTATATTGAGTAACAGAAAAAAGGTATTAAGCGCCTAATTAATTACTTCCACATCCAACGCATGGGAAGTATTGTATTGCATTGCGAAAAAAATTTAAAAAATTTTTATTTGCTAATTCTCTTTAAAATGGTCAAAAACGCAAAAAACAAAATTTAATCAAAAACAAATTTCTTGTCTGTGTCTGTGGTTTTGTTTGTGGACACGATAACTCGAAAGACTTAATATCTGAACTTGAAATTTGACAAACGTATAAATCTCAACTACCCAAAGCGACCTATTGTTTGGGGGGGTAAGTAGGGTATCGGGAAGGGGGCGAAATTGGGGGGTAACTACCCTTTCTGCAAATTTTTATTTTTTTCATTTTTTTTCGTTTTAGTATGTGATTAGTAGTATAACTGCGAGTGTTATTCGTTCTTATAAATTTTCGGTGCAGCAAACTTAATAGCAAAAAAGCGACACTTAAAGAGAAAGGTTTTTACTATATATCTGCGAATATTTTATATATTCAAAAAATGAATATATCATCAGATAGGAAATAAAATTTCTCGCAAAAAGTGTCTTAGACAATTTACCCAAAATTTTGACATTTTCGAAATATTTCCAAAAAAAACCTATTTTGGACCCTGTTCGTACGATTTTTTTAAATTTTGGTATTATATAGAAAATGAAATTTCTGATCAGAAAGCACTCTTTTTTTTTGTTAAGTTAATAATTTTCAAATTATTTGGAAAAACCAGTTTCAAAAATTTATATAGTTTTGCTAATATCACGAGGACTGTTTGTCTTAGAAAAAATGTGTAGAGAGAAAAATGCTCAAGCGTATAGTATAAGAAATAAAAATGTAACATGACAATTGGATATGGAAGTATGGATTCAATTTGCAACGGTTTTTATTTTTATATAATAATACTAAGTTATATAAATCACTGTCATATTACCTTCTAGTGGTGTTGATTAGAATATAACATTGTTTTGGTAGTAAGTTTGTTATATTTTTAAATAACTTAACCTATTTATGTTTTGCTTAACATGGTCCAATTGTCACATTAATTTTTATTATCAGAATTTCATCATCACAAAATAACGCATTTACATTGAATATTTCATAGTTCTACAAAGAGCTACCGAAATATAAAATATAGGATGAACCACATACTGGATTGGGTTCGTCGCCCGAGAACGAGAGCAAACGAATATTCGCCCTTCTCCGAGGAAAAATAGTGTAAACCCCCATTAGCACAGTATCCGGTTAAATTGAAGGGGATTCCTTCCTTTTCGTAACGGTAAATTTCAAGGTGCTGACGACGTAAAAAAAATAACTGTCGAACGTAGTGTGAAAATTAAATGGGATATCACTTATCACGGTGGGCAGAGAATGATTGTCAGGACCATAAAACCTCCATAAAATGTAAATAGACTGTTGGGTTTGGACAATGCACAAACACAGCTTAGGTTCGCCTCTCACAGAGTTAGCAGAACAAATCGTAATTCTTCAAATTTAGTATTCTAATCGTCTTCTTCCAACACGTAGCACCGTCATTATATGCAAATATTTTTTATAATGCTTTGTTCCAAATAATTATATCAAATCAAACGCTACATTACTCAAAATGAATCGAATAAATATGACAAGGTACAATGCATGATCTGTTTATCATATGAGAGTAAAACTATGGAACTTATTAAAATGAAAATATTCGATTTACAATAATTGGTCGAACAAGTTAATTTTCTCTTTAAAAAGTTTACTATTCACAACCAAATGTAAAATTGTTACGACTATTTTGCTTTTTAGTAATAAGTCATCGAAATTTTTTTAATGGAAACCTCTAAATGTTTTTAACCATTTCAATAGATGTTTTCATTATCGACATTGCAATAGGTACAAGAATATTGAATTTTACGTAACATTTTTTCGAATAAAATTCGCTCAGATAAGTAAACAACGTATGTACTAAATACAAACAAAAAGGTAATATATAATAATGAATAGTGGAGTTTTTTGGAAGTTATTAAATAATAATAAAACACTTGTTTAATCCTACTTCCAAACTTTTATTTTTGGCAAAGCCAAATGCCAGCATTTCAACCGCCAAGCGGCCTTCTTCGGTGGCTTAACAAGTATAACTAAATTAAAACAGTAAAGACATTTAAACATATTGTAAACATAGATAGGTAACAGAGTAGTGTGGTGTGGGAAAAGAATTTGTTTATATTATATTTTCGACTTGACTATTGCGATAAGTGGGTTATTTAAGGGCGTGAGGTCCGTATTTAGCAGATGGCTTGAGTTGCGTTTCATGTAAACAGCCTCTAAGGGGTTCAAGTTGACGCGTGTGGACGGTTTTATGTTCTTGACGTTGGCAATATTAAATTTGTGACCTGTTTCAATATTATGGAGAAATGGAGAAAAATCTGCGCTAGCTTTACATAATATTGAAACAGGTCACAAATTTAATATTGCCAACGTCAAGAACATAAAACCGTCCACACGCGTCAACTTGAACCCCTTAGAGGCTGTTTACATGAAACGCAACTCAAGCCATCTGCTAAATACGGACCTCACGCCCTTAAATAACCCACTTATCGCAATAGTCAAGTCGAAAATATAATATAAACAATTTCTTTTCCCACACCACACTACTCTGTTACCTATCTATGTTTACAATATGTTTAAATGTCTTTACTGTTTTAATTTAGTTATACTTGTTAAGCCACCGAAGAAGGCCGCTTGGCGGTTGAAATGCTGGCATTTGGCTTTGCCAAAAATAAAAGTTTGGAAGTAGGATTAAACAAGTGTTTTTTTATTATTAAGGTAATATATATTTTTTAACAAAAAAGGTAGTCAACCAAATGTTCGAAATGTCAGTTGACCTTTTTATTATTAACAATTTGATGTTGTTTTCTTTGGTTAATTAAATAAAATTTACAATAATTATTTTTAATAAGGTCTACTTTTGCGACACCATTGTATTTAAGAAATACGCAATATTTTTGCAATAATGTACTGGAAGTGAAGGACATAAATTATTGCTAGTTGTATTCCTACAGCATTGCATTGCATTTGCACTCTTCCTTTTTTTCACAAATAACGATAATCAAAATCATAGCTTTTTATTGCACAGCTAGCTTTATGAAAATTTATTGAATCGCTTGGTAAAAAGTTAATCAAATATTTCGCTTTTTCTTCATATGATCACATTTGTACAATTAAATTTGCAGCACAGTTGGTAAGTTTACTAACTAGCCATGTACACTATTATCTAAATTGATTAGTATATTATGTATAAATTTACTACTTTCGACACCAGCGATTGTTTATTAACAATTATTATTATATAATATTTTCTCGGAAAATCACTGTCGTTTTGAAACTGACAAAAAATTATTGGTCTGACGTTTCGATTAAGTACACCTGTAATCATTGTCAAAATTCGCCTTTAATTTGAAACTTGGTAACTTCGAAATATTTTTAGTGAATTTTCCTGGTACGTTTTTATAAAAACAAATCCCTTAAAGCGAAAGTGTGAGGGATTTTCAAGATACAGCTGTTCCGTACCGTTAGTGAATCACTTTGTATATACCTGCAAAAAACCCATTAAATCTTATAATCATTATAATATATCATACAGGTAATACTAACTCGAACTAATTATTAGCTTCTGTACGAAACTAATGATTTTTAATATTTTTATTTGAACAATTATAAACAGCAAGAAAAGTATCCGATGTCCGATGGCATTTAAAAAACAAAATAGTGTTGATGTTTTCTTTCAAACAAGACATTCATAATAAAATTTGTGGCCAATTGTCAGTTGAAAGTTGATATTACGAGTTTGCGATCAAAAAGGTCCAGTACAGCCGGTATTTGATATTTAGTGTTTATATAGGTTTGTGAATAGGCTGAAATTTATGATGATGGGTCGGTAACGCTTTGCGACTTGTTTGCGGATGGTTCGGCGTGTGAGAGAAAGAGAGGGCTCTTAGGGATATATGAATTAAATGTTCATAATTCTTTAGCTGTAATAGTCGCAGTTTTTATTTTTTTTTAATAAAATTTTGCATACAACCTTCCCAATGTGTTACTAAGGGGCCCAATTTTTTAAATTTTTAATATCACCAATTTTTTTCTTTTTAATTTGTTAAAAAATTAATAGCAAAAACTTTCGCAAAACTTAAAAATTAGGCCCCTTCAGAACATTAAAGCTTTTTATTAAAAAAAAGAATGAGTTAAAAATCTTGTTACTTTTGAAGATAGTTTACATTGTGAATCCCATAAGCAGAATACGGGCGTAATCCCCTTAATCAACGATTGGAAATGATTCTTCCTAACCATTGATTAAACTTAACAGTATGCTAAACGGGCAACTGTGCAAGTGGGGTTACGTTTTGGATTTGATTTTAAAGCTCAAATTTTTTCAATTATTTCAATAATTGATAAAAACTAGGTGGAAAATCCATTGATGCTTTAATAGATACGGGTGCAGAAGAGAATATAATCAGTGAAAATACAGCAAAATTTTTGAATCATTCTCCTAAAAAAGATCAAGTTAAATATTTGCGCACAGTGGGAGGTAATAAAATTGAAACGCCAGGATCGGTAACGTTTGACTTAAAATTTGGAGCCATTAGAACGCGTTGTAATGCTAGAGTAATAAAAACTTCACCCTACGAATTGATACTAGGGATGGAATTTCTTCAAAAATGTAAAGTTATAATCGACTTGAGAAAAAAGAATTATTATTACGTAGATGGGCAATTACACCCCATAGCTTATGGAAGTAGAACGCTGACAAAAGCTGAACAAAATTACACCATCTCAGAACTAGAAGCTTTAGCAATTATATATGGTTTAACAAAATTTAGACATTTTATTTATGGACGTCCAGTAACAATTGTTTGTGACCACCATAGCCTCTGTCATCTGCAAAAAACCGAAACGACTTCTGGGCGGTTAGCTAGATGGTTAATCAAGCTTCAAGAATTCGATTACAAAATCATGTATAAATCTGGGAAAGTACATAAAGATGCAGACTGTTTATCGCGAAATCCCGTTGAACCAGCACCGTCAGAAGATAATGACATGTTTGATGTTCCAACATTTCTATTACAGAATAGGGATTTAATTAAAGAGCAAAAGAAAGATAAAGACATTTTGGAAATTTTAAATGCAGTCGAAAATCCTACTAATACAAATACTCCTAAAGGTATTCGGCGAAGAGCAAAAAATTTTAGGATAATTGACGGGGTACTTTTCAAAAAGAATGCACAATCTATAGGTAATGAAAGATTGTTGGTCATACCAAATCATTTGTTTCACGAAATTTTAATTGCACATCACTCAGAACTATTAGGTGGTCACTTAGGCATAAACAAGACTCTGGCTAAGATCAGCAATCGCTTCTATTGGACCGGGTTACGAAAAGATGTCGAAAAATTTATTAAAGCATGCCCCGAATGTCAACATTGCAAAGGTGCTTCAAACGCTAAACCACAAGGTTTATTACACCCCATACCTGTTGGTTTACCGTTCGAAAGAGTAGGTATAGATATATTAGGCCCTTTTCCTAAGTCAGAATCTGGAAATACAGTAATTGTCGTAGCAACAGATTATGCAACAAGATATGTGGAACCTGCAGCCCTACCAAACAGCCAAAGTCCTACAGTAGCCAAATTTATTTTAGGAAATATAGTTTGCAGACATTCATGTTTTGAATATTTGCACTCCGATAGAGCAAAAAACTGGCGTTTCGATTTAGTACAGGAACTGTTGAAATTAATGGGCATTTCTCCCACGTACACTAGTGCGTACCATCCACAGTGTAACGGAGTAGTTAAAAAATTTAATCTTACTTTAGCGGACATGCTTTCAAAATTTACGGATACAACACAGAAAAATTGGGACATAATGTTGCCACACTTAATTTTCGCATATAATACGTCAGTTCATGCAACGACTAAATTCTGCCCGTTTTTTCTAGTTTACGGTAGAGAACCTATTCTACCAAATGAAGCGAATTTAATCAATTTACCAAAATATCAAACAATACAAGACTTAAGAGAACAAATTCTAGCAGCACGTAGTATAGCTGTAGACAATATACACAAAAGGCAAAGTTTAGATAAAGAAAAATATGACAAAAAACATAGACATGTTGAATATGACCCTGGAGAGCAGGTAAAAATATTTTATCCGTTGCGAAAAGTAGGTAAATCAGAAAAACTTTTACTAAAATGGATTGGTTCTTATTATATATCAAAGAAAATTGGTGAAGTTAATTATGAAGTAAAAAAAGGAACACACCCTAATGCCAAAACAGAAATCGTACACGTATCTAGAATTCTACCATATTTTGAACCTTTCTTACCGTTACCTGCAGAAAACGAAGATAACTTAGCAAAAACCGACAAGAGTATTGCAAACAATCAATAACTTATTTCTTTTTTTAGGTTTTGCCAGTTTTTTATCACTGCGGCTTTAATTTGTACCGCTCAAGGAATGCATTTAGAAGTGACAGCAGATGCATTTTGGAAATCACTATCTGATGCAATAGTTTATGAGGCATCCCTGCCCATAATATATCAAAGCTCATGGTTAAAACAGGAATCCGATCATGCAATAACTTATACAAAATTTTGTGATAACAAAAAAGAAATACCCGAATGCACTCTAATAAGTCACATGAAAACCTTGTACGAAGTTTTCAATGTTGATCTGAAAAATTTGCATGAATCAGAAAATTTAGATTTCTTGACACATAGTAAGCAGAAAAAACGATCTTTAAATTTTATCGGAGATGCATTAAACTATTGTTGTGGAGTTGCCACAGACCATAATTTAAACAGATTAGTCAGTAGTGAGCGAAAAATGGAAGAACAAAGTTTGGAAATTAATAGGGGATTGTCTCACACTTTACGTTCAATTCCTCAACAGTCTCAGAAATTTATGATGTTTGAAAACCAAACAATAATAAATTTTAAGAAAATAGAGAGTAAAATTAAAAACATTGAAGCATATTTCACAGAAATCGAAAATGATGTACTAAAAGAAAATGATCTACAACACGAAGCTTATGTAGCAACACTCCAAAATCAATATAACATGAAAAATATGATTTTGCTAGCTAGAGCAGTGAAGAGGCAAAGCATTATAAATTCTTGTAAACAACACCAAATTCCCAGTACAATTTTAAATCCAGAAATATTAAAACATGATTTAAAAACTTTAAGCTTGGAACTCGAAAGAGCGGGTCAGGGACTGGCCATCCCCGGTACGGATTTCTTTCGTTACTTCCAAATTCCTATTTGTGACTGTACGTTAACAGAACAAAAAATATATTTAAAAATAAAATACCCGATAATTCAACTCAATAAATCATGGAAATTATACGAATTAATAACAACTCCGTTTTCTTGGTCAAATCAAATATGTTCAGTTAAACACGACACTACCCTTCTCGCAATAAGTAGTGAGTATGGTACAGGACAAAACGAAATTAGACAAATTTCTGGGTTTGGACTACACAATTGTAAACCACATCATGATAAATTATGTTATTTGCCAAGATTTTCCTCAGATCATCTGCACGGCCCAGGCTGTGCAAAAGTTTTATATGAAGGAGCTTCGATAGAAGAAATAAACCAGCATTGTCCTCTACACTGCCTTAGCGCATCTCATACCATTATTTCAGAAATCGATATTAACGTTTTTGTTATAACAAATCCAAGCTCAGAGATGACAATCGTATGCGGGCAAAACAAATCACAGTTAGTTAATGCCAATTACAAGCACCCTGGCGCTGCTAAAATTTCAATATCATGTAAATGTTCCCTGAATACAATTCAAGGCGATATTGTACCAAAACGTTATCCGTGTACCGAAAACACTGCTTTGCAAACTGTTCATATTATTCCTGCAGCATGGTCAACTCTGAAAAGTTTTATTCTTAATCCCACTGTTAAGGTCAATCCTCCAAAATTCAAAAACTTATCGGAATGCCTAAATAACAATTGGACTTTAACAGTACCGTTTATAAATTTAACAACTAACACAGACATTATTAAAAAAGTTTTAACCAAAGTAGAGCAATCTCCTATTATTTCATACGGCGATAATTATGGTTTTCATGGAGATAGTTTATTCCTTATCTGGAATATTATAGTAATTATAGTAGGGTATATATTCCTTAAAAACATGAACGGACTCCTGGTGCTAACACAAGCTGGGCAGGTTAGAGTCG
This sequence comes from Rhyzopertha dominica, assembly GCA_025024175.1. NCBI lineage: Eukaryota > Metazoa > Arthropoda > Insecta > Coleoptera > Bostrichidae > Rhyzopertha > Rhyzopertha dominica. The sequence goes on along the minus strand of QCXZ01000086.1, from coordinate 9,755,535 downwards.
AAACGGCAGACAATATATACCACAATGTTCTTATAGGGCTAATTTGCTTAGCACTGGCAATATTTATTGGAATAATAATCATAAAGTGTATTACGAATACACAAAAATTAAGGAAGACCCGAAAAATCCGAAAAGAAAACATCGACCTTAAAAACTACAGAGAAAAGACGAAATATGTAATGACTCTAGAGGAAGTAGAAGATTTGGATGATTTAAGAGCTGGCCAGCGCATAGTATGCATACTGGAAGAATGCAAAGAAAGTGCACAGGGATYAATAATTTAATAACATAATATAAGTGCTCCGCTTGCCACTAATACTTATAAATACGGCTTTAAGTAGATATTAAGCTAAACTTCCGCATTAGTTATTAAGTTACTAACAATAAGAATTTTAAAAGATAACTAGTGAATTTAAGATAAGCAAAGGGCCCTTAGGTTAAGTTAATTAGATTAATTAATTAATTAGGTTAATAGATTCTACAACATGTATGTTATGCAGGTAATCACATATATCTAATTTTACCTTTATTATGTTGCATGAAAATACGGCTACCAGAACATCCTCCCTTGAGAAAACAACCCACACCGCACCGCACTGCACTCGAAGGTTCATGCCAATACCCATGAGCGTCAGTGAAGGTACCAACTATCGTCATCAAAACCGATTGGTTTAAGGATCAGCTAATCCTGAGCTAATCCGATATCAAGACAAAGTCATAAAGCACCAATATGACAACAAACTCTATACACCTATAATGAAGAACATCGACACTACGAAACCGGCACGGAGGTACCTATCCACATGAAGCCGTCCTGACAGCATCAACTATGGGAACTTTTAAAACGAGTGCAAGTGCGGGTATGAAACTTTATAAAACAAACGCTATCATATAACGAGATAACACTGCATAGAACTCTTAACAAAGACAATTAATTTCTTTGCGTGGGTGTAACTATCAGACACGTTTTTAAAAGATAAGGGAGAAGAACTGCTGGTGCTGTTTCCGAAATATAGCCTTACTAATGTAAATTTGAGTTTATTTCCAAGATTATTATGTTTTAGGATAAGGTATATTGTTAGTATTTAAATCTTTTTATCCCATATTGTATTGTTCCGGAGGTTACTTTTACAAGCCCCCAGGTGAAGGGCTTACAGGGCGGAGGGATGTGTCACATACGTACGAACCTTGCCACTTGAGTGTAAGTAGCGCGAAGTACGCCACTGTATAAAAAATGCATACTTAATCATTGTTAAGTATCGAGGTGGAAAAAGTGAGGGATTGACGCTCTCTCCGATCAACCGTCTTCGTGGGTAGGTGACACGTTCGTTCCGTCCAAGAAAAAGGTAAGTACCTCATTTTATTCTCTTGTAACTATAAGTTAGTAAATAGATCTTTTGGCAATGTTATGTTAACTTTCATTCCTACAAGCCTACAAAATTAGTGCATTTTCTAAGTGAAAAGTGAGTAAGCTAAGTCCATTTTTAAACCTTTTGATGTCGCTGCTCTACCATCTTTGGATAGATGCGACAATATAATAATAACCTTCTATCTAATCTATTTTATGTAGCTTGCAATCAAATGCATTCCAATCTTAAAGGTTCTCCTACTATTTCTGCAATAAAATAAAAATTTTGTATATTTCTTATGCCACTGCAAGCAATCGATGACACTTATCTATAAACAGTAAGGTATATGTGTTTAGGTTGTTATATAAAAACAAATAATTTTCTACCAGCTTCTGTTATTATACCTATTGTAGTAAACGACAATGTAAAATAAACTGATTAACTAAATACAAGATCGACTAGATTTATTTAATTTGCAATAAATCTGCATTGTAGGTTGGATGTAAAAAGTCGTGCTTTACGAAACTCTAAATGATAAACAAAGACATGGCGAACGATACGGTCAACAATTCCGACCATCCGGCTAATTAGCACAAGTTTTGCAAAATATGTAATGACAATATTCGTGTTAGTGGCTTAAAGTGTAATGGTACTATGTAACAGCTATACATACAAAATGTTTTGACGCGTGCTCGACGGTCTTCGTCCTGGCCTTGCAGAAATTGTGTAAAACAGGGCCACAGTACCTGCGAATCCGTAAGTTTAAGTGATTACACCTTACTATGTAAAGAGAACCAATGCTTGATAAGGGAAAAGGAAATGGTTAATCGCCTAGTGAACGAAACCTCATACATAAATCTATTGAGGCACTTGAAGAAATGATTTCAAAGTCCAACACCGGCAGTGTGGTCAATGTTCAAGAACAAAAAGTAGCCTTGTACAGTGCGATTGTAAAAAAACCTATTGATAGTTCGTCAGCTTTTGTTTGTAAAAAGTAGATGTTTCATCGTCAAATAAACAATTTGTAAGTGAAATTAAGTCGAAAATAAAACAAGTGTACGAAAATAATTAATACGAAACCTATAAAAGGAGGAATGCTGATAAACTGCGAAAATGAATCTCCTCTTAATAAATTACAATTCAGCCTAGTCCAGGAGGTCGGTTCTGCGTATCACATTGCTGAGCCTGTTAAGCGCAATCCTAGGATAATTGTCCATGGAGTGGACAAGGATACCGTCGTACGCCCGGAAGTTCTGATTTCAGAATATATTAGTAAAAACGAACTAAACTGTGGTATACCCGATTTTACATTTGTTACGGCTTTAAAATATAAAAATTTTCGTAACTTAGTTTTTGAGATAAGTCCGGCTCTATTTAAACTTGTAATTAGCAAAGGCTCATTGTTAGAGACCGGATAATTAAGCACAATTTCATTTAAAAAGTGCTTAAAAAGCATATTTATCTAAAAAAGCAACAAAGAAAATCAGAAAAAAGCAGATAAGTAATTTTATATTCTCAAGAATTATTAATCAAGCAGTTTTTACTGAAAGTTATTATTATTAAAAAAAGTAGGGTTTAATGTAAATTAAAAAATGCTATTCATAAAAAATACAAACAAAAATAAACATTTGAAACAAAACTATGAATTATGCATTTAAAAAATAAATAATAAAATGTAGATATAATAAAACAAAATTGTCATGTAAAACCTAACAAACGAACTATATTGAGAGGGAAGGTATACACTATTCATGTTTGAAAATATGGATAACTAAATATTGTCCCAAATGTTTCATTCTTAGATTGTGTATTTTATCATTAAGAATATTTTTATATTGCGAAAAGCTTCTTTCTACATGGACACTTGTAATAGGTGCATATTTGAATGTGGCTATAGCTGTAGGATACATGTTAAAATTAAACACAGTTTTACTACATAAAACAGAAGAAATTCTTTCAAGTATTTGATATCCGGTATTCTTTGAATAACTTTGTGCTAATATTAATTTCATTATCTTCCCAATGGGCCCTGGGACAGCATTATGGGCATTTATGAAACAGTAAATCATTTTAATTGATTGGACCAAAGGAATTTGCTACTTAATAATAATAATAATAATAATAATAATAATAATAATAATAATAATAATAATAATAATAATAATAATAATAATAATAATAATAAGCCGTTTATTGGGTTTGTATACAAAAAAAAGCTTAAAAACAGAAAAATGCCTGAATGAAATCAAATAACAATTTAATAATGCTCGGGAAAAACTAAATAAAAATAATAATGTACCCAAAAGTCCGGGTTCAGTCGCTATGACTGATCTTCCACTCGCACCTTTATTATGCAACAAACTATCACAATAATAATTAGCACTCTAGTATGAAAAAAAATCAGCTTTTACATATCAACCCACGTACATGTAAAAAAATAAAGAAGTTAGTTATAAAAGAGAATGAAAGAAATTGAACGATTATTGCAAAAGTATATGTCGAGAGACAGCTGCTAATCGCGGGAGCCTAGACTATTTGTAGTTGTTCTTTAAGTAAGTGTTCTCGTAGCATTCTACGAAAACTAGCAATGGACAGACCAACAAGTGAACGGGACAAACTGTTTATACACTGGACAACATTAAATGAGAAGGATCGCCGAAAGAGAGCAGTACTGTGACGCGGAATACTAAGAGCATCCTTGCGCCGTATCATTATGTAAGTACGTCCGTTCTGAATGTAATTTTATTGTATAAATAAGGTGGATTGCAAGACACAACAACACGATAATAAAACACGGTGCTATGTAATCTTCTACGACGCGACATATTTAACCATCCAGTTATTGGCAAAGTGTACGAAATTCTTTCAAATTTTCTAATGCCGTGTATATATCGCAGACAAGAATTCTGCACTTTCTGGATTCTCCTAGTATCCGCAACCGTCAAGCATGGCCCATAGACATAATCAGAATAATTAAAATGTGAAAGGACCAGCGACTCACGCAACAAAGTTTTAGTTTTTATATCAACATGTGCCGATAATTAAATGATAGTTTTAATTTACTGTAAGCCTTTTTAAGTAGAAAAGTCACATGGTCCGTAAATCTCAGCTCCCGATCAATAATAATACCTAGGCTTTTAACCCGATTGGAAGGCGGAATTAACACATTTTCCACCACAATGTCAAAGTTACTTAGATCTATGTATTATTATATCTATTATATTATATCTATGCAGTTTTAGGCCTCTTAAAATATGTATATTGGTGTGAGTATACTTTAGACAACGCCGGGAACGTGATGTGTTGTCATGCTTTTGTAAATGAAAGGGAAGGAATGCTTTCACGGAATTGTGTACCTTGTTTCCCTATTTTGTTATGGACAAGTTTAATCAATTTTTCAAATGAAGCATTGCTCATTTGTAGAAAATTTTTATATGCTGCTGGATTTTTAATTAGCAGCTCTTCTTTCAGCACATTTAAGAAGCCATGAACATTCATTCTCCTTGCAATATCATTGTCAGTATCATCGCTGATGCATTTAATTTTTTTTCAGTCAACAGGAATTTTTTTCTTTAAAATACAAATTGTGGTAATTCAAGGTGACAACAAACACAAACAACAGTAAAAGTAATTGTTTATGAGTGGGTTACATCTAAAGTCTACTTTTCTCTTGCAGTAGAATAGACCTTACGTTGCATTTACTATTGTATAAAGACGGAATTTAATAGATTACGGTTATATAGGCTTTAGGTTGAGAAAATCACGAATAGAACTACAAAAGGGCGCACGCGTACGTATTGAAATACGTACTGAAAAGAATTTGTAGTTACAAATTGAGAACGAAACCGTACGCTTATTTCTTGTACTGAAACGGCGCGCTCATCTAATTTTCAGTATGATAATTTTAAGAACTTATTTCAGTACTTAAATAAGTATAGTGGCAAACGGCTCTTAGGCAGCCTCCCTTTCAACATTTGCTCTCTCAAAGGTGCTTTGACAAAAGATTTTTATTTATTAACTAGAGGAAATTGGGTTCTGATGGTCTCAGCTACACGATTAATCCCGTGTGCTAAGCAAATACAATGAATTAAATTTTCATAAAATATTTTTAGATTAATTGCAGTTTTTAACATGTATGGCGCTGTATCCGAAACTATGAGCAATAACTTTTCATGCGACACACCTTCAGGCAAATAAAAGTTTGCTAATCCCTCATTAACAAACTTTTCTATTGTATTACTATATTATGCTCAATTCTTTCGAACTAATTAAAAATGGTTGTGTAGAAAATTCGTCATTTAAAACTCGTACAGTTAAATTTACCACATACCTTTCGCAACTATCAGTGGTTTCGTCAACAGCAAACAATACATTGTTATTTCCAATTATGTTTTTAATTTGATGAGCCACCTCTTGATATAAAGGAGTGACATGGTTTTTCCGAAGGGCACTTTCATCTGGAATATGTCTTTTGCAATATCTCTCTAGACACTTTTGAAAAGACCGATTTATTAATTTATTTAGAGGTTTGTTTGCTTGGCTCTAAATGCCAGTGCAGTCAAAATGAAATACAAAATTAGAAAAGAAATAATTTAAAAAAGTTTAAATAAGCACTAAATTAAAAATTAAGCATAAAAAATATGTTTCAAGCTATCCATTTTATGTAATTCGTTCAAATTTCAATCTAATTTGCTGCCGCTTTCAAAATTGAATTTAAGCAAAAAAGCTTAAAATCCGGTTTCTATTCATTGTTCATTGGATGGAAACGTTGTTATACTGAAAAGCATATTAACCTAGTGAAATGTTATTGGTATTCTTGTTATGGCCACTATCGAAAAGATTGTCAAAGCAAAAAGCTTATTTGCCCTAGACTAGTGAAGATCACACTTTTAAAGACTGTAAATCCGACATATATTCTTGTTGTAATTGTATTAGTTATAACGAAAAAATGCAAATGTAATTTTTCTACTGCTCATTTTTGATGATGCTACTTGTAATGTTCGTCAAATTTTATTAAGTCAGTACAAATCAAGAATTAATTAGGGTTAAATGAACACATAATTATATTAAGATAGGCCACTTGAATGTGCCATTTCTGTCAACAGGTTTTGATTATTTTAAACAAGTTATTCTTAAGCAGAAATTTTATATAATGTGCTTGAACGAAACTTAGTTGTCTGCCGACCTGTTTTCTGACATGTTTGCCATACCGAATTATAAATCAGTTCGCATTGATAGAGATGGACGAGAGGGTGGAGTTGTTATTTATGTGAGAAGTGATTTCACTACTAAAAGGATGTAGCAGGCATAAAATCCCTTTTTTGGAATTAAGGCTTGGTCGTTTTTTAATAATAATAATAATAATAATAATAATAATAATAATTATATTAATATTTATTTTCCTACGGGTTAAGCACCCAATAACAGGAAAATAAGTGTAAAGTGTAACCACACTGTCGAGAACTGACACGGGCCACAGCATAGTTAATTTTCTCAAACTACCAACTACAATCTAAATCATGGTTCACTAGATTATAAAGAAATGCGACAATAATACGAGTACGGGTAGTTTCCAGTGAAGCAAAATTAAACCTGCTTAAAAGAATTTAGTGATCAATGCATCTCGGCGGATAAAAACCATCGGTTAAAAATGACAAAAATTTAAGAAAGTTTCTTTATACATATTCGAGTTGATCATATTAACTCCGCCTAATCTAGCCTAGTACGAATAAGAGAACAATATAATAATTGCAAAGTGCGTAAATTAGTGAATACCATACAATTTCTAAAAATGAAACCATAGGAATTGTATGATTTTCCAATTATATTTAATATATGATCGTTAAATGTAAACTTTTGATCAAACACGACCCCAAGACCCTTAAATTCTATTTAGGACTTCATTATTGATTTGATATCAATAAAGTAACATATTATGTCTACGAGTGAACGAAAGCACATTGCATTTTGGAACATTTAAATCTAATCTATTCAGATCACACCACGTTGTTAAAAAATTTAAGTCATTTTGAAGGATCAAACAGTTGTCTGAAGAAGAAATGTTAGGGAAAAATTTAAGGTCGTCTGCAATTTAATGAATCTGGTAGGTCGTTGATAAATAGAAGAAACAAAATGGGACCTAAATTTGATCCTTGTGGAACACCAGAGTTGGCCAAAATGGATTAGAGACAAAGTTAGCATAGCGAACCTTATTTTCTCTCATTAAGATATGATTTAAACAGTTGAATAAGTGCGGGAGAGCAACCAAACCCTAGGAAAATGTAATGATCAATTCGATTAAAAACCCCTTTCGAAAATCAGTAAATATGACGTCAACTTGACCTTCAGAGTCAAGTACTTCAGAAACAAATTGGCTGAAACAGGCCAAGTTGGTCACAGTGAACCTCCTGGACATAAAGCCATGCTGAAATGGTGGTATAAAATTATTGACACATTTGACGATGTTCTTATGTATTAAAGATTCGAATACTTTGGCAAAGTTACAGATGAGTGAGATTGGCCGATAGTTTTCAATATTATTGATGTTACCTTTTTGTAATATAGGACATATGTAGGTTGACTTCCATATCTCTGGAAATTTTGATGTTTGAATTATAAGGTTGAAAATATAATACAGAGGAGTTGCAAAAATTGGGGCACAGTCTTTTAAAAGAAAACTAGGTATTCAATCTACACCAGCCAGTTATCGAATTTTTAGATTTCTTTAGTGCATTTAAAATTTCATTTTCAGTAAAGTGATTCAAGGAGGCAGACGTTGGATAGACTTGTTTTAAGTTAAAAGTAGGGTCGGATCATTAAAGCGCATGACGCCAGGAATTCTGGTCTTTCCTTTTTTCCTTTGAATTAATGACCAAAATTTGCGCGGGACGTTATTGATTGCGTTTTCAGTATGTAATAGGTAATTTCTGTATTTTTGTTGAATAGATCGAGAAAAAAGCTTGTTTTATGCATCTTATATTTTCTATACATTTTGTGTTTGAAACGAATACATTTGATAATTGCAGAATCAAACCATGACGGGTATTGACAACGATGACAAGAACGCTTAGGAACACACATTCAAACACACCAATCGAGTATACCGTAAATTTGATATGTGCTGAATTGATGTCTGTAATACCAAATAATGGTGTGCATCTGTTGTAGGAAGAGTATTGTAAAGAAGCGGAAAATTAGCTTTTTTAAAGTTGTAGTCTGTTGTTTTGTTTGTACAAAATTTGGGAAGGTTTGACGTTGATGAGGAATTTATACACATGTCCAAAGCCGGATTACGCAAATCTTGTGTAATAAGTGGAGCAAGTGCACCTTCTATAATACAGTGAGCGGTACTAGAAAAAACTAGATCGAGAATTTTATTATACATGTTGGGGACATTATTATATTGGCTAAAATTGCAAAATGATATAAAGTTTGTTAGGACAGTGGTAGTTCAGTAGAACTACAGTTAGTAAACTATGTTTGTACTAAAATTAGGCGTATTAAAATCACCAAGAAGAATTACATTATCATTATGCATATTAAGAATGTCACCTAGCCGATTAAAAAATAGCTCAAAATCCGTAAATGTGATCCACGGGGGAATATAAATAACAAAAACATATAAAGTAAAATTGTTGTTGCTAATCCTAACTCCAACTATAACTAGATCTACAACTGGTACACAATTAGTGACATTAGATAAATCAATCTCACTGCATGCAAATTCATTGCTTATTGCCTAAAGCACACCACCCCCTTTAGATAAATTTATTTCACTTCCTCTCCTGTCGCGACGTATAACTTTGAAGTTATTAGAAATAGTTCGCTGCTGTACACATTAATACCCAGCCACGTTTCAGTCAAGGCAATAATGTGGAAGAAACGTTGTTTTAAGTCAGTAACCTTGGTTCGCAAGCCACGAACGTTCTGATATAGATATATGTTGATTATCTTCGTAGTAATCCGTGGCTTCGAAGCATATCGTCTTACGGTTTTTAGCAATTGATTTCTGAGCCCACCCGCGTGACAGCCTCTTCCAGTACACTTTCGGGCCCTATGTTCTATAATAAGTATGAACACGCAACGTCTGCAGGCGTATGCAATGCTGATTTAATCTCGGATCATTCCTTGGTCTTTTGGACACTAAAACACGAAATCTCAAGGTTGCTACCTAGAACTGTCACTTACAGGAATTACAAGTAATTTGAGTATAATAAATATTCGAGAGATCTTGATCGTATAGACTGGGATTCCATTTACTACATCGGTGATATTGAGAGCAGCTTGGATGTTTTGGCGAGTAATATTATAAGACTCTTCGACCTCCACGCTCGCTTGGTTTTTTCGCGTGTCACAAATCCATATGCCCCTTATAATATTAAGCTAATGACGCATGAGCGCAATAAAGCGCTTTCGAAGTTTAAGGCCAATAAAGACCCACAGGACTGGAACTGCTACCGCACTCTGCGTAACTTGACGGTTTCCGCGATTAGGCGTGAGAAACAAACTTATACCGGGTGTAAATGAAACCCTTGAATTGCCATTATTTTTTAGGTATAAAAACGAAATTTAGGATATTTTTTTATATCAGAAACTTGGCGTTTGATGACGTATAGAACGAACTTTTGTAACTTCCGGTTTCACCGGAAATGACCATAATTTTCGATTTTTAAATGGAATACTAGGCATATTCTTACATAAAACTTACTTTGGTTAGATTTGATATACGTCAAAGCAAAAAAAATATTTTATTATCTAGTATGCTAGGATAATCAAATTTGACTTATTAAAAAAAAAACTAAAGTATTTTCTATTACACTCATATCTGTTAAATAATATTGTTTACTTTTTAGTATTATAGGATGCAAGAAGTGCAATTCTCATAATCGCAGCACTCTAGATAATAAAATAAAAAAATTTTTCTGACGTTCATTAAATCTATCCAAGGTAGGTTTTTTGTACTTAGAATTTACAGAGAKTCCAAATATGCAAAAATATAGCTAACGTTTCATTTAAAAATTGAAACTTAGGGTCATTTCCGGTGAAACCGGAATTTGCAGAAAGTCGTTGTTTATGTCAACAAACGCCAATTTTCTGATGAGTACATGAKATATTCCAAATTTGTTTTTGTAGCTAAAAWATTAATAGCAATTTAAGGGGTGAGCCATGTTTCATTTACACCCGGTATATCTATGGCCGATCAATTTCGCGACCCTGAGCGGCTTTGGAAAGTTATGAAACATCTGGGAATCTACATCAATCGTCGTGGAGATTCCTATGCATGTTCTAAATCCAAATGACATAAACCATTATTTTAGTTCAATATTTTCAAATCCTAATAATCAGCCCGAAACTAGTGCCTACTACGCTTCAAACAAATATAAAGAAAATGTTGCTTTTTCTTTTGTCCTTCTCGGTGATGATACCATTACAAACATAATATCTAAACTTAGGTTCTCCGCTCCTGGGGCTGATGACGTTTCAGTAAAGATGATTCATTTTTGTTTGCCAAGGCTTGCTCTCCATATTATTTATCTTGTCTTGTCTGTCACTAGTGATGTGCCTCAGGGATCAGTTTTGGGTCCTTTTTCTTATTTAATCTGTACGTCTTATATTTTCGCTACAGTTCAGTTTTCAAATATTGTTGGCTATTGTTGTGAATTGTATTTAGCTTAATTTATTTAGCTGTAAAATGTATCTGGAAACAGTGAGTGCGTTTTTTTGTGAGTTTTTTTCGGTTTCTTGTTTATCGCACATTTATAGCATTCGGTGTCGAACTATGCTATTGTCAAACAGTTACTTCAGTTTTCTATTTTTAAACTCAATACATAACAGTGGCGACGAGGTGCGTAAATTAAACAGTGCCGGATAAAGAAATGCCGGAAACAGAAGGTACAACGGTTATACCGTCGGCTACACTTCTGGGCACGTTGATTGCATTTAATTATAAAAATTCGGATTTTACACGATTTTTCAGGAAAGACTTAGCCAGTTTTTCAGAGCAAACCGGAGTACGGATGAAAATCGAAAGAAAGCCATATTGCTTAATACGTTAAGTGAAGATACTTATGTATTAGTTCGAAATTTATGTATCCCGGTAACACCCGAATCGAAAACGTACAAACAGTTAATTGAGGTTTTGGACGAACATTTTACGCCAGTTAAATCTTATTTCGCGGAGCGAGTTAAATTCTATACAGTAAGAAAGGCCGCGAATGAATCTGAAGCTGACTGGTCAGCACGTGTAAAAGGTTTGACCAGCACGTGTAGATTTGGTGTTGAATGATCTACGGTGATGCGCGACATATTCGTCATTGGGATGGATACCGATGCGATTATGGATAGGCTGTTTGAAGAGGTCGCCTCGAAAGCCGATGTCACCCTTGAAAAAGTGACAAAAATAGCTTTAGCCAATGAATCTTCCATGTTGGAGCAGAATACAAGGTCAGCAAGCGAATATACGTCACTTCCAGAGTCTTGCGCATACTACAAAGCAACCGGACGTCGCCGGAATGGATCTCCTGGCCCAAAACCATCAACCAGCAGCTGGAGGTCGAGTCAAACCCCCAGAACTGTCGGAAGGTAGGACACAGGGTTCGAATTCAAGTAGATGTGCAGTTTGTAGTCGTACAAACCAAAGGCGAGTGGGTGTCGTTTTCGAAAGTAAAAATGCCACAAATGTGGTGTAAAAGGACACCTAGCGTCAGTTTGTACTAATAAACTGAAAAATAGGAATGTTCATAATTTTTTATCAGAAAAGGAATCTGATTCACATGATAGTAGTAGCCAAATCTTTAATTTAATGTCACTGGAAGTAGAAAAAGAGATAAATGTAAAACCTACTTATGTAAGGTACCTCTTAGTTTTCAAGCGGACTCTGGATTTGCTCATGCGGCTATATCCGAGAAATTGTATTTAAAATATTTTACGCATAAGAAGTTTTTTGAGAACGACCTTTGTTTAAAAGATTATGAAGAAATTGCTTTAAAACCCATAGGTTATTGAAGTTTAAATATTACATATAATGATGCTTTACATATTTTGAAAACTTATGTTATTAAGAATGGGTGAATGGGGGACCACCACTAATAGACGGCAACAGCTTAATATGCCAACTAAATACTGCTTTGAATTAAATAATTTATCAAAAGCTGTAAATTTTGAAAGCTTGTGTCAAAAATATCATGAAATTTTTTAAGACAAATTAGGAACTTTCACACAAAGTCAAAATTAGTTTATAAGTGCGTAAAAATACACCACAAAAACGTTTTAAACTAAGGCCAATACCATTTGCGTTGAAGCCTAGAGTTGAAAATAAAATTAATAGATTAGTAAATAACGGTGTATTAGTTCCAGTAGAGTTTTCAGATTGGGCAGCTCCCATAGTGCCTGTATGCGAATATGTGGCGACTTTAAATTACTATTAATCTGTATTTAATTGATCAAAAATATCGGTTACCACGTATTGAATATTTGTTTTCACAATTGCGAGGTGGCGTAGAATTTTCTAAAATTGACTTATCAGAAGCGTATCAACAAGTGTTACTCATTGAAGAATCACGTAAGCCTGTTACAATATCAACACATAAAAAGGCTTTTTAGTTACACGCGATTACCGTATGGTGTCAAAAATTGTCCGCTTATTTTTCAAAGTATCATGAAACAAATGTTTTGTATGGCRGGAGTTGTMTGTTTTTTAGACGACATCWTCATCAGCGGCAAAAATGACCGCGAACATMTAATGAGATTGGAAGCGGTTTGTATTGTATACCTACTGAAATAATATGACATACACTTGCTAACCTAGTGTGAATTCAAATGTTTGATACCACATTAATTAAAATTTTACAGAACAAGAAATGGATAAGGAAGCACTATTACTTATGGACAACACCAAAATCCTAAAAGAACTCATTCCAAGAGTAGGTTTGAAGATAAAATTTATTTCAAGACTTAAAGCATATCAAATGCTGCATTCTATACCTATTGAAGTTCAAACTTTGCCCTCAGAAGAGTATCCTAGAACTGAATCTGAAAACCCTGCTGAAAGCAATGTAAGTACTATGACTATTAGTCCGAGTGTATATTTTCGGTTACTGTTAAAACAGTAATGCTTATATCTGTATATATGAACGTTGCAGCAAAATATCAGTAACAAAAATTATTCTGGAAGTTGTTTATCTTAATTGTGGTTTTTGGGCGTAAAGGCGTGTCTATGGCAACGTGATTTTTTTTCCTTAAATGGTGACCAGGCGATAAAAGAAACAAAAAAATTGCGTTGTCAACAACAAGTAGGATAAAAAAGGAAGGATAATTATATAGCAAAAGAACTGGTGTTAAGAACATTCTGCTGTAAAATTATAGAGATAAGCAAAATATTCCATATTCTTGGATAACCCTGTTTACACTACTATTGCTTATTTTTTTTAATATGCGCATTAAACTAAACACTAAACGCGCAGTCGGTATTTTTATATCTATTACACACTACAGCTAACCGTATTTCGTTTGTAAAATTGTAAAATGCGTAGCCAGCTGACATATTTTGGTCAGCGGGATGATGTCAGAAAACAAGTAGATAGAAATAACTTTTGTTTGTGTATAAATGTAATATTTATCTAAGCGTGTTAAACAAAGTTTAATAAAACGGTCCTTTACTCTCAATCTTTTTTGTTTCCTCTTCGCTACATGTTTCGGTCTTTTCTGACGAAGGCCATCCTCATGCCTACAAGAAACATTTTGATTTTGATTCCACTTGATGTAAAATTTTACTTACGTTTAAAAAATTGTCACTTAATTGAAGTCAAGGTTCGCCATTTGTACAACATACATTGAAATGTGCATGACTTTAATTAAGTGAAAATTAATTTTTCAAACGTAAGTAAAATTTCACGACATGTGGAATCAAAATCAGAGTATGTCTTGTAGGCCTGTGAAACAATATGTAGCGAAAAGGAAGTAAAAAAGATTGAGACTAAAGGACGGTTTTATTAAATTTCATTGAACACACCTGATTACGAAGCTATCACAAAATGGACCCTGACCTATATTATTTATCTAACTACTTAATCTAAATAATCTTTTATAAATTACATAGAGCACTCAATTAAATGACTAATTAATGTAATTACTCCCTTACAGAGACCAGCTTACTCCCACTGACTTTGAAATATTAAGCGAAAAGKTTTGTAGTTTGTTTCCTACTGAAGTCAAGTCTACTTATTATGTACCCCGTGTACCAGGAACAAAACATAGTAAAGCAATAAATGCCAAAGGTAAACTTATCGATAAATATAGAAATTTGCGACGGTTGTGCAATTCATTTACCGAAGCAATATTATCTGACAATGAAGAACAACCTAATAATATTACTACCGATGGTGACAAAACAGGTGAGTCCTTAATATAAAGTATTCCTGAAAAAAAAACAACTTTTAATATCTGTAATATGCAGTTGAAGAGATGGAAAGTAGTGCATTATGGTTGAGGACGTTCCAAGAGCCTTGGGATATTGTTTTTTCGAAATGGAGACACATTTCCTTTAAGAACGACATTAAAAACAGCGACAGTAGCTGAATTTTTCAACGAATGGCCAATCTTACTACACCGAGAAGCATATTCATTGGTATGATGTGCAAAAACAAATAATCTTATATAACACTAATGATAATAATTTTTAAATGTTATAGCTCCAGTATGATTTCAGTAAAATGTACCCGGAATGTGACTTGTGACAATTCTTCGTCTCTAGTATCTGATTATAAAATGGGAAACATTTTTCAACAAATTGAAACGTCTCAAAATTAATACTCAAACAACTGAGTATTTAAGTGCTCTTGATTCCAGTATATCTCAGGGTAAAACGTCGCTTTCAAGTACGGTTATAGTTGCTGAAATATGAAATTATTTTTTGGATTCAAAAACTCCTGTACAGATATCAGCTTTGCCTATGCTTTTTCCTCTATTCAGCAGACTTAGATTTAAAAAGCAGCACTGGAAACCGAGTATTTTGGAATGCCAAAACAGTATTATTAATCTTGTTAGTGTAAGTTTTTAATTGGTATGAAAAAACCAACCTTTAATGTACTCGTAATCGAATTTCTGCATAAATGACCTTTATTTATTTAGCAACATTTGCATTAGCTTCTTAGTATGTATTTTTCTTTTTAGAACTGTGCCAAAATTGATGAGTTGATCAAAAAACGAGCGGAGAAAGCTAGTGAACTGAAGCTGACTGTTCAGCCATACATAGTATATGTTGGTTCCTGTATAACTGCAGTAACAGATTCTTATGTCATAATAGACAATTATCGGTATAAAGTTTGCTCACTACTGCAGGCATTAGATTTTACATTTAAGGCATTTCACACCTTAAATGCACAATATGCCAAAGAAAGTGGGCATATTTGGCAACTGCCTGAAAAAGGTTTGTTTAAAATCAAGGCACCTGGAACTGAAATTCCTGGGGTATTAACAGTGTTACGAGACATGGACAACGCGTGAGTTCATAACTTTGATATATAAATCATTGCATTGTATCACCTAATACCATATGATATAAATTTGTCGAATTTGTGAGCAAATGTTTAGTATTATAAGTAGTATCGTCAAGCATATTAAAGTACAGCATAAATTTACAGATAGGTTTCCATGTAAGCAGGTTAATTGTTCACGTGTTTTTCAAAACGTCTATAGCCTTAAACGATATTTGCACCTTAAACACCTTAATGAGAATGATTGTAACTTGTCTTGCACAGGCATCGGGAGTTCTCAACAGCCTCTACCAGCAGATCCAAAATTGTGTATATCTGAAGAAAACGAAACAATTAATCATACAAGATTGAAAGAACGTTCTAGTTCAGTATCTTATGAAGACTTCATAATATGCTGGAGTCAGAATGTCCAATTATTTGTTTCAAAGTTATATAGTAATCATTCATTTCCAAGAAGTATTGTTCAGGATATACTACTGTATACATCCCAGTTTAATTGTAAAACATTACTTGTATTTGGTTATAAAAGATAAACCAGAGCTAGAGGAAATTCTCGGTATGCTGAAAAACGAGTATGTGTTAGATGGGATGAATTATATAGTTTATTTCCTACGAACTATATAAGCTGTGGAAAATAAGCTATTCATTTCCATTATAGAGTAACTTTTCTGTTTTTATTACAAATCAGTTATATTTTTAAATTTTTTTTGTGGACTCTAATATTTATTTTACTGTATCGTTGCATTTATTATTGTATTACACTGTATTATGTACTTTTTAAAAATTTCATTAAATCGTTTCTAAACCTTTGTTGTTTAGTTAATGTGAGTGCCTCAACGTAAATTACAGCAGAACAAGACCAAACCAACACGTCCAATATTGGTAGATATACTAACGAATACTATGACGAAAATTAAAAAAAAATCAATAGTCTCAGAATGTTATTCTAAACTAATTTATGCTTCACACACAATCATAATATTACTTTGTTTTAATACACAAAGGTGTTCAAAACGAACAACATTATTGCTTAAATCAAACGTTCGAGTTTATTGGGTCTATGTATAAGAGATTTTCTAGCTACACCAAGAGAACTTTGAAACAACAAACATGAAGTGTTACTACAATCTGTACAAAGTGTAATTCAACTAATCAGGTGTTTAAAATTAAAATTGTGCCTTATTTCCTAATGCAACAAGTTAGAATGTTAAAATCAAAGTCTTACAGTGAAGAGACGAACAAATGTTGTTTTAATGTTAAAGAATGTCATTGCTATAACGATTGTTTGTTGCTCAAAAGGATAGTTCTGAGTCATAAGAAATAAAAGGACGTAACATTTTTAAAATATTAATGCAAGCTTCCATATCTTTTGCTCGTATTGAATGATCAAAAAACTGTTGCTAAAAAAACACATTAGGCCGGTTTCTCTTCTCTATTTTAAGCTAAAATCAACTTTGCTTTTTAAATCTAAACTAATCACATGGTTACTGGTTTGATTTTAGCTGCACTCTGAAAAATGACTTACTTGTGTTGACAAATTTTTAATTGTTAACATGAAATTTTTGCATGAACATAGAGAAATTGCTGTTTGTAGTAAACTTTTATTGCTCTAACAGTTATCAAATGCTTGTAGTTACTCACTTTTACTTTAAATAATATATTGTTGTGGCAGCAGCATACTAGTAATTCCAACAAATCGTCCCGCTTATCAACTGCAATGATTAACGTTATAATCCGAATCGGTAAAGATCGGTACAATACGTGCCCTGTTCGTTAGCAACACCATAATGTCTTTGTCGTACCTCGTACGTCTTTCGTTGTAAACGATAAACATGTGATTTCGCCATTTCGGTTTACGTTTTCCATCTTTCGGTGTATGCTGGTGTCCCATACACTTGGATAAATATACGGTAAGTACACTTTATTCGGTAATTATTTTGTTACTATCAAAGTATTTGCGTGGCTGTATGTCTTAAGTTAGGTTAAGTTAACCTATAAGATCACAAAAACGTTATACACAAGATAGCTTTGTTAAACCATATTTGATCATTTTTACAGAATGTATCTAATGCAGGGCTGCTTTGTTTCGTGATAGCGATCATGGCGGAATATGACAAGTTTACGGAATCATGGAATATATTCTGCAGCAGGACTGCTTTGCTTCCGATAACGATCATGGCGGAATATAAGATATTGTGGAAACCATGGGATCTTGGTATTGCACACGCACATAAATTATTGTTGGTGAGATTTATTTTACTTTATTTATTGGAGTTAATTTTACTTTTACTGAAATAATTCGAATATATTTCATTCATATAATGATAATATCTTACTTTTTCAAATACCTACAGGTTATGTAAAAAGTTACATAGCAAAGAAAGAGCAAATGATAATAGGTACAACATTAATTTGCAACAATATCTACACTTCAGCTTCAGATTTAGAAAATTTTAAATATCTAATATGTTCCAAAAGAATATACAATTAAAATAGTAACAGCTTTGTCTAAACGTACATTGTTGATCTAAATCATGTCTGTGCTGTGCACAACATGAGGAAATGTTGTTATACATCACATGTATTATCATCGGCTTTCTCTTTCCTATGCAATTTTGTAGTATACTGGGCTACTGGGGCGAATGCACTTTAAATGAAAAATTAGGTGTGTACATTACGTAATATATTTTACTAAATGCGCTGAAACAATTAATTAAAATATCTTAAGGTTTATTTAGTTGATATGCCAATTTTTATATTGGAAGTGAACTAAAATTTGCTGAGATTACTTATGGCTTAAGTTTTGCATGACAAACTAAAGATGATAGAGGGTATTAAAAAAATTCTTATCTATTATTGAACATTTTTAAGAAGTTTGTTACTTAATAGTCTGAATAATAATAATCAGTAAGTAAAAGTTGATGTGTTTGTTGATATTAATATGGAATGTTTAAAAACTATTGCTATTTTTCCAGTTGTTCCCATTGTTCTTATATATAATAAACACAGGGTTTCGTAACGGACCGTTTTGTATACTATATATGTCAATAAACAATAAAAATAACCCACACTTTATTATTGTTATTGCTATTATTGTGTACTCCCATTAATAGGTACACAAGGTTAACAATAATAATAATAATAAAGTATATGCCATTTTTATTATTTGTTGCATAATGTAAATAGACATAAGTGAACAAAATGGTCAGATATGAAACCCTAGCTCTAGACCTTATACATGAAAATAAGAGGTAAAGGCAGATATAAGTTATTTATTTTATTAGTATTATTATTATTATCACTATTATTATTACTTTTATTATTATTATTATTAAACGATAGTTAGTACAAAAATATTGCTACTTACTACAACACTTTGCCTACTTTGCCACAAACAACAAAAACTAGTTGCCGTAAGTGCATAGTTTGCAACCACGACTAGTTTATCACTCCTGGTAACTGGTCATCTATACAAGCAATAAGAAAATGCAGAAGTTACCAGAAATGATTAGTATTTATAACCGTGACTGGTATTTTGTTGGGTATACTGAGACCGTCCACAACTAAAACAAATTGTTACGCTAACAAATATTTTAGTTGTGTCCAAATGCAATGAGATTTTTTGTTGTAGTAACTAAGACCCGATTAAAGACAACAAAGTCATTTTTCAGAGTGTGACATCAAATTTAGCAAAAAGAATAGGAACCGACCCTTAATTTTTATCGGTGTAAATAAATATAGGAAAAAATAAAGCTTGAAAGTAGTGGATGCAATCCCCCGGAACGGCGCTGAAATAAAAAAGTTTATATTAATTATTGGCAAGAAAAGCAAGAAAAAATCATATATAAATACCATTTAATGTAATCAAATATTATTTAAATTAATTTAAGCTTTTTGTTTACTTTTACTGAAGTTGCAAAATAGCGTAAAACGAAACGCAACAGAAGATCTCTCGAAACGCCCAAAAATTTGGAATTAAAAGGAAAATCCGGCAAATTTAAAAGTGACGGTTCGAGACATCCAAAATATCAGGAAAAGTGTTTACAAAAAACGAAGAAGTTTCTTGCCTGCCTTACCGCGCACCGTGGAAGATTTTCATCGTGCACTTAGTTCTTTTGAACCGAAAACAAACAAAGGTGGCGATTTTTTACTCATTAATAACTAACAATTGAACATAATTTTATTTTGACTTTGTTATGTTCTCAAAAAAATATATATGTTCATGGTACATTCGAATATTGTCCCAAATTCTTTACACTACTATTCACAATTCATATTGTAAAAAAATGGACATTACATTCCACTAGTGTTTATTTTGTTACCGAACAAATATTCTGAAACTTATTTGAAAGCATTTGAATTGTTATATAATTATTGTAAAAATCTTGGTAAGGATTTCAAACCGACAGAAACTTTGAGAAGGAATTTCATGTAGCTATTAAAAAATTTGGCCTGATATTGTCGTCGTTGGATGTAGATTTCATCTAACGCAATCATGGTTTCGCAAAATTTGATTTCTAGGCTAGTACCTAAATACAGAAAAGTTAATTCAGAAACTGGTAAATGGTTGGAATATACATTTGGTTGAATGTACTTAAATCCAAAATATGTAGAAGATTGTTTTGTGGAAGATTTATATTCGCAAATTCCGAACAATGGTTGCGTTGTAAAATATGCTGATAGTGGAAAATTACATTTCTGAAGAGGCCTATTTTTCACCAAATATAAGGGCATCTTGTACTAACTGTACAGAACGTACCATAAATGCTTGTAAGTCCTTTCATAGTAACTTTAATCAAAGCTTTTATATGGCACATCCAGATATTTGTAGATTTGTGGAAGTGCAAAAAGACCTACATTTTGCAAAATGTATGAGTTACCAATATGTTAAAAAATAAAAGTTATTTCTTAAATATGTCTTATTTTATCTACCTGATTACCTAAAAATGTTTTGACCGCCACGCGCAATCCTCCTAATTCTGGGTTGCTGGTTGTACGTAACTGTCCTATAGGATTAACCCAATCTGGGATCGGTTATGACCGCGACGCGCAATCGACCCTTGCGCAAATTGTTTATTACTATAATTTTATGGACCCCGTTGGGCAGTTACTCCTTTTGCCCAGTACCCACCAGGTGAATGAGTGTGGACTGAGTTTAAAACATTTTAGAACAGTGCCCTTTAGAAGCTGGACGAAGTGTGCAAATTTTAGTTTTCACAATTAGTACCGTGCATATGTATAAAACACTAATAGTTGTTAAAATGCATGTCTATGCTGTGCTGTCTACACCTCAACCAACTGCAGATAGTACTATTTCGCTGTCATTATAGCTCATCAGTGCAGTTTAGGTCTAGTGTAGAKAACACGGCATAGAACTGGTTTTGCTTATATACCAAAGCAATGGTATGATGTAAATAAGAAATTAGGATGGCAATGTCATCATGTCAGTGTAATGCTGACAGATGACATTGCCATCGTAATTTCTTATTTACTAATAGTTGTTTACTTGGGACGTAATCCAGACCAAAGAGTTTTAGGATTGATAGTCGGCCCAAGCTGATAATTTTGTATTAGTTAGGATGGAATCAAAGGCAAATCATGTATTTTAAAACAGAATCGTCTCTTTCTGTTTCCGGTTATCAGAATTTTTTATCCTAATTTTCCTTAAAATCAAGCTTTTTGACTTCTCTTTTACGTCGGCGACTAGAAAGGCTCATTTTCAGTAAAAATAAATAACTTTTGCTATAGGTACGAGTAATATAACGAATATCAATTTTTCGGCAATGCGAATATCTGGCGCCGACTTTCGCGAATGCGAATGCGAATATTCAGTTTTTAAATCTGCCGCCAATTATCAATGACGGTTTATCTATCTTTTCGACATAACACACAAACACGTGAATTCTGAGGTTAGAGTGTGACGATTATAGTTTACAAACATGAGTAAATCGGTGTATAGTGAAATTTGAACTTACTTTACACTTTGTGATGCTGAACAAGCTAAATACAAGCTTTGTAAAATTAATATTCGCGAAAAGGAAGAACTACAACGGCTATGAGAAATCATTTGAAGTCGATGTATAAATCAGAGTTTGCTGAATTAGAAAAACGGGAAAAAGATAAACAGGGTGCATTGAATCAACTTGCAGTTGCATCATCTTCCCACAAAATTAATAAATCTGACGTTAAACGGATGTCCCTTCAAGAATGCGCCAAAAAAACAAAGTAGTGGCACAATAAATCTGCGAGGTCCTTGGCAGTTGATAAAACAGTAGGTGAAATGATTGCGTTAGAAGACTTGCCATTTAGTTTCGTGGAAAGTGTTGGATTCGTAAGACTTGTGAAGCATTTATGTCCATTCTATAATTTTAAATCTCGTCAGTATTTTACTTCTTTTATATGTGACGAATTATATGGAAAACTTAGTCAGATTATGGGCTATGTAAATAAATAAAGCAATCAGTTTCTATGTCCTGTCGGCATATATTGAAGTGAATCGGATACACAATTGAGATAAATATTACAATCACGTATTAATAAAAATAGATGCGGAAACCGCGAAAGAAAGAATAAATGATAAGAGCTTCGGGCCGCGATTTATAACTTATCTGATTTCCGTAGGTTACGCTGTGAAGGAATGGCGGGGTTCTACAGGAACACGGTCGATGGCTCTTCTGGATTGATTAGATAGGTTACCTTCATGTTCTTCTGGACTGCAATGTAAGTGACCAGATCGTGGAATGGCTGGGCTCTACAGGGGCCTGGTGGATTAGATGGGCCAAATTCGTATTACGGATCGCAATTGAAAATGAACAGAGCTCTAGCGATATGGGCCGTAAGTAGGGCCCTAGTCAATTACTTGAGTGAGTATACTATTCACATATTAACAAAATAATTTTCGAAGGTTACTCTCGAATAAGTTGAACGGTTCATATCTCAAATATAAGTACCGAAGAATGATGCAACTTTCGAATAATTGAAGCAGGTAAAAAATAATGTTCTCAGACATAATCTTAACGCTTTTAAAGGCTAATAGACCCGTGCTCCGCTTTCTGATGCCAGCCACAGAATGAGCGTTTTTACGATGGACCGGAGGCCACCAGTGGCGGCTCGTCCGGGTCGGCAGGGATCGAAGAAATTATTTTTTTTCGTATTTTTATGTATATTTTGTTTTATTATGTTCAGATATCTTGAAACAGTTGGAGCGTATTTTTTTACATTACCATCAAATTAATAATTAGCCAAAATCACATTTTTACGGGTTATCCCGAAAAATTTACGCTACTCGGCAACCGTGGCTGGGCCCTGTATGTGTTTGTCGTCCAAGCCCGTGATCCAAGCGCTGAGTCGGCAGACCGCATCGTATAAGGAAGCAGTAGCATCGTTTTCCAATGAGCTGAACAAAGACGCAACCCTGCGCGCATATTGAATCCTGAGGCGAAAATCGAGGGTCGGCAATGCTTGGGTCCGGCAGACAGCATAAAACGTTAAAACGGACTTCATCATTTATTTCAATTATTTCAAGTTTTTTTTTACTCAACCAATTATAGTTCTGTTTTCTACTGAGTATTACAAATTATCTGATCGACACCCTTTACATGCTTACAGTTTTTTTTATAATTATAATTTAATTTTACGTATATATGTTTTTATTGAAGTTAATAAAGGAGGCCTGGCATTCATGATCGTCGGATTCCGAAAATTCATTTTGACATGTACATTGAACAACAATTATATATATAGTTCAATACTGAAATCACGAAAAACTACCAGAATGTTCTACGAAATATTTCATTTTCCCAAGATTATTGTAAGAGCTATCCTCTTAAATAAACATTTTTAAGCAGATACCTTCAAACATTTAACAGAATTAATTAAATACATGTTATAAATTTAGTCAATCTGAAATCATTGAAGAATTTCACACAAAAAGAAAATAACAAAATAAGTAAGCACCAATACCCATATAATCGCTAAATGCTGTCTGCCGGACTTCCGAATTCATCTTCGGATTGGGCTCGACATATATCGGCTTCAGCTCTCCGGTGCAGTACAGGTGCACGCTTAACGTTGAAATTATCAAGCTAGTTGCCAGATTAGGCTATTTGTTACCAACTGAACTATCTTTTTAACTTGCGGCGATATGAAAATTTACAGAAGTAGCAAGTCGTCAGTTTGGGCTACTTTAAAATATGCACAATCCATGATAACGGCATTAGGAAGAAAAAGACATGGACAATCAGAACAGGTTAACATGCTTGTCCTGACGATTTTGTTGCATTTTTATAGAATTGGCGCTTTTTGGTGGAGTTATTCAGGTTACAAACAAATCCATAACTGTTTTTAACCTCAATTAAGATATCGTTTCGTGCTTTTGTTTTTCTTTGTAATCAATTTTCTCCCTCAACAGAAAAACATTTTTAATTACAATTTGTTACGTTCGTGTAGTAGCTGTTTGCGAAAACTAAAAAGCGTGTGCAATCCAATATATGCTATTGATTTCTAATCGGTTAAAAGTATGTATAAATCAAATTTGTAAATCGGCTGCCTGGGGTACTTTACACTGAGCACTGGCTACTACTTGTTCATCAAGATATGGCAACTCTGATTAGTTAGATGTTCGTTTTGGTGGTTTTGTACAAGATTTGAAACGGTGAGATAGCTAATTTTTTACATTATGGAAACAATACAGGACGTGGTGAAACCAAAAGGGGATGTCGTGGAATTTATTTTAAAGATCAATTTTTCCAAATTTTCATATGACGATAAAGTTTTTATTAAAAATTTGCCTCGTCCTTCGCCCAGAATGAACAATTTAATACAGTGCAGTTCAACAGGTAGTTCAAGTAGAGGATTTTCTGTGTTGTGGTTTGAAAAGCGCGACTGGTTGACGGGGAGTGAAGTTGAAAATAAACTATTTTGCTGGAAATGTTTACTCTTTGCTGAGGAGAAGAAGAAAACTCCATGGACCTCATCAGGTTATGACAACTTAAAAGAATTATATCGAGCTATTAAGAAGCATGAAAAATCCAAAGAGCATACTTATTCTTCATTAAAATTTAAATTATTTGGAAGTATAACGTTCAAAATAGTTTAGATTCTGCTCGTGTCCAAGAAATAAAATGTTATAATGGAAGTGTAAAAGAAAACAGGGAAATTATTAAACGCTTAATTGATATGACAATTTATTTGTGTATTCAGGAATTGCCATTTAGAGGTCATAATGAAAGACAAAATTCTATAAATGAAGGCAATTTTAAAGAATTGGCAAAATTAATAAGTACATATGATTCAAAATTTAAATGTTTTTTTAGATGACGCAACAGTTTTCAGTGGTCTATCAAAAACTATTCAGAATGATGTAATAGAATGCTTAGCTCACTTCATTCTAAGTAAAATTAAACAGAATTAAGAGACACCGAATGTTTTTCGTGGCAAGTGGACGAAACTACAGACATATCTAATTTTGCTCAGTTATCGATAATTTTGCGATATGTTACCAACGGAAAAGTTGTTGAAAGGTTTTTTAGTTTCTGTGATGTTAGTGAAGGGCGGAAGGCCGATGATCTTTTTATGTTATTAAGTACTACGTTTGAAGAATTTAATATTGCTAAAAAACTTGTTGGTGATGTTGATGATGGTGCATCAGTAATGTCAGGAGATTTAAACGGAATACAATCTAAAATAAAATCAATAGCTCCACAAGCAATGTTCATACACTGTTAAGCCCACAAACTCAATTTAATATTGCAAGATACAGCATGCAAAATTAAAGAATGTAGAATTTTTTTGGACATTTATCCGGTTGTTCTCCATTTTTTACAAAATCAACAAAGCGAACAAGTGTTTTGGATAAAATTTTTGGTAAAAGACTCCCTAGTAACTCTCACACGCGATGGAATTTTGAAACACGAATAGTTGGGACGATTTTACATTTTAGAGATCAGTTGATTCAAGTGATTGAATTTATATTAGACAGTGAAGAGTTCCGATACTCGGCGGGAAGCTGCAGGTTTCAAAAATATTTTGAATGATCTTTCCTTTTTGTTTTTTCTTGAAGTTTTTAATCTTTTATTTGAACAAACTGATCTTATTTTTTCTATACTACAAAGTAAATCGTCGGATATACTCTACTGCAAATAAAGAATTGAGTCGCTTCTAACAACATTAAGAAATTACAGAATTAATGAAAATTATTTTAGTTATGTATTTGAAAAGGTCATTAATGTATTAGGTCCACCTGCCAAAAAAAGAAGAACTGATTTAATCGACAATGATGAAATAAAACCTTTAAAAGAATTTTTAATGAAATTTTAGACATGTCTATAAATCAAATAACAATCAGGTTTGGAAATTTAGAGCATATGCAGTTTTTTGAATTATTAGATGGAAAAAAATTTCTGTCATTCAAATCAAAATTTCCTCAAACTTTAGTTGATCATGTCAGTAACTTATATTCACACTTGCTAGATAAACTTAAGCTAGAAAACGAATTAAAAGTTTTATACAGTGATGACAATATTTTTGGAGAATCACAAAAGTTAGAAGACATGATGCAATTTATATATTCCAATTCCTTACAAAATGATGTACCAGAAATTTATAAGCTTTTATCAATTATTTTGTCATTAGCTGCTCATTCTGCATTAAAAAGAATAAAAACTTTTGTTAGAAATTCCACGAGTCAAAACCGTTTAAATAATTTGTCTATGATATCAATAAAAAAAGCGTTTTTGAAAGAACTTCAAGAAAATCCTCACTTTTACGACAACATAATAGACCACTTCGCTTCACAAAAAGAGAGAAGAATTGAACTCATCTATAAAATAATTTAGAAACAATCTATACTTACCTATTTAAAAAGAATATTTTTTCATTTTATTTTACAAAGGAAAGCCATAATTATGCACATATTTAATTTAGTTATACATGAATGATAAATGTTTCTTTTTATTTAGATTTTATCGTTTTGACAGAATATATATTTTTTATATTATTATTATTAACTTGTTGAATATTTGTTGATTTTGATTAGTCGTTTTTGTATATTTTATAAAAAAAATTTTAATTTTTTATTAACTGTCTGATCCTTAATAATTAACAAATCTGTTCCAAATCCTTTCCTGGCAAGAGATCACTCTAGACCTTCTCGTTGGTTTTTGCCGAACAATATTATTTATAGAATTAGTGGCAGTAATAAACAACAACAACTACGAGTATATAAAAAAATTATTTACTAATTTATAAATAAATAATATTGACCAACTAGAGTGGACCAAAGTTTTTACTGCCGACCCAATAGAATTTGTCACGAGCCGCCACTGGAGGCCACGAAGATATTGTTCTGGCGAAACAATGAGATGGAAGGACTTTTTAAAAGTGCGTATATAGGCAACTTAAGTTGCATAGCAAGGTAAGTTTACTGATTTACTTATAATTGTGTGTTATATTTTCAGGAACCTGATAGGCACCATAGTGTAGGTGTGTTATTTTTATACGATGAACCTGCTATGAATATACCATTTACCGCCTTCTTTAAAGTGTTGTTTTATTAGCAAAAATAAACACAAACATTACAGAAAAGGCTTGATCAAAAACCTCTTAAGGTTATACAAGAGTGTACTACCAGATGGAACAGTGCCTTTTATTATGCTGGAACGTATTTTGCAAGTCTTTATGTCTTTACGGATCCACAAATAATGAAATTCGCCAGCTGACTTCCGAGGAGTGGATGCTCATTGAAAAACTTGTTGGTTTACTAAGACTATTTGAAGAAATAACCAAAGAATTAAGTGCGGCCGATGTTTCTGCATCATCAGTAATTCCTTTAGTTGTCACTTTGGAAAGAATTCTTAATGAACTTGATTCATCTGATAAACATATTGGTGACACGACAGCCGTTTTGAAACAGGAGCTCATTAACAGATTTTCATTTTTAGAAACTGAAATATTGTTTGTCACGGCAACTTTCATTGATCCCAGATATAAAATAAAAGACTCCCTAGTAACTCTCACACGCGATGGAATTTTGAAACACGAATAGTTGGGACGATTTTACATTTTAGAGATCAGTTGATTCAAGTGTTTGAATTTATATTAGACAGTGAAGAGTTCCGATACTCGGCGGGAAGCTGCAGGTTTCAAAAATATTTTGAATGATTTTTCCTTTTTGTTTTTCTTGAAGTTTTTAATCTTTTATTTGAACAAACTGATCTTATTTTTTCTATACTACAAAGTAAATCGTCGGATATACTCTACTGCAAATAAAGAATTGAGTCGCTTCTAACAACATTAAGAAATTACAGAATTAATGAAAATTATTTTAGTAATGTATTTGAAAAGGTCACTAATGTATTAGGTCCACCTGCCCAAAAAAGAAGAACTGATTTAATCGACAATGATGAAATAAAAACCTTTAAAAGAATTTTTAATGAAATTTTAGACATGTCTATAAATCAAATAACAATCAGGTTTGGAAATTTAGAGCATATGCAGTTTTTTGAATTATTAGATGGAAAAAAAATTCTGTCATTCAAATCAAAATTTCCTCAAACTTTAGTTGATCATGTCAGTAACTTATATTCACACTTGCTAGATAAACTTAAGCTAGAAAACGAATTAAAAGTTTTATACAGTGATGACAATATTTTTGGAGAATCACAAAAGTTAGAAGACATGATGCAATTTATATATTCCAATTCCTTACAAAATGATGTACCAGAAATTTATAAGCTTTTATCAATTATTTTGTCATTAGCTGCTCATTCTGCATTAAAAAGAATAAAAACTTTTGTTAGAAATTCCACGAGTCAAAACCGTTTAAATAATTTGTCTATGATATCAATAAAAAAAAGCGTTTTTGAAAGAACTTCAAGAAAATCCTCACTTTTACGACAACATAATAGATCACTTCGCTTCACAAAAAGAGAGAAGAATTGAACTCATCTATAAAAAAATTTAGAAACAATCTATACTTACCTATTTAAAAAGAATATTTTTTCATTTTATTTTACAAAGGAAAGCCATAATTATGCACATATTTAATTTCGTTATACATGAATGACTAGTATGGTGTCAACCCGCTTTGCGGGTTATAAATTGTAAGATGGAGTAAATGCTACATCCAATATTAGAATATAATAAAATTAATAAAGGTTATGTTTTGGAATATAATACTCCACCGCCGTTCCCCCTCCACCGCCGATTCCCCCGGTTTAAGTAGGAAACGATTACATTTAGTCAACTTAATTTTTATGTAAAACCTCCAATCCCGCTTGAAATTGTGTTAAAATGCATGAAAGTTATGTTTTGGAATATAATACTCCACCGCCGTTCCCCATCCACCGCCTATTCCCCTCCACCGCTCTTCCCCCTCCACCGCCGATTCCCCCGGTTCTTAATGGGGTAAATGTATGCTCGGCCAACTTGATTTTTATATAAAACCTCCAATCCCGCTTGAAATTGTGTTAAAATGCATGAAAGTTATGTTTTGGAATATAATACTCCACCGCCATTCCCCATCCACCGCCTATTCCCCTCCGCCGCCCTTCCCCCTCCGCCGCCGATTCCCCCGGTTATTGATATAGAACATACATAGTTAACCTACATAACTTTTATGTGAAATCTATATCCCCGTCTTGAAATATAAATAAAATATGTTAATGTCGTGTTTGGAAATATAATACTCCGCCGCCCTTGCCCATCCACCGCAAATACTTTTTTACCGGGGGGGGGGGCTCTGCCCCCCCCCGGACCCCCCCGTGTCTATTCATTTTGCTTGCCTAAATAAATTTTATAACAATTAACTTTTATATAAAACCTCTAATCCCGGCTTGAAAATGTATAAAAATTCATAAAAGTTATGTTTTGGAATATAATACTCCACCGCCAAATCCCCTCCGCCGCCTTTTTCCCTCCACCGCCCTTCCCCCTCCACCGCCGATTCCCCCGGTTATTGATATAGAACATGCATGGTTGACCTACTTGACTTTTATGCAAAATCTCTATCCCCGTCTTGAAATATAAGTAAAATATGTTAATGTTGTGTTTGGAAATATATTACTCCGCCGCCCTTGCCCATCCACCGCAAAAATACTTTTTTACCCGGGGGGGCTCTGCCCCCCCCGGATCTATTTTTTTGCTTGTCTAAATAAATTTTATAACAATTATTTAATGTCATATACCAACATCATTCCATTTTAAAATACTAACTTATCAGTAAACGTAGTATTTTGGATTATAATACTCCACCGTACCTAAATTTTTATACTCCATAAAGTTCAATTCACTTGAAGAAACATTGGTTACTTTCCCATTGCTAATAAATAAATCAATCGCATAACATAGGATTATGCCCACCTTAAAAAGTTTGCCAGTTGTGCGTTACGAACGAAGAAATATATTGTAAAATAAACCTGAACTTTGTATAAGAACAATTTGTTGATTTGGTTATCGTTTGAAAAAAATTATTGTGTTCGGCGGGGGGGGGGGGGGAATTTTGTCCCCTGGACCTAAATAATTATGTTACATAAGGTTCAATTCAATTTAAGGTACATTGTTTACTTTCCTATTATTAAGAGATTATTCATCCATCGACAAAAATAAATTGTGCAACCGGGGGGGCTCTGCCCCCCCCGGACCCCCCCGTATGTAATTATGTATGTAGCGTAAGATTCAAATCACTTTGGAAGCATATGTTACTTTGCCGTTACTAATAACAAATAAATTACAGAACATTGGATTCCGCTTACCCCAACAGTTTGTTGTCGATTATATCGATATATCCCATAACATAAACCATAAATCCTCTATTAGAACGATTTATATCCATTAGCAAAAATTGATTGTGCAACCGGGGGGGCTCTGCCCCACCGGACCCCCCCGTATGTAATTATGTGTGTAACATAACATTCAAATCACTTTGGAAGCATATGTTACTTTGCCGTTACTAATAAAAAATAAATTACAGAACATTGGATTCCGCTCACCCTAACAGTTTGTTGTCGATTGCACAGCAGAAATTAACAGGTGATGAAACAGCGACAAATCGTTTACAATAAGAAACTAACGCACTAACAACCCCAAGGCGACCGTGTGATTTATGAAATAAAGACCTGAAACACCACGCACATTTGTAAATTTGAATATAATAAGTTAACATAAAGATTTACCTGGGGCTGTGCGAAGCTCAGTGGCAAATTTCTAACCATAAATAATACCCCCGTGATGCAGATATGGTCCTAAACAACGTAAATGTTTTAAGCAAAGAATATGCTGCATTGAGATGTTTTAAAAGTGTCAAAAAACGGTCAGTTCCTAGAGGAAACCCGTGGTCGTATCGAAGGTTAAGCATTATGCCAATATTCAAAATCGTACCTAAATAAACTGTATTGAGCTGAAAATCGTAATATAGGGCGTTGAAATTTTAGGGGCCGAAGTGAATATTGATTTGCACGGCTCTCCTTCAAATGGGTAATAATATACCCCAAAGTTAACACCGGAAAAAAACACTGATTAACATGTACTGCACGGCGATAAATCATTAACTAAGCAATCTATGATAAACAATAAGCTCTAAAAATGAACCTACCTTGTTAAAAATGAAATATCCAAGAAATGTATAGGACACGGGGCACTCAAATGCTGTTATATTTTCAACCACATTTATCTGTTTTCTTTTATGATTACACTTTACTCTCGGTACCTAACCTAACCTGACAACGCGTCACCTAATGCCGGCGTATTTTAAATTCCGGGACGCCAGCGCCATCTCCTAAACGTTGGCGTCACTAAAACAGCTGGCCGCTAACTGGTCAGTCTCCGGGCCCGGATCGTCGTAAAAACGCGTATCACCCCCCTAAATTTTGGACAAATTAAACATACCAAGAGTTCCAACCGAAATGAAAGTCAATTCCTACTGCCCTTCTTGAGACGAATAAAACACGGCTCCAAACTGAACTAAATAAATTGGTAAATAATGGAAAACCTCAAATACTGATTGCACAGCAGAAATGAATAGGTGATTAAACAGCGACAGATCGTTTACAATAAGAAACTAACGCAGTAACAACCCCAAGGCGACCGTGTGATTTATGAAATAAAGACCTGAAACACCCCGCACATTTGCAAATTTGAATATTATAAGTTAACATAAAAAATACCTGGGGCTGTGCGAAGCCCAGTGGCAAATTTTTAACCATAAAAAACACCCTTGTGATGCAGATATGGTCTTAAACAACGTAAATGTTTTAAGCAAAGAATATGCGGCATTGAGATGTTTTAAAAGTGTCAAGAAACGGTCAGTTCCTAGAGGAAACCCGTGGTCGTATCGAAGGTTAAGCATTATGCCAATATTCAAAATCGTACCTAAATTAACTGTACTGAGCTGAAAATCGTAATATAGGGCGATGAAATTTTACGGACCGAAGTGAATATCGACCTGCACTGCTCTCTTTCAAATGGGTAATAATATACCCCAAAGTTAACACCGGACAAAAGCACTGATTAACATGAACTGCACGGCGATAAATCATTAACTAAGCAATCTATCATAAGCAATACGCTCTAAAAATGAACCTACCTTGTTAAAAAATGAAATATCCAAGAAATGTATACGACACGGGCCACTCAAATGCTGTTATATTTTCAACAACCTTTATCTGTTTTCTTTTATGATTACACTTTACTCTCGCTACTTAACCTAACCTGACAACGCGTCACCTAATGCCGGCGTATTTTAAATTGAGGGACGCCAACGCCACCTCGTAAACGTTGACGTCGCTAAAACAGCTGGCCGCTGACTGGTCAGTATCTCCGGGTCCGGATCATCGTAAAAACGCGTATAACCCCCAATTATTTTGGACAAATTAAACATACCAAAAGTCCTACCCGAGATGAAAGTCAATTCTCGATACGAATAAAACACGACTCCAAACTTAACTAAATAAATCGGTGAATAATGGAAGCAGAAATGAACAGGTGATGAAACAGCGACGAACGCGATGCAAGACATATTTATTTTTATTATTTCTCGTTGTGCAATTTAGGTTGGATATATACGATATGACGAAAACTTTGTCGCTAGTATGCGACTGATTGAACTTAGAACAAGCGTTTTTTATTATCATTTGCTTTGTTCCGTATTCGTCGACAGCATTATCTTTTTTTGGAAGACTATTTCAATATTTTTATTCAATATTTTTATTATTCAATATTTTTATTATTTCTTTTTATGCAATTTCAATTGGATACGTACTAAACGACGAAAGCTTTATTGCTTGAATGCGATTTGTGGTTCAGAAAAGAACCGCTTTTTTTAATTCTTCTTTCCTTCGTTTCGCTTTGGACGGCAGGCTTACTTCGAGCTGGTGTAGTGGTGACGACGGCCTCGGTACCTTCGTTGACTGCGTGCCAGACGGCCATTTGGATCTTCCTGCCCCTCTTTTTGCTAAAATTACCAATGTCGGGATGGACCTGCTCGAGCACCTTTTACATAATTAATACGGATGCAAAGAAAAATTCTATTCGAGATCGATTGAAAAATGCGACAAACAAATGTAAATGAAAGAAAACGCAATATTTGCAAGGTCATATTATCTTCGAAAGGATACCTACCAGGGGGACGGGGGTGGTAGCAAAAGATAGCCCCGAATCTGGGCTTTCATGCGGTATGTGGCGTCGCTATGACAACCACAGTGAGGACCTGTCGCGAAGAAGGCGAATTCGGGCGTCGGCGAGCGCAATGCAGAGCATACTTGAAACATTCACTACCGCCGCCCCCGACCTCGTAGAAACACGTGCGATAGAGCAAAAGAAAGGGAAAGAAACGTACTTTCAAGTGTACTGTAAAGAATGACATATACAGTTGTAAATTTGTCAAAAAAAT